>JABBWL010000074.1:0-337382 GCA_016758765.1 Suillus cothurnatus
TTCTGGAGATCGAGTTGTTCAACCATAATAAGCTCCGCCATGGCCAATAAAAAGTTGGTGGCAACGAGCGGTTGGAACCTTTTCGCAGGAAATACGATGGCCGAGGCTACCTTGAGGTCGAGGATGGCCTGCTTGAACTCAACAAAGGAGTCCTCGTATGTGACAATAGAGCCACACACAAGAAACACGATGTTGGCGGCCTTGAGAAGCGAAAGGTAGGGTGCGAACACGGTAGATAGTACCTAGAACACTAATTAGCAATTAATATGAAGAATACATACATTAATTACCTGGGAGACGCTCATAGCAACGAAGTTACCATTTACCTTGCCTGCAAATAGCCAACCACTGTCCTGTTTGGAATGATTGGAAAAAAAACGCAAAAATGCGTCCAGTGGGCCCAAGATGTCGCTTAAGGTGAGCGACCCTCACGTCCTGCTGGCGAGTATACTCGTTGATCTTCTTGTATGTTGTGACGTCGAACACAACCTCCAGGTAAGTGTACCCACCATTGGGGTAAAAGTGTTCCAGGTAGTGGGAAAGGATGGGAATGGGCGTAATCACTTCATCGTTTGCGCCAACAATGAAGTGAATGATGGCGATGGGAGTAGAGGCCAATAGCGAGCACGATGCAGTCTCAAATTTTCCTCTGAGTTCCAGGAAATCTGGCAGGACAGGATGGCCTCCTTTCTCTGGCAAGTTGGCACTGTAAAATCCCTGTAGTCATTGAATTGTTAGCGCCATAAAATAAAACAAAACAAAAGACAGATACTCACAAAGTAGGGAGCCAGTTTTCTGCAGGTATGCTCAGAATGACAGGACAAGCAGACAAAAATGACGTTGGTGTGTCGTACAGCGTCCAGATGGTTGGCAGGGACATTGACACAGTGACTGCACATAATGCGTGGGCAACTATCGCACTGGTACAGTACGACATCACCCTCGGCACCGTCACGGCAAATTAGGCACCACTAATGACTCAATCAGCCAGATGAGACAGATGCTATGGAGGGAGGACTTACCAGGCTGTGAGTTTCTGCAGGCAGCTCAGGCTCTGCAGAAACGGTTAGCAATACCTCTTCCCCATTGCGCACTGGAGAGCCAAGAGGACCACTTAATCGGTCGGCAGTGCCACCAGCAGATTTCTTGGCAGTATTCTTCTTTTTCGGCGGCATAGGGAGGAGACAAGACCCCAGACAAAGCAGGGCACGTGACGTAGAAGCACAAGGTGTAGAAGCTTGAGATGTAGAAGCTCGAGATGTAGAAGCTCGAGGCGTAGAACCGGTGCTGGCCAGTGAAGGACAAAAGACAATGAGGACTTGAAACGTTTCAAACCAATGGATCATGTGATTGCGTGAGACTTGAACAAGACAAACAGAATCAAACACGCTGCGGCATATACCAGCAGCCACAACATTCCCATGGTTGATATTCCTGCCACTCTTCCATCAATTTTATCCGTCTCTTTCCTCACTCTTTCCTCCCTCACTCCACATCAAACCCAGCGCCCATCCCATTAGCTACTTATGCAGGCTGCAGCTGCGTAAGTGGCTAATGGGTCACTGAGCATTCTGCATGCAGTAAGGTAAATATTGTCTTACCTTGCGTCCCTTACTGATTGTTTTCTTTTCTTATAGGTTATATTCCCTCAGGTGAGTCTTCTCTAATGTTCTGTGGTGCTTACTGTGTTATTCTTCATAGTGTTTATATGTCACCCGCCACCCTCTCCTCCAGGTTTGTTAGATGCTCTAAGGTCCGTCTGATCTTGACCTTTCCTGCTTTCCTGTGCTTACCGTCTGTCTGGCTGGAGGGGGAGGTATAGTGCCCACACTGGTGCGCCTATACTCCTCCTCCCTTTACTTGGGTTATTGGGGGCTGGGGGGAGGTATAGTGCACACACTGGTGCGCCTATACTCCTCCCTTTACTTGGGTTATTGGGGGCTGGAGGGGGAGGTATAGTGCCCACACTGGTGCGCCTATACTCCTCCTCCATTTACTTGGGTTATTGAGGGCTTGGGGGAGGTATAGTGCCCACACTGGTGTGCCTATACTCCTCCTCCATTTACTTGGGTTATTGAGGGCTTGGGGGAGGTATAGTGCCCACACTGGTGCGCCTATACTCCTCCTCCCTTTACTTGGGTTATTGGGGGCTTGGGGGAGGTATAGTGCCCACACTGGTGCGCCTATACTCCTCTTTCATTTATTTGGAACCTTGGGGCTTGGAGAGAACATTTAATTATCTGTTACTGGAAAACAAGGTAATTTCACGTATATATGCTTTGCAGGCACTGACTGCTATTCTTGCAGATATCTTACACAATCGCAAGTAATAAAAAGGTGGCGTTAAATGTATTTGACTTCACAGGTACTGACGAGTGTTCACAGATAGTACCTACTTTTATTTAGATTAATTACTATGTATTGTAGTTGGCGGTGAAGGAACTAAGTCTGACTGCGGCGTGCACAATCAATCTCTAGATGTGAGATCAACAACACTGCTGGTGAGGCAGTATGTCGGGTCTCGCTGCGCCTAGGCTGCTATGTCTGAGACAGACGCGTTCGACCCTAAAGGGGACTGCTACCACACACAGAACCAGGAATAAAGAGAACTCTAGTAGACAGGGGATGCGCACAAGGATATAGAAAGGCGCGAAGCACACGATGAGAAATGCGCAGTAAGCGGAGCGCGGGAAGCGCGCGCTAAGGTAAGCGAAGCGCGGGAAGGCGCGTGAAGGCGTGCAAGTGATGCGGAAGGCAAGGAGCGGTGTAGGGATTCGTAATGAGCGTGAAGTGACGTGAGTGAAAGCGAGCGCGATGAAAAGCGAGAGCAAAGGCGAAGCAGGCAAGAAGCAAGGCTTGATTAGGCGATCTAATCTAAGCCAAAACGCGATAACCACAGGGCGCGCGCCCTAATGGTGACTACTACTCTAAAGTAAAACCCAAACGCTAGGGAAGTACAGTAAAGGGAAGTGATGAATAGTAGCGCTACCATCAGGCTTTATACTAAGTAAGATCTCATCGGACGCGGAAGGGATAGGGAGAACATGCGCGATAGTATGTAATGACATGTAATAGCGCTGTAGTCCTTGTTACACTTGTGCAGCATGTAGTATGATGTACTAGAGGGGTGCCTGGACATGGATCGGTCCTCCTGGTTGATAGGCGATAGAGCGCGGGAACGCGCGCTAAGCGCAGGCGCGAGAAGGCGTAGGCGCGGGAAGCGCGTAAGCGTGGGAAAGCGTGTGCCTTTGGTGCGCTATACAGGGAAGTGTCATGCAACTCCATAGTGCGAATGATCAATTGACAGCTCGTGTAAATATGGCCTTTTCATGCCCACAGAATTATGATTCCTTACAGCGGTACAAGGCCAGCGTGGAGAGGGCCCCTCCACACTGGCCTTGTATTAGCTGTTTCTTCGGCTGTATTACTCTTCAAAATGCCTTGCCATGTATCTAATAGTGCCTTACAATGTATCTAATTAAATTTACACTGCGATTAAGGCGGTCTAGAGCCAGATAATGAGATCACATGACTACACAAGTTTGGGACTGAACATTATTCAAACTAGTCCACATCAGACATCCTTTGGTTGGTGAGTAGTCTAGTGAGATATTTGCCAGGGCTGCAGCAGCCTAGATTTGATTTAGAATTGAGCACTGGACAAGTACTATATGCATATTTTTAATCCAATCTAGGCCACTGCAGCCCTGGCAAATATCTCACTAGACTATTAGAATTGAGCATCGGACAAGTACTATAAGTGCATTTTTAATCCAATCTACGCTGCTGCAGCCCTGGCAAATATCTCACTAGACTACTCACCAACCAAAGGGATGTCCGATGCTCAATTCTAATAGTCTAGTGAGATATTTGCCAGGGCTGCAGTTAGTACTTGTCCGATGCTCAGTGCTAATAGTCTAGTGAGATATTTGCCAGGGCTGCAGTTAGTACTTGTCCGATGCTCAATTCTAATAGTCTAGTGAGATATTTGCCAGGGCTGTAGTTAGTACTTGTCCAATGCTCAATTCCAATAGTCTAGTGAGATATTTGCCAGGGCTGCAGCAGCATAGATTGGATTAAAAATGCGCATATAGTACTTGTCCAATTTGTCCGATGCTCAATTCTAAATCATTAGGCCGCTGCAGCCCTGGCAAATATCTCACTAGACTATTAGAATTGAGCATCGGACATCCCTTTGGTTGGTGAGTAGTCTAGTGAGATATTTGCCAGGGCTGCAGCAGCGTAGATTGGATTAAAAATGCACTTATAGTACTTGTCCGATGCTCAATTCTAATAGTCTAGTGAGATATTTGCCAGGGCTGCAGTGGCCTAGATTGGATTAAAAATATGCATATAGTACTTGTCCGGTGCTCAATTCTAAATCAAATCTAGGCTGCTGCAGCCCTGGCAAATATCTCACTAGACTACTCACCAACCAAAGGATGTCTGATGTGGACTAGTTTGAATAATGTTCAGTCCCAAACTTGTGTAGTCACGTGATCTCATTATCTGGCTCTAGACCGCCTTAATCACAGTGTAAATTTAATTAGCGATGCTCAATTCTAATTGTCTAGTGAGATATTTGCCAGGGCTGTAGTTAGTACTTGTCCAATGCTCAATTCCAATAGTCTAGTGAGATATTTGCCAGGGCTGCAGCAGCCTAGATTGGATTAAAAATGCATGTATAGCATTATGGGTGCGCCATGGTAGGGCTTCCTAATTTTTTTTTACCTCACATGTTCGCAGACTATACTAATTGAGATGTTCCATGTGTTTAAATTCACTCTGATCCAGGTTACTTTAATGGGCAATAGGTCTATGAATTATCTCAATTTGGTGCTTACCCCATTCTCCATTTGGTTACATTAACATCGGACTTCAATAACGCTCATTTATAGTTTAGATCTGATGGGCTCGAAATTTTTTTCAACCTGTCTACTGTCCAGCATCCGAGCTACAATGGGGGATCCAGTGGCCTCACTGGCCAAAAACCTTGCTAGCCGTGTAGATCAACTACTGTGGGATTGCTCACCATTTGAATTGTTCTCACAGGCTGAACTTGATGATAGATTACTTCAAAGAGCCAAGTAAGTCTGTTCCGAGTTGTAGCTCTGTGCCACTTAACAACCGTGATTTAACTAAGGGCGAGGCTGTGGATCCAGTGGCAGAACCTACTACTGTCCACTAGTAGTAATAGTGGTGCTGATGCCAAGGTCATATCCGATATTGAAATTTCAAGGGCTGCAGTAAGCATTGCTTATGCAGCAGTTAATAGTTGTAAGTTTGTAGATTTTGGCCGCGGTATCCACATTGAAATATTTCACTCCAGTACAAACAGATTGGGATGTCGATCGATTTGCAGACTCTGCTAAGGCGTCACACCCATCAAATGCTATGCAACAAAGACAGAAACTCGCCAAGTATTTTGTAACTCCTTCATTTGGTCGCATAACCGAGCCCACCACACTGGTTGATAAGCATGGAAGGATACTGACTTGGTATCTGCCCGAGATCTTGACGGCTGATCGAGTGGTACGGCTCTCACAGATATATCAAACATATTTTAAACTCTTTATATCTAGGAACATGTCAATGAGTCCATCAAATTGCTCAGACCCGTCCTTGATCAGTCTTTTCCTAAGGCAACTGAACAGGAAAAGGGGCCTTGGCGTTCACAAGGTTTTGCAATACCTTCAGGCGGAGGAGAATTTGGAGCTGGACGGGTGACTCTATGCCTGGGCGGATTCATGCAACAGCATGAGGTAATTTTTTTTCACATCTGACTAAGTCAAATGTGACTTAATTGAGTTAGCGGCTTCAGGACCTTTTGTACCAATCATCCACCCTGTCATTACCTGCAGTTCAACTTTGGTTGTCCGAAATGACGGCAACAGAACAATTCTGGTCAGCTATCACTAGTATAATTGCACCGCATCAGTATCTTGCCGGGATGCAATCTGTGTCTAGCCTTAAGCTTATGGTCAAGACTTCACATCCGGTTGTTTGGCCCTCCAAGTTTTCTGGAATCGAAGTCATTGTCAACCAAGAAATGCCACATCATCGAGATCCGGGAGCATCGCCATCATTCTATGACCTTTTGGTGAGCCTTGGCAAAGGTCACCAAGCTATACTAGATCTGCCCGATCTGGGTGCAGAGCTAGAATACAGCCCTGGGACCATGGTTTACATTTGTGGTAAGGTACTCGAGCATGGGGTCCCACGGTGGGGTGATGGGGAGAGGATTGTAATTGCCCACTTTGTCAAGGATAAAGTCCATGACCGGTTGAATATTCCTAGACCACAGTTTCAAATGGACAGGGAATTTCTCATTAAAGTGGGGGCAGGTAAGGGAGGAAAACCTGTTCGGGGGAAGAGGGGCAAAAAGAATGGTAGGGTTGGGAAGCAAGGATTCCAGAGTTCATAGGGCAGATTTCCGGATTTGATTAGAGTAATAGTAATTTGTGAGATTTTCATTTCTTGGTCAAGACATCATGTCTGGGCAGAAAAAAAATCGTCTCAAGGCAGTTTCTTATTCTTTTAAGGACAGAGGTAGCCTATCCAAACGAAAAGACCTGGATGTGGACTATGTTGTCTACAAACCTACAACAAGCAGGAGCAAAAAGTCCTCATGGGTTGAATCTTGTGCTGATCCACTGTACAAAACATCTGTGGAACCTTCCTCCTCCTCCTCCTCCAGCCCAAGGAAATGTATTAGAGAGGAACCTGCAGAACCTCCGGATGCTGAAGCATATCAGGAATGTTTCAGTGACCTTTTTCTGGACACAGAGGTTTGTTACCAACCAAGAAAAACAAAGGTATGTCTAGGAGTATCTAATTCACTATTAACTGCCTTCTCATACACCATATAGACACAAAACGACTTCATAGCAGAGTATCTTGCTTACCGAGATGTGTATCTAGACATCATCCTAGGTTCAGAAACATTTGCTTGTGCAGGGATCTGTGAGACTTGTCAAAGTACTCAGGCCACATTCAATTGTATGACTTGCACTGGTGACCATGGCTGGTGTCACCCTTGCTTGATCAGATCGCATCAGTCATTACCTTTCCACAAAATCCAATTTTGGAACAATATGTGCTTCCACGACATCACTCTTGCTGAGCTGGGATTCATATGGTACTTAGGCCATGGGGGAGAGCCTTGTCCTTCACATGGAGCTTCGGAAATGAATGGGCATCAAGATGAGAGAGTGGATGATGTTACAGAGGCAGGCTCCTTACCTCACAACACCACCCCTATAACTGTTGTACATTCATCTGGAGTGTTCACACACGTTGTGTCATGGTGTTGTTGCCTGGGATCAAATCCTCAGCACTTGCAGCTCCTCAGAGCAGGACTTTTTCCTGCCAGTTCCACACGGCCTAGGACTGCTTTTACCTTTGAAGTACTGGATCATTTTCTCATCGACGCCTTGGAATGCAAGACTTCAGCCAGGAGCTTCTATGAGAAACTCACGTGCTTGACCAATAACGCATTTCCAGATACTGTCCCGGTGAGTGAAAAATATATGCTTGTAATCTGAATACTAACAGTATCTGTAGGATCGATATCGTGAACTCATGAGGGTATCTCGCCTGTGGCGTGACTTGAAGAACCGGAAATGGTTTGGATTTGGCCATGATACAGAATCAGAACCTGGCCCAGGAGATCTCGCCCTCTTTTGCCCTTCATGTCCTCAGCCAGGAATCAACATGCCTCTTCATTGGAAGCAGAAGTATGAAAGGCAAGTCGGTTATTACTACTTGTGCAAGTCAGCAATAGCTAGACAGTGGCCGGTCGGCTGCTACGTTGTGCACACACCCTCACGGCTGTTGACCAAGGTGCAGTGAACTCTAGCCGGTACACCTGGTACATAGGAGCTGGCCAGTACCACTCCTATGGCCAGTGCAGGTGCCCTGCCCAGCTGTTTGAACACTGTGGGGGCTCGGCTGGTTGTACTGTATAGTGCGCAAAGGTCACTCTGGCCAGGCTGTCTTAGTTGCAAATAACTCACCAAAAATTACTATTGTTCAATATTGCTGACTTTTGATGTTCAATGCAGGTGGCTTATCATGAAGAGATTTGTGGTAGATGGAAATTTCACCACTCAGCACATGAATATGCGACAGCCCAAACTCGACATCTTTCTCTCAGATGGATTAGGTTATATGGTTGCAGAGCGAGAATATCAAGCTCACTTGGCCTCAGCTACAGAGAGTAGGGAGGTGAGTTCGTTTTTCTTAATTTATAGTAGTACACTGAACATGTTGGAAGAGATCCACTTGTAGCAACCATCGTGCTGTCAATGCAGCAAACACAAACTGAAGCAACCTCCGAGCTACAGGGGTGGGGGCCACGGCTTGTGCTCGACATGGATGTTTCATTCCCCACTGCATAGTAGACTTTCAGAAGGGCGAACGGCAAGTCTTATTTAATATACTAAAAATCAACAGAGTTGATGACAAAATCACTTCAAGTCACATGAATATAGATTACTCCATATGCAATGCTATTAAGCATGCTGGCGAAACAATCGACAACTCCCTTGTAATTTATGATGTGGGCTGCCAGTGGAGTCTTCATTTTGCAGAACGTGTTAACAACTACTATAACTTGACCCTCCCTGACAACACCGAGATTGTGGCTGCAGTGGGGAAATTTCACCTCAGTGCTCACAAACTTGCATGTTTTCCTAGATACAGCCTAAACTTCATTGCAGGAGCTGGGCAGGTCGATGGAGAAATTCTGGAGACACTCTGGGCTCCCTTTAACAAGATCTCTCCAACAGCACGTTCTATGAGCCAAGCACACCGTCAAGAAATTCTTGATGATCACATGCGGAACTCAAATTGGAAAAAACTTGTCCAGATTAGTAAGTTCCCATATTTGGAATTAATTGTACATTAGTTGAATACTACATGCAGTTAAGACGCTTTTACAAAAGTACAAACGTGCCAATAAGGGCATTGATGATACCAAGGTCCCATTTGAAGAGCTCACAAGTTCTTTGGAAGTCAGCAAAGTCTCCTCATGGGAGCAAGATGAGACACAAGCGATGGAACAACGTGGAGAGCATCTTGACATATACCAACTAAAGATAGATAAAGGTAAGTGCTTCCGAGGTTCCTTTTGCTTCCACATGCTGTACCATCTGATGCGGTGATTGGAAGCCCCGACGATGGCGGAAATTCGGCTAAGATTAACTGAGACAGAATATGCTGATACTGGCAAATGTGGATCAATCTCTTGGCTCATCAATGGTATCCATTTGGAGGATGCACAGTATGTCACTATATCACATTCACATTAAGGGCACATCTAGATTCAGCTTTAGGGATGCATTGAGGGTAGATATTCGGAAGGTTCCCAAAGATGCATCTGCTTCTCAGAAGGCAGTGGTTGAAGAAAAGCGACAAAAACTGGCAGCAAGAATCTCACAATTTCATGAAGTAGCTGATGCCATGATGGAAGGCATTGAAGTTGATGCAGGTACCAAACACATGGATGACATGAGATTTTGTGCTGCTGATATGGAGGAAGAAGCGAGGGAAACTGAAGATATTGAAGTGGCTTCTGAAGAGACCGGTGAGGAAGTTGCAGCAGAAGCCATGGGTATATGGATGCCATCATCGATACTTCACCCTGATGCTTTAGCCCTTGGCCTAGGTGCTCTCCAAGCCGAAGAATTGCATTTACGGCAGGGTCAGGCAAATGATTGCCTGGAAAAGTTACGGCAGGTTCTCGGTCACAAAGCAATAATTTACCGTCAACATTTTCAAAGTGCAGATTCCACATGGGCGGGCACTAGGTCAAAGCAGGAGGCTAATCGCTGTCGGATCAAAATAGACAAGTGTGTTCGAAGCTATCAGAGGGCGAGGAATGCAATGCAGAGACTAGGAGCAGATGAAGATACTCTGGAGAATGTTTATCAGGAGATTCAGCCGAGTCAGCTTAGTGTGGACCGGGAAGTCACTGAGGAGAACAGGTATGGGCAGGGATCAGACAGACTGGCTTGGTTTTGGAGGGTCAACAATGGTCATGATTCTCATGAAGGTGCATGGATGGATGAATGTGAGTGACATTTAATATTGATACATTATTACATGACAAGTATTAGTCTACAGGGTAAACTGGTTGAAGGCTAAGGCTAGATGGCAAAGGTGGGAGGAGGAATTGAGTTTGGTTCGATATGAGATGGGGTGGACAGTGAGTTGGTTTAGATACAAGAAGGAAGGATGGGAAAGAAGATTCCACAAAGCCACAAAGGATGGTCATCGGGCCTATGCACAATGACAGGTGCTCTTATGGGAAAGGTTCTTGCTGGACGCGGAAAATTCATTCAAGGACAAGATGATCATAGTCACTTAACTAATCACTTAACTAATGTATTGCCTAGTCCAATCCAAGTACATAGCTGAGTTACAATAGACCTGGTGTACTAATGTACCAGCCGGACTCTCTTCCCTTTTGAAGGATGCAGCCAGAACACTATGTACGCCTGTACAAATGTACCGGCCGGACTCTCTTCCCTTTTGAAGGATGCAGCCAGAACACTATGTATGCTTGTCATATTCCATACATTCGCGCTTCTCATCCGAAGTTCCGGATGTCAGATCCGATCAGATCCGATCCACAGATCCGCACCGGATCCGTTACGATAAGCTTCTTCATTCATATCCTGTTCATATAACGTTAAACACTGCTTATTTCCTCCATTTAGTATATCCTCCTTTCCGGTTCATCGGTTATGCTTTCTTCCGGCTATGTTCTACTGATCCGTTTCACTTGTGGTTAATTCCCGGTTATGTTTACTGATCCGCTTCACTTGTGATTACCTTCCGGCTTATGATTGACTTCTAATAAGTGTTGCTTATACTTTACGATACTTTGTGCATAGCCTCTCGCGTAGTTCTATCGTATATAAACTCTTGTATATGTTCTTAGTACCACAGTTCAAATATCATCTTAGATTGTCCTCATTCCGTTATCCGGACTCGAGTCTTAACAACTCTTGTCACCCTCTGAGACTTAAGGATTGTATCCGATAGTCTATATGCATCCGCCTCTATCTACGGATAGTCTACACTCTGTTAGTTTCTAGTCCTAGACTTGTCTAGACTAGCCCTTATACTCTCGTCCGATATCCGGACGCCATCCGGATCCGTATACGATACTATTCCTTATCTTTGGATAGGAATACGATACTAATCCTTACCCTCACATACCATACAATACTATTCCTTGTCTTCGGATAGGAATACGTTGCCTTCCTCTCTAACCGGATACCATATGATAGTCGTCCGGACTTTCGGATACGCTACAATAGCCATCCGGATCTTCGTGTACGATACTTATAGCATTCTGAAATACGGGGCTATACTCGGGAAAGGGGCACAGCGTACGAGCTGAGGCCGAAGCCCTTTGGATCCGTTACCTTTGAGCACGACCTTAACACCGGCACGAGAAATCGCAACTGTCCCCAGTTGTCTCGCTTACGGTGAACAAACTATTGATCGTCATTGATCATCTACATGGTCTCTTTCTTGACTTTCTGAATACGGGTTTTACGCAAAGCATACGAACAATACGATGTTTCGAGATAGTGCTGTGAGCGAACTGTCTGTGCTCAACATAGTGTGTACTGACTGCTAGTTATCATAAAGATATTTGTCCCACACTCGCATAGTAGTGGGAATAGTATGTGTGGTCTGAGATAGAACATACCCCTATTCGATGGGGTATATATGTAATCGTGGTTGATATGGTCACTTTAATATGAATGTTCTCAATTAAGTACTAAGCTATTAATCCTAATAGACTTGTACTTCAATTGATCGAGATTTGATATTTTGACTTGGGACTATAACTTTTTGTCCCTTAGAATAATACTGTAAGTCTCCTATAGCTTATAGCTATGGACTTGTCTCGTGATAATGCGTGAATTTTTCGCTATATTTATCTGTGCTTATACTAATGGCTAAGTACTAGACAAGTACTAGACATTAATAAGCTTAATTATTTGTTTTGAAAGACTTAAAAAAATCAGACAAGTTATACGGACAACAAAAGATTCGAATTACATGACCCGGTAACTCATATCTAAAGCTATCTCTCTTGACCTATTTTTGTATATATCTCGTAGCGTAGCGTCGAGGAAACTATGAGTCAGACAGAACGAAAAACGCGTACTAATACACTGAAAAGGAAACTCAAGACGTTCTGAATGCTAGAAATACAAAAGACAGATTAGAAAACAGCCGAGGGTCCGTATTTTGTAGAATTATATGAATATATGCGCTTTTTTAGGGGCTTTGACGATTGTAGATGCGAACGTGCGATAACGAAGACGAAGAGTCGAAAAATATGGAATGGGAAGCATGACACGTAGTAGAAGTCGAAGTCGAATACGAAATACGAAAGATGATCTGAAAACGAATCGAGATAATCAAGATCTCGAACTTTTTGGTTTGAAGCGGCTAGACATTCACAAGAAGAACTTGTAGCCGTTGCGAATCCTGCGCCCATTAGCTGCTCGTCTTCTAATATGTTCTTCACTATCGTTAAGTACATAAAATGCGCGAGGACCAGACACCGTACCAGGGAAAAGATCAGTGCGAAATGGTGAAGTCTTGAGCACTACAATCCCGGAACATTTAATGTCCAAGAGACGGTCGAGATCGCGCGCAAATATGATAATATCATCGTATGTGCCGGTGTCTAGAATCTGCGAAGTGGTGAGCTCACTAACGATATCCTCGTCGGGGAACGGCATGAGGAGTGTATCGCTGAGCTTGGAAGCAAATTCGATTTCCCCGTGAAAGCAAGCAACAGATATATATGCATTAAGACGCTCGGATTCACTTGGGGTAAAAAAAGGATTAACGTCATTATATTTGCCGATGAAGAACGAAGGTGAAATGCCGCCCTTAATGTGATCCAGCTGATCACAGCTAAGGATGGATGATTTTGACGTAGCTTCGGTAATCATACGCGCTGAAAGAATGGTGTTGACGAGCTTAAGGAGATGTCGAGTATGTGCACAGTGATCTCTGAGTTCATCGACACGGTCTGGCCAGTCACGCATAGAGCGTGGACCGCCGGTAGGAAGCGTGGGGTTGCCAGGGAGGATGGGATGACCTGGGTACGTATCGTCTCGATACATCTCGACGTCCCAGTCGTTTGCGATAAGTTGATCCTGGCAGAACAAAAACGAGCTAACAGCATGAACAACGTTAGCGAAATAAAACGAATGGAAATCGTTAAGTTTAGCGATCTCAGTCTGTCAATATCTCTCAGCATCATGCGGTGAAATACTGTCGAGGAGGGCCGCATGAGGGGCTGGTTTAGGCGAAGCCGTGTGGTCAGTAATCGAGTATACTGACTCGGTCGATGCTAGCGCAGGCATCTCACTCTCACTCTCAGCGTGGAGGGGAATGTGTGGTGAAAGCGTTGTATTATCATTGCGTGGGCTGATAGGATTAACGATAGTTGGTCCCGAAAAGAAAACGTTGACGGATGGTTTGTCATCATCTACACGGTCCCGGGCAGGTAAAAATGCTTGGGAGGGTGTATCGTTGTTAGTAGTTGCAGCAGGGACAATGGACGAATCCATTTGTGGGGAGGACAGTACCTGTTCATCCCCAGACTCAATGGATTGTCTCCCTGGTGTGTCGTTGATAGCGGTAGTCGAATCGTTAACAGTAGAATACCCTGCATGTGCAAGAATATTCAATAAAGACTTAGTAAATTTTTTATCATTGAAACGCTCACCGAAGGTAGCGTTCAATGTCTCATTAAACTCGTCATCGGGTACTTCACCTTCCTCCTGTACGGTAGATAGATTGTCATCATCAATAGTGTCTGTACCATTGAGAATAGAGCCGGCACTGATTGGAATAGCTGCTGGCGCAGGGCTAACAATCGGTTCCTCCCTTCCAACTGGGGATCTGTCCCATTGGAAGGGAGAGTAAGGTGGGGTAGGCGGCTCTGAAATGGTGAATAAAGGGGGAGGACTGGTAGGAGTGAAGTTAGTAGGCTCAAAAGACAATGTCAAAGCACTGTCTGCGATAGAAGTCGAAAAACGGAAATTCCCGGAGTGCTGTGAAATGAAATCGGCAACTTCGGTGCGTGAATCTGTGAGAGGCGTATAGGGCATTCTCGGGCACAATAACGTCGACGAATTAGGAAATAGATAGACGGCTGGATAATTTTGCCTCGCGCTATTGAAAATAGGCACGAGGCGCTGTACTGGGGGGAAAAATTCAAAGTCTGGTGGCTTTTTTATAGACTTAGGAATATATTTTATTTCAAATGGGACTGAGTAAGTCGATCGGTCACTTAGTAATTCCTTACTCAGAAACTGCTTGGGGTGGGGTGATTTCTGATTTACAAGTGCTGTGTGATTGCCAGATTTGGTGTGTGATCGATTTGAGAAGTTCTCAGCTGAAAATGGTAACTTTCCATTTTCAGCTAAGAATACACTCACGCCGGCGAGATTTCCCAAGGTAGGCGTTTCGTATTCTAAATTTAGATCGGCTTCTTCCGGCGTGCATAATAATTCGTACCGTACTTCCAAATTTAGCGGATCCTTAAATAGTAACCAAGTACCATCAGATCTTTCATCTATAGATACGTAGTTACTTCTTTGCCATGGTCGGCCTAATAACAAATTAAATGGCACGTGATCTCCCACGAATAAGTTCGCATGTGTAAAAACTCCTCCGCAATTGAGCGGAACATTCTGGATTAGGCCACGTAATTGGCCTTCTCCACCGTTTGCATCACTTAAAGATACCGATTTGGCAATATCGATCAGTCAGTTTATGATAGTTTTCCAAATATAGCTACTTACTATATTTAGTTGACTACCTGTATCTATTATTGCACTGATCGTGCGCCCATCACACTGCATGGCTACTTTAATTAAAAGACCCCGCGTTTTTGTCCATACAGAGTGGGCTTCAATTCTGGGCTCAACTGATTTCGGTTTGATAGCGTTAGATAAGAGTCCAGACAATTCTCGGGAACTGCCAAGAAGCTCACCTATTTCCATTTTAATAGGTGTTCTTAATATAGTATCTAAGATTTCGCCCGGCTGCACTTTTGCTGCGACATCTGATACTCTGCGTGTCGGGTTCTTCCGTTCGGAGTTTAAATTCTCATGATGTGTGTTTGGATGACGCTGCGCTGGTAAGTCCTTTCTTACTCCCGGCGCCTCATCCTTAATTATCTCTTCACTGTTCCATCCAGTGTCTGGTATGTTTTTCTTTCCTCTTTCTTTCACTAATTTGTCTTTGCTAGGCTGCTCCCTAGGACTATTATTAGGCATCTTTGCCATTAACTTAGGCCTTTTGGGCGCCTCAATATTTTCTGGTGAGTTCTCTCTTTGGTGTCTTTTCTCACCGCTATTCTTAGGTACCTTTGGATATATAGGCATGGGACTATCTACCATCCTATCATACCCTGCTTTGCGCGAGTTTTGTGTTATTCTTTCGACTGGATACACAAGATTTTCGTCATCTGTTTCAGTGTCTCGTGTGGATGCAGTACTTTGTTCATCACCGCTGTTGTCGGGCGCTATCTCACTCTTGCCGCTGATATATTCTTCAATGTAAGCAGCCTTACTTGTTTTTAGTACCGGTGCTGACTCATTATTATATAGCGGTTCGTTTGTCTTGACTTTGATGAAGTGGGCTACTAGTCCATCACATTCACGCTTCAAAGCCTCAATTATCGTTTCTTCTTGCTTTCGTTTGACCAAGCTCCCGTCTGGCATTTTAACTTGACCAGATCTTGTTCGGGTAAGTCTTCCTTCCTCAACTAGCTTCGAAAGCTGAGGACAAACAGTGATTCCATGCCCTTTCTCGCCGCATCCAAAGCAGACTTTTTCGCTATAGGGGCTATTAGGGGCTTGATAGAATCTGGAGCCAGGAGAGGGTCCTTTACTGTGTAGTGTTTCAATTTTTTGTTCTGCAGTAGTTTCTCCCTGTGTAGTACCATGTTGGCTAGTTGAAAACACAGTAGATGTTCCCTTTCTGATGGGTGATGCTATGATGTCCTTAATATAAGGATCAATTCGTGTGGCTCGATAATATAAGAGTGCATATTCAGGATCCCCTAAGGAAATAGACCCCATTTTCTTAATGAGTGTCTCCATTTCATTCATAGGTTCCACTGATGTGCTCTTGGGACTGTTGGTACCATTATGTGTACCCTTCTCTTTCTTGGGCTTACTTTTCACTTTCTCTTTGTGTCTGCCCTTCTTAACTTGTCTCTTTGGAAAAAACTCCTTTTCAGATTCACTTGAATCTGAATCATTGGCACCGTCAGATGGTTCATTACTAGATGAATCCTCATCTGAGTCACTATCTACTTCTGATACCAGTAGATCTGCATCAAATCTATCACGGTGTAGAAGTTTCTCTGCTGCTGCAGTTACTTTATCAACTGGGAAAGCTTCTGACAAGTCCCTATCAGGTTCTTGTGCCATGATACGGGTCTTGATATTTACACGTAAACTCTTGTAGATGCCTTTCCAAAAATAACTTGCATACTCTTCTGCTGTTAATTTCCTGGCTTGTTCTAGCCATCCTGCTATACGAACAAAGCCTCTTACATACTTCTTCCAAGCAGTAAGGGTAGAAATTTTCTTATCTCGTGTTGTCCTAACATAGGACAGTAAATCTTTTCTCCTATATCTCTTGGTGTCTAGGTCTGCATCATAGTACTTCAAAATGTCAGCTTTGAGCTGGCTCCAATTTGAAGTCCTGAAACTTGCTAGTCCTTCTATAAACTCTGTGACATGTCTGGACATATACTGGGTAATAGTATCACATTTCTCTTCATCTGAGGATACATGGTGATAATCACACAGTTTCTCATAGTGTCTCAGAAAGTCCTTAACTTCTGAATAATGCCCCTTGAACTTGGCAGGTGCTGCCTTAGTTCCTGGAGTGGGCATAGTCAGTACTGATAGTGTTGAATATGACATGATGTGTGCTGTTGCTGATGACTAATATGATGGTACTGTAGCTGGTACAGTGTACGTAGTTGTTCCACAAGACTGGGTGGAAATCTCTGAATACGATGGTTCTGTTACGATAGAACTGAATATACGATGATAAGACTGAATAAATGATGTGTGGATCAAACAGAAAAGCCACCCTCACGATATCTAGATAGGGTGGGAACTGGATGATGACTGTGGTTAAACGATGGGTAAACCAAGCAAAGAAGCCACCCTCGCGGTTGGGCTCCAGTGATGTCTTGTTACTTGAGGGTCTTATAGGTTGCTCAGAATACAATGACTATCACAATTGTATTCGATAAGACTACAGTTGCCAGCTGCCTCAAGTTCACGGTCAACGGATTTTCTACTTCCCGGTTGATAACGTGCTGTTCGTGGGTGGTCAAAGAGTGATGAATCACCTTCTTTGTTGGTCTCTTCTGATAGTAAGGAAGTATATATATATTGTCAGGTTACTCTGAACCTAGTAGGTAATATTAGACCTCTGCTGATGCTGGCTAGATAATATGAGTCTCTCTTCCTGTAAAAGAGAGAAAGCTGAACTAAAACGAATAGACAAATACGATAGACTGTTGTATAGGCGATCCCTGTAAGATAGTATACAACTAATCTGACTAGATTATACCACGGTTTTCTAAGGCAACACTAGGCCTTCACTTTCTTCTGGATCTCACACTAGGAGACAGAAAGGGGAAAACACCTGTTCAAATTCTTACTAACTCTCACACGGTTTGAGAGAAGAATGGAAAAGGGAAAACTTAATTATTGTGTGAGAATGGAGTCCTTATATACATTTTGGAAACCATCCTTACTAAGCAATGAGTCATCACTGGATTGGTAAGAATGTGCTTACAAACCAAGCCTTTTGGTGTGCTGAATCAGCTGCTTACTAAAGTACATGAGTAAAATATTACAAAGCATGACGAATCATGACCAAACATGATGAGTCATGGAAAAGTCCTTACAAATCAGATTATTACCAGTCACATGACATGCTTACAAACATATCTGAGTGGTTTACTGATGTAATCAAGTGGCTGAAAAATAGAAAGAGACTGGAAACTGATAGAAAACTACAAATACAAGTAAATAAATGAATCAGAATAGGAAACTAAGCTTATGATAGTGAGAAATATATCCTAGTATACTTCCCTAATCATCTCCTTCTATATTCCTTATTGTATATGTCATGGTATGGAGTGCATACCATGCATGACAGCGCGAGTGTGGGAATGCATCACGCGAGTGCGGGAAAGTGTCCTGGGTACATGATAGTGATGTTGTGCTGTGAAGCCCAGTGGTCATGAGCCGTACAATAGGCCTCTACCAGCCTGTAGAGAATTGAGTCTCTACAGTGGCTTCGATATCAAGAGTAGCAGCCTGTGAGCCTAACGGTGCTGTAGCGACCTGGAAGGGGGGTTGTCAGACCCAGAATGAAAAGGCCGTACATGTGGCAACATGGTGCAATGAAGAGCTTAGACAGGCGCGTACATGCGCCTGTCTAGTGAAGAAGAGGCAAGGCATATGACAATGCCTGCACAAGGAAGAGTGGGGAGCCATGTGGTTTCCACACAAAAAGAGCTTCCCCATCTGCATATATGTGCTGGTTCACAATGAAAGAAAGTGAGATATAAATGTATGTATGATTTCAGCTACTTGTGAGGTTGTGCCCCATTCCATTGGGAAATTGTCTGTGTCAAGGTTGTCATTAATGGAGTAACCATCGTCTTTGTTGTGGTATGATAAGTCACAGATAGTATGAAATTTTCCTGGAGAACCAGCCTTCTCGACAAGTCTGAGAGGGCAGGATACAAAGAATCTGCCAAGTTCTGATTCTACTTGGCATGCTGAAAATGGGCCAGACATATGGCTGAGAGAGACTTCTTCTGCTAAGTAATTGTGAATGACTGAAGGGTTGTTGAGTGCTGATTTGTGGTTGGGAGGAGTATATGAGCGTGTCAAGATAGGCATGTTCCCAATTGGAAAGCCGTTTCTAATGTTATATGCTAGGTCAGGGTAACGAGCAGTGAGGTTGAACTTGTGCAAAAGGTTTTCAAAAGTGTCAGCATTGTAGGGCATCACGATGCAGTTTAAAATGCTATCAGCATGCTTTGGAGGAGGCCCCATGGGCTTTACTTCCACAGATGGAACAAATGTGGATGATGTCAGTACTGTGCTTGCCTGGGGTGCACCTTCTGATGTTGTGAGAAATGCAGACAATGGCTGATGAGGACTTAAGAATGATTTTGTCTTGCCAGACACATACAACAGGTGTGTTTTTGATGGTGTGAGTGAAGGTGCAGTCGCTGGCTTTGTGACCATTCTGACCACAGAGAAGGCAAAGGGGTCTGTTGTTACGAACTAGGATGGGTTCTAACAACTAAGACTCAAAAGAGAGTTGTTGGAGTTGAGTCTGGTCTAGCAATGCAATGACAATGAAGTCTACTTGTGAAGCTAATAGCTAACAACAAGGTTCAACCTTGAAGTTAGGTTTGAGAGGTTCAGCCTAATGATGAGGAGTGCTCGAAGTTAGAAATAGGCCTAGACAACTAAGCTTGGAGGGCTTAGACAAAGGAAGTCAAGTATCAGGTAAAACCTAGTAAGATTAAAGTAAAGAAACTACATAGTACAAATGTGCATATTTATAGTGAATCATAGAAAGGTTTTAGGGCAGGTTAGACGAGTGAAAGTAACTGCCTAGTTAAGCATGCATGCACTAAGAACTGATAGGTCAAGAAAGGAAACACGTCACAGTTTAAGTCATCTAGCGATGGCAATAAGCGATCGTGATGTAATACAAGGAGTAACAGTGTTAAGTAAAGAGGAAAATGAATATAGGGTATGCATACTGTAACATTACCCTGTTGTTATTGTGAAGTCACTGACTTCATCAATCAGTATTGTCATAAAGAGTATGGTCATAGTCATAGTCATGGTTTAAAAGAGCATCCTGCTCTTTGGTAACACAAAGCTCCACAGTGTCATGGCCAGCTTCCCAACGGGCAAGGGCACTATAGAATTCAGGATCCTTCCAGTCAATAGGGAGAACTGCTTCGCCTTTAAGCTGCTTGCAAAAGATGGAAAAGTGACCTGGTGCATAAACACAGCAAACACAACAGTGATACTTAGGGCAGTTCTTGTGATGATGCCTGGGATCATGACAGTTATGAAAAATGAAGTTGTTGTCAGGATCAGTGGTTATGATAGTAATGCAGGATGTTGTAGCAGGCATTGGGGATGCAGAGCACTCACGATTACGGGTGGTACAATTGGGAGGGGAAGGAGTGAATGCACGTGCAACACGTGTCCAACGAGTTGATCTGGAGGAGCGTCTCCATTGTGATCTATGGAGTTGATGGGTAGGTTCATTGAGCGGTGGAGCTGATTCCTGCAATACTTGCAAGGCAGCCATCATTGAGAGAGACATAGTATGTAAGCCAGGAACAATATCCTCAGATGTAGCAGGATGAGAGCTTTCAGCTGGAGGAGGTACTGGGAGAGGCATATCAGGCAAATGAGGGCGTAGGACTGGGTTCTTAAGGATTCGCTCGCACACTTCATGGACAACTTCATGAATAATGCTTTTAGTGTCATTAGGCATAAGATGTATAGCGAGGTTCCTAATACACCTCTGTAAATGAAGGAGGATGTTACTATGGTGGGGGTTTGGGAGGATCTTGGTGGTTCATTCAATGAGCTCGGCAGCTCAGATGATGTTGATGAGGAGCCCGATGTGAAAGAATAAATTTAGCTAGACTAAATAGACTAGTTCCACTTATCCTTATATGCAAGGGAAGCTGAAGCTTTAAGGACTTAGTGACCTTTAGCGACCTTATGGCAACCTGACAGTGATAGCGCACTGAGTAAGTCTGTAGTTAAGTAGCGCGTTGGTGGGTGATTTGAGAACTGCAGTGGGCAAGGATATGGTAGGCAACCCACTGGTACAAGGCACAGCGATTTGAGTGGAGTGAGTATCGGCAAGCAATGCATTGGTGCAAGATACCGCTATAGGGAGGAACGGGTATTGGCAAGCAATGTGCTGACGCAAGAGGCTATTACTGGGGGTATTGGCAAGTAATACGCTGGCGCAAGACGCAACTATAGGGAGGAGCAGGTATTGGCAAGCAATGCGCTGACATGAGAGGTGGCAAGGTGCGTGTCTTATCGGGTTATAAGTGCAACTTTGCGAGTGTGAGGGCCTGAGTAGTAGCACACGACTGTGGGAACTTAATAGCGCACGCAGACACAGAAGAACAATGGATTTTGAAGATTGCACAAGCTATGAAAACTACTAGGTGACTCCGCTATACAACAGTTGCCCGTGGGAAGGGAAGTAAGTAAGAACTATCTACTGCTGGTCCTTATATTGTAGTGCATGAATATATGGAAGGTGTAGGTGAAACTTGTAGTGATGTAAGCACGGTGTGTCATATCTGTAGGTAAAATGGAGGACTGGCATTGCGCAACACGAGGACATGTAATAAGGCCTGCACCAGTAGCTTTAGTGATGATAATCAATGGGAATTGACACACCAGTGGAGGTAAGCGGGCATAGACAGGACATGGGGGAGCGCGATACTGACATCGGACCGGATTCTGCATAGGTGCGCGACAAGCAAGGCCAGTCATGGGAATTTATTCAATCTGTTAGCTCCATTGTGAATATCAAGGGGAAGGTGGCCGTAAGCGCTTATTTCCGCCCAGCACTAATGTGTTTGTCACACTGACAGCTGTTGCATCATGCTCAGCAAGGCGGTCATCAATGGCTTTGGAGTATTGGATGTCAAGAGAGGTGGACTCGATTAGAGTCTGGTTCTCTACTTCTTCAATGATTGCAAAGTAGTCAGTGGAAGTGGTGGATGCTGGGGAGGCTGAGATGCTCTGAGAGGTATGTATGGCCTTGTCAATGGTGTCGGTGGAGTCTAAGGTCTTGGTGATAGTGTTGAGGTAGGAGTCGAGGGAAACAAAGGTGCTAGCAATGTTGGAAGTGATATCAGAAGAGAAGCTCATAATGAGGTTGTTTGTAAGGGTAAGGAATTTAAGAGCGATAAACTTGACAAGGCAAAGGAAGTCAGAGTATTGCCAAATAATGTCACCAGAGTACATGGTAGGTTGTTTAAACAAGTTTATGCTTCTTTTTATATGCCTTCGTTATCTCTGAGGTGTTACCAAGATTCTCTTCTGGGATCCATTCATTACTTGCCGATGAGTAGCCAATCCATGATATGAGATAGCATCTTCATTTACCCGTACCCTTGTGGGCAAGGATGGCTTCGACTTCATACTCTTCTTCTTCCACAATGATATCAGGTGGTGGTTCTTGGAAATTCAGGCCATGTACATCAGTTTTGTGATAGGACGATAGTTCCAAAGCATGGAACATGGGGTGGATTTGCCATTGTTCTGGAACCTGGAGTGTGAAGGTGATTGGACTAAGTACAGCTTTTATCGGGAAGGGTCCATATCTTTTTGGCCTGAGTTTCTTCTTTGGTATGGGAATTATCAGGTTCTTAGCCAACAGCCAAACCTTATCACTGATTTTCCATGGCGTATACTTTACTCCATGAGATCATTTGGCCATTCGCTGCATAGCAATGTTGTGGCAGGTGATGGCTTCTTCTTGAGCTTTCTGTTGGAGGCGTATGTGTTCTTCTGCAGCTGGAACTGATGATGATGCTAGGATATGAGGTAGCAATCATGGGTTGTATCCCATCATAAGGTAGAATGGTGAGGCATTACAGGAATCGTGCTTTCAGTGATTATGGACAAATTCTGCAAGGGGAAGGTGTTTGACCCATGTTTCAGGGTTGGTACAGCAATAGATCTGGAGGTATGTTTCCAATTCTTGATTGAGGCATTCAGTTTGTCCATCAGTCTGAGGGTGATAAGCAGTGGACAGTGCAATGGTGTAATCAAGGAGTTTGGCAAGGGCTTGAGAGAATTTGGAAATGAACTGGGGGCTGTGATCTGAGATGATCTTATCATAGAGTCCAAATCATCAATAAACATGTTTGAAGAAAAGTTTAGCCACCCCTTCTGAAGTAATCATTTTCAGGCATGGGGTAATAATTACCCCCTTCATAAGGCCATGGTCTACCATGACCATGATAGAATTGAAGCCTCCCAAGGGAGGGAGGGAGGTAATCAGGTCCACCGATAGGAAAGTGAAGGGCATGGTCACAGTAGAAGGGATCAGAATGAGGGGGGGAGTCACAGGGTGTGTGTCCAATTTCATTTGCTGGCATAGGGCGCAACCATCAACATATCTCCAGACATAGGCTCCAAGACCAGGCCACCAATAATCACATTTTACAAGTTCTTCCGTTTTAAAATGGCCAGAGTGGCCTGCCATGGGATGATTGTGGAGTTGGCGGAGGAGGTCATGGCGGGCGGCAGGAGAGACATAGGCACGATTTTTGTAATACAAAATGGAGTTGACAATTTTCCAGTCCAATAATGCGGACTTCATAGGTGGAAGACAGAGGCCGTTCAATGCATCAGAAGTGGTGGAGAAAATAGGATCTGAGGAAGGGTCGTCAGTGGACAAGGTGTCATGAAGAGAGTCATCAAGAAGTCATACAAACATGGTATCAGGAAGGAGGGTGACATCTTCATTATCAGAATCTGTGGGATGATGGTCAGGTCTGCAGGACAACACATCAGGGGCGGCTAACTTAGTTCCAGGGACATGATGGAGCTCAATGTCAAACATTGACAGGATCAACTGCCATCGTGCTTGGTGGCAAGTTAGCTTCTGAGCAGTACAGAAGTAGAGTAAGTTCTTATGATCCATAAAGACAATGACAGGGTGCAGGTTTCCTTCAAGGTAATGGCACCATTTGGTGAGCACTCAAATAACAGCAAGCAATTCTCAGTCAAAGATCTGGTAATTGCACTCGGCAGGGTTTAAGGATTGGGAAAGGTGACTGCAGGGATGGTATTGGCCATTGTCATCTGTCTGTAAGATTACTGCTCCCATAGCGACAAGGGAAGCATCAGTCACAACAGCAAATTGATGAGTAGGATCAGGGTTACAAAGGACCGGTTGGCGAAGGAAACAATCCTTCAAGGCCAGGAATGAATCATTACATGCATCAGTCCACAAAAATCAGACATCTTTCTTTGTGAGATCTATCAGGGGACAAGTGAGGTCTGAATAGTGTGAGATGAAGTTCCAATAGAAGTTGCAGAACCCTAAGAATGACCAAGTTTCTTTTACTGTTGTAGGGATAGGCCATTCTTTGATTCCATCAAGTTTAGCTGGGTCCATGGTGATGTGCCTGGGCTTTATAATCATACTGAGATATTCCACTTCTTGGGCATCAAAGGTGCACTTTTCTGGTTTTAAAAATCAACTTAAAGTGGGGGTGGACATACCTGAGTACATGGAATTAGCTGTCCATTGGATATCATGGTTGTTTGTAGCAGTGTCATTGATCACTTTTGTATTGTCAGATGAGAAGGAGCAGTTGCAGTTGCTTGAGGATGTAAAGGATGCCTCCTCATCAGTGATGGAGGAGTCAAAGGATGCATCAAAGGAGGAGGGTTTTGGAAGTTCAAGGAGAGTGGATACAAATGAGGGACGAGCAGTTCCTTTTTTCTGTTGGAGAGTTGGTTTTTGTGAGGGTGAAGAAAGAAGAACGCACGATTTTGCTTTTCACAAATTCGTATGGGAGGTCTACAAATTCTTCCATTTTTGCTTTCCAGATTTGGGCGTTGCGCTTAAAGGATCTGCCAGGGAACCACATAGGGAGGTGTTTGACTGGGACGGAAAAGGTGAGTTTGGACAATAGAAGAGGAAAGAGACTGACAAGCTGGAAAGACGTCGACAGGCCATATCCCACCTCCGCTTGCAATATGGTTTGCAAGGATGTCTACACATTCTTCTGCAAGATTTAGGAAGGAGTCATCATTTGATTTTACTTGGTGGCCATATACGACAAGGAGGGTGAGTCCGCCTGTGTATCTGATGTATATATGAGACCACATCGTTGACCGGAAAGGAGACGAACCTTCTGATATGGTCTTGAAACTGAAGGGGACTACTTACCAACCTAGATAAAAACAGTCTGCTCTCCATCTGCATCAAGCCATGGTACCTAGGAATCACAGCAGGACCAAACGCTTTCTGCATAAGCTTCCTCTGTCTCCTCGCACGGTCACCATAGGGAGTGAACGCTGCCATATTCTCACAGCCACAAAGCTCGCTAGCCATGACGAGGTGCGGTTTATCACTGTAAATAGACCCGCGTTTGTCTAAGAGGTCAAACACGGCTTTGGGGGTGTTGAGGAATACGAGGGATTGGTTGAATATGCGGATGTGTGTTATAGGTCCGTATTTGCGTGCCCATTTGAATGCAGTGAGCCAGAGTTCTTTTGAAGTGATATCGAGGATGTTTCCTATGATGGGGAGAGGGTTTGGACCTGGGGGGAAGGGGGGATGAGTGAGACGGAAATAGGCGAGGAGTGCGAGACCCGCAAGGAGTAAAGCACCTGACAACGCCATTGAACGACTTCCATTCGATCCAAGGCGACTTATATGATGGATTATCACGTGCGGACGCTTCGAACTTGGTTTCGAGGTGCGTCCATTTGGAAGCGTGTTTGACTTACTGAGCGAAGAGCACCACACGCAGGCAACATCAGCCTTGTTATTGAAGCGATTTCGACTATAGCGTGAGGATGGTAGGATCAATGTACTAGACTCAACTTGCCTATTTCGAGGGGACATCCTCACATATGGTGAATTTGTTGTCTGTTTGTCGGTCATTTTTGAAAACTCAGTGAACCATACAAACCCCCTTGCATCCACACACCGTTGGGACTCCCAACCGTTGTACACGATCTGTCCATATTCGTGCGACCATCATTGGGTAGAGAATCGATATCATCGAAGTGAACCACCGTATGTCTCTTCTCTTGTTGAAGTCTGAGCGATCCGATGGAGAGATAGGGGAACCCGAAGAAACCGAGACGTTAGGCACGGGCAGGACAAGGAGGTCCGGGTGCATATGCCAGGCCGTCCAATAGGCTATGCCCTGCTGACATCGCCCTACACCCTGCAATATAGACATGTCAGAAAACTTCATTCGTTGTTCCTTACTCACCTAGTATAAAACTAAGCGCCCAATGGCACGTCCATCTCAGTTCTAGTAGAAACTGAGATTGTACCTTGTGATTCTAGGTACTATGCACGTTAATCTATCAGTTCTAGTAGAAACTGAGATCGTACCTTGTGATTCTAGCTCCCTCCCTCCCCGCTCATCCGCCTATCATCACAACAGGTTATGAGCCCTGCTACGGCCATGGATAACACGCTCCCCTCCACCAACTCTGCACTGTTCAACGTCCCTAAGCTAGCCGAAGACGGTAGCAACTGGATAACTTACAAAGAAAGAACGTTGACCGCTATTGGAGCGAGAGGTTTGATGCGGTATGCCGATGGTCGTGCAGTTCGACCTAGGCCATTCAAGGTCCACGAGAAGACTAAGAAATTAGTAAAGGACGATGGCACCGAGCCAACGGAGGCAGAGGTAGAGGCGCTGGACAAGAAGTTAGACGAATTCTATCAGAAGGACTCACTGGTAAAGCAGCAAGTCTTCAGCACTATCACTGATAGGCTACTGCTGCGCGTGCAGAAGCTCGAAGTCGCATCGCAGATCTGGAACGAGATCTGCGATATCCACAAGGACAAGACTGAGCTTGTCCAAATAGACCTAAGGCGCTGGTTACAGGAGACTAGGTGCGAGGAAAATGGAGATGTGAGGACTCACTTTAGCGAGATGCTGCGGCTCCGCAAGTCCCTAGCAGGAATGGGCGCTGCCATCGAGGACAGAGACTTCTATGTGTTACAGTGCGCTTAGGTCCTATTCATTTTTTCTTTACCTACCGTTGTATTACATCGCGATCGCTTACTATCGCCGTCGTTAGATGACCAACATCTTCCTTTCTTGGATTACTCACCTCTTCTCGTGCATGCATACTTAATTAGGCAGACGCCCTTTGTCTTGGTACTTGCCCTAAATCTCTCCTAGAGTCTCTATAAATACGCGCTCTTGTACTATGTAGTTCTTTACTTTAATCTTACTGGGTTTTACCTGATACTTGATTTCCTTCGCCTAAGCCCTCCAAGCTTAGTCGTCTGAACCGATCTCTGACTTAGAGCACTCCTCTTTGTCAGTCTGAACCTTTGATCCTAACTCTGAGTGCTCCTCATTGTTAGACCGATATCTTCGCAAAGTCGACTTCATTGTCATTGCGTCGGCCGAATTCTGACTCAACCACGAAGGCTCTCTTTTGAGTCTAGGTTGTTAGAACCCATCCCAGTTCGTAACACTATGCCATGATACTGGCATCCCTCCCCGAATCGTACCGTCCGCTGCTGTCATCAATCAACGCCACGGCGAAGATCACAGCTACCCCCCTAAGTCCCTACGAACTCGTTAATATCATAACGGAAGAGTATGAACATCAACAACTCACCGATAATCGACCAAATAAGAGGGGAGGGAGCTCAGCCCTCTCAGCTCGACTCCCTAGTGGAAAAGGAAAAGCCTCTACCCCCACCCAAAGTAACCCTGACGCAGTGTGTTATAACTGCGACAGGAAAGGTCACTATAAGACGGATTGCTGGAGGCCAGGGGGAGGAAAAGAAGGTCAGGGGCCAAGACAACGGCACAAACGCGGAGGATGCACCCAGAAGCAAGCTGCAAACACTGCTAAAGAGGCTGAAGAAAACGATAACTATGCATTCGTGACGTCAGACCTTGCAGGTATAGCCAAAACGCTGAACGTACCTGCAGACCGCCGTGGAGCCATCGTTGATTCAGGGGCTAGCGCACACTTCTGCCCAGACAGGTCGAAGTTTAAGAACTTCGTTGATATCTCACCCCAGGAGGTTTATACTGCGAACGGATCAGTATTAAGCGCGACCAGACACGGAGACGTGACGATAGACTTACCTCTGGGCACGAAGAGAACCACCGTCACCCTAAAGGATGCTTTATACGCCCCTACCATGGCGTTTACCCTCATTTCCACGAACCAGATTGCCTCAGCGGGCCTAGCTGTCCTGTTTGAGGGGAAGATGTGTAAGATTTTGTCAAAAGGTCCCAAACGAGAGGTTATAGCAGAAATACCGCAAGTCTGCAAGTCCAAGGTCTCTATACTATAGAGAATCAGCGCACTTTACATGCACATGCGGCTAGGACGAAACTCACCATTGGCCAAGCTCATCGAGCTCTAGGTCACATATCCCAGACCGCCATACTACGTTTGGCCAAGGAAGGCCTTGTTGAAGGTGTCGAGGTGGATCTGTCCTCGACCCCTGAGTTCTGCGAGGCCTGTACCAAAGCGAAGGCGAGCCGTAAGCCATTCCCGGACGAGATTAAGAATCGGGCACACACCTATGCTGCCCTAGTGTCATATCCCAGATTCTGGACCTATCGTATAGTCGGATTATGGACTAATCCTTAGATTAGGATCCTAGACTTCATCCATAACCAGTTCCAGTCTCATCCACTATCGCAGTTGTCCAACTACCAACTACCGCTCATCCGTCCGATCCGATATATGGATCCGATCCGACATGCCTATCCGCTCTGGATCCGATACGATAAGCTTTCCTATCCATTACCTGTCCATATAAGATTAACATAGCCTATTCCTTTATCCGATATGTCTATCCACTCCGGATCCGATACGATAAGCTTTCTTATTCATTACTTGTCCATATAGCATTAACACAGCCTTATTCTGTTATTCGGTATTCTCTACCTTTCGGATAACCGGTTCTATACTTACCCGATATCTTCGCTACTTGTCCATTACCGGTACTCGGTTGTTACTTATCCGTTATGCTTACTGATCCATTATCCTTTGACTGCGCTAGTGTACATAGCCTCGGACACTGCCTCTGACTATTCCGTTAGCTACCTACAGTATATAAACTCTTGTACTTCTCGATAGATCCTCAGTTCGAATATTACAGTCTTGCAGCATTCTTGTCCTCGCACATTAGTGTTGTAAGGACCCCTTCTCTATCCTTTGGGCCTAGGGATTGATTCCCTAGGCCAGAGCTCCGCTCTTCCGCGTTTCCGGACTTCATCCATTTCCGGATCCTACCTTAGGCCTAATGGATTGTATCCTTAGGTCAAGGTCTTGTCTTCTCGATACTCACACTCCTTCCAATCCTTATCCAACTCCGTCTCTACCCAAGGGTAGTCTATATCCATCCGCGTCCGCTCCAGAACCCCTACCCGGAACTCCGGACCACTCTTCCTGCCTCGGACTGTGTCCATTGCAGTATACCCACCCTATGCCTTCACCAAGGATTGATACGCACACTTATTCTACTTCCTATCAAGTAGACGGAACTCCATCCGAGTTTCCGATACTCGTCCGGAAGTTTCCCGCACTCATCCGGACGGTTCCCGCGCTCATCTGGAAGTCCTTCGGACGCTCCACCAGAGTTGTCTGCCTCCAGAGTCCTCCAGACTTTGTTAGGACCTCATTGGACTTTATCCGAAATTAAGGGCACCGTACTCAGGTGAGGGGCACAGCGTATGAGCTGAGGCCAAAGCCCTTCTGAGTCAGTCATATGCACCCCTCCGAGAGATTGTATGCGCCTGGCGTGCCACGGTCTTTAACACCTAGTCCATACCGACCTTTGGGGACCAGCCCAAACCACCAGTCTAGGTGGTACCACTTATTATATCAGTTTCACAGATGACTATACCCGCGAAACAAAGGTGGCATTCCTAAAGGCAAAAGCAGGGCATTGGAGGCGTTCAAGCACTATGAAACGCACCTTGCTCGTCAGCATCCGGGGGTGCGTCTATGAAAGGTTCGTTCGGATCGCAGAGGAGAGTACCTGGGGGCAGAGTTTGATAAGTACTTGAAGGATCATGGAATTGAATGAGAGCTTACCGTTCATGATTCTCCCCAGCAGAATGGCGTGGCGGAACGCCTGAACCGCACGCTTGTTGAGCTCGCGCGGGCTATGCTGGTGGCAAAAGACCTGCCCAAATATCTGTGGGCCGAGGCGGTTAACTACGCGACATGGTTGAAGAATCGCTTACCTTCAAGAGCTATCCCTGGTCATACCCCCTATGATCTGATCCACCAGAGGAAACCCGACCTCTCCATGGCGCATGAGTTCGGTTCCACGGTGTATGTCCTGCAAGAGAACGCAGGGAAGTTAGAGCCCAAGGCGGAAGAGGCCTTGTTCATGGGTGTTGATAGCGAGAGCAAGGCTTACCGAGTGTATTGGCCAATGAAACATCGCGTTTCAGTTGAGCGCAACGTGATGTTTGCGCCACCGAGCATCATCATTGCTAGAGATGTGCTGGACAAGGGGGAGTCAGCCCATATGGAGGAAATCGAAGGTGTCAGTAAAGAGTGCAATGCACCCAGTGTCCAACACATCCCCAACTCCTCCACTACCCCAGACGACCCAGAGCCTAGGCAAACCAGAGCACGGCCTGCACCAGGGTACTACTCCCAGCTAAAAAAGGACCAAATGGCCGCCATCACCATCAAAAACCTGCGAGAGGTGTCAGAACTCAACCTCCTAGATGAGGAGGCCCATATTCACCTAGCTTTGGCAGTAGCTCAACCAGAGCCTACTCTCCAGCAGGCGCTGAACGGCCCAGACGGACCAGAGTGGCAGGAAGCCCTAGATTATGAACTCAGTCAGCTTGAGAAGTTGGGAACGTGGGAGATAGTAGACGCACCACGAGGCGTTAATATCATCCCCTGCCATTTTGTTCTCGCCATGAAGCGCGGACCCGATGGAGAAAAACTAAAGCTGCATGCAAGTAGCAAATGGTCAGCGCCAACAGTACGGTGTCGACTTCTTCGAAACATTCGCGCCGACAGCCAATATGAGCACGATACGCACCGTTTTGACCATGGCTGCCCAGAGAGACTGGGAGATCCACCAGGTAGACGTTAAGAGCGCCTATCTCTATGCATCACTGCAGGAAGAGATATATATGAGGGCGCCACCTGGGTACCTAAAAGAGGGTCAGCAAGGAAAGGTATTGAAGCTGAAACGAAGCTTACCAGGATTGAAGCAGGCGGGATTTGAGTGGGCGGAGGAGTTAGCTGGGGCATTCCAGAAGATGGGATTCAGCAGATCGCAAGTAGACCAGGCAGTGTACTACCGACGTACCTCCAAGGAGCACATGGTTATAACTGTGTCTGTCGATGATATGGCCGTCACTGCGAATCGCCTCTCCTACATCGAGCGGTTCAAGTCCCAACTCGCCCAGTTCTTCGAGATATCCGACCTAGGGGAGCTATCATGGCTATTAGGGTTAAAGGTAACAAGAGATAGAGTGGGACGCACCATTACCCTTTCTCAAAAGGCCTACATCGAGACCATAGTTGAACGTTTTCGGCTAGGGGACGCAAAGAACGTCCAGACCCCCATGGAACCAGCCACCTCCCTATCCATTGATCAGTCTCCCGGGACCCACGCGGAACTTCAAGCAATGAGAGACGTACCTTACCAGCGAGCAATTGGCTCGCTGATGTATGCGGCCACTAGTACACGCCCGGACATCACGTTTACAGTGGCGACCCTGTCTCAGTTTATGAGAAACCCTGGCAAGGCGCACTGGGAGGCTAGTAAGCGAGCTCTTCGCTATCTAAAAGCCACCGACGACTTCGAGCTCACCTTGGGATCCATGGATGCGGGGATCGAAGCGTTTGTCGATGCTGATTGGGCTTCCCAGCCACACAGGCACTCCATGAGCAGGTACATAGTACTGCTCAATGGAGGCCCGGTGTCCTGGAGTGCACAGAAGCAGCCCATAATTGCGCTATCAACGGCAGAGGCTGAGTACATCGCATTGACCAGTGTGGCTAGAGAAGTACTATACCTTCAATTACTCCTCGCTGAACTATACGAGCCAGCGACTCTCCCCACCCCTATATTCTGCGACAATCAAGCCGCGATAGCGTTAGCGTCCACCAGAAAGTTTCAGTCGCACACTAAGCACATCGACTTACGGTACCATTTCATTCGCTCCTATGTCAAGAACGGCACATTTAAGCTGTTCTATTGTCCCATGGAGGACAACGTCGCCGACGCCTTCACCAAGGCACTACCTCGCCCCTGCCTTCAGAAGCTGCACACCCATATGGGACTGGCATGCACTCGAGGGGGAGTGTTGAAGTCCGAGCGATCCGATGGAGAGATAGGGGAACCCAAAGAAACCGAGACGTTAGGCACGGGCAGGACAAGGAGGTCCGAGCGCATATGCCAGGCCGTCCAATAGGCTATGCCCTGCTGACATCGCCCTACACCCTGCAATATAGACATGTCAGAAAACTTCGTTCGTCGTTCCTTACTCACCTAGTATAAAACTAAGCGCCCAATGGCACGTCCATCTCAGTTCTAGTAGCAACTGAGATTGTACCTTGTGATTCTAGGTACTATGCACGTTAATCTATCAGTTCTAGTAGAAACTGAGATATCATCACAACATCTCTGTCGTCTGTCCAGTGATAATTCTTTGTGTTTAGCGTTGCAGGCGGCCATCTATCCAGTCAGATTTTTATCGTCCTATTCATCGACAGAGCGCATGAGATAAAGACTTGCTGGGTGGCTGACGACGATAATAGCGATAGAAAACGGATAACATACGATCAGCTTCAAGTTCTATTGACTTGGTGACGAAATATAAGTTTGGTACCATAAATGGCATTTATCTCCTCATATGCATGTGTTAGACTGGTGACCAGCCCGTCTATGCATGTGTCACCTTTCACATCCCAGATTACACTTGTCAATCACATTCGTCTTTGGTGGAGAATATGCCTTCTTTATATCTTCCCTGCGCGTGAGTGTCCGAGTTCCTTTTCGAACCGCCATGGGCATACGGTCATACTAACGAGGTGAGTAAGTTAGTATGATATTTTCCATCCTTCGATGGCACACATGTATGCAGCATGTGGAGACGCTGTCGTAGCCACATTTCGATGGAGCTGTTCACGGCCCACTCCGCTTCTCGTGTGGTACATTAGTGGAACGACGGCCTGTTAATCATCAATTTCGAACTTGACTGAGTCATACTCGCACTTCCAATTTACACAGCTATCGATGAAGACTCAAGCGAGCTACCATACTCTGTCACAGCGATTGTAATCAATCATGAGGAAAAAAACTGCCAGTGGTTCCAAACTGCTGCCAGTGTATCCAGAAGGAACCGATGATAAACTCAGTATCATAAGTACAATTATTATCATACGTATAGGAATATACCAGAGCTCATGATGAATACATGAATCGGAATACGAGAGACATCTGGCGTTTACATCTTGCGAGTACACGCATGATCGGTCTGATGATATCCACCAATTGCAGCGGCAATCGTTGACTTTCTAGCGTCTGTCAGTCGACCAACGAACTCCAGACTCCTTTCATAATTTTTTCACACATCCAGATATGCACTGCTGTAATTATAACTGGGATTATCGATATTATCGGATAGATGGTATTTCAGTTTAAATTCATCAGTTCACTGGATGACAAGCTTGAGCCTGAGTTCTGTTTTACACAAAAACCAACACATGCTCAAATACTTTATAGAATTGCCTCTATCCATTTTTCAACCAGCAGTGAACTGCATATTTATTCTATCAGCAACAGCATTGATAGGAATTGGATAGGAAAGTGGAAATATAACCCACCAGTGTGATGCTACGTGCAAATTTACTCGTTTCCTTATTGGAAGCCTTCCTTGCATATGAAGGTAAAACCCTAGCCCAAAGGGTGAGTCATCAGGTGAAAGCAAACTAGTCCTACTTACCTGGAGAACACAGAACGCCCAGTCGTCGCAGCAGTCACTGTCCCTTTTGCAAGTTTTACCCACTTTTGCACATGCACTGACAGACATTATAGACGTCAACGCCACAATAACGGTGAGGAAAGAGAAACGCATTATTGGTGCGGGGTGGTATGTGCTATGAATTGTTGAGGTGCTAAATGGGGCTGAGGAAGAATGAGGCTGAGGAAGGTGATTTGCTCTTATACTCATGAAAAATGACTTAGTCAGAAGTATTTTGAAACAGTTCTGCTGGTAGACCTTGGAAGAACCATGTTCTGCCAGCGTGGCAGGTGGCAGATGACACCAACGAGTATGATGTTCCGGGTCGCTTGTCATTTTGATTATTTGTCTGGTTATCCCGAACGCCGGACTCGTCTTGCGCTCTTCATTACCCTGAAGAACCAATAGCTGGCTCATTTTTGGAATAATGCCTCGTTCAAAATGAGTGAACTGTCTTATCGTGTGGTGTCTTGTGTTTATGACCAGATTGCCTTTGATTCTGGGTCCCTATGGCAATATTGCGTTGCTAGAGGCTTTCTGCCCTTGACAGTTTCGTGAGTTCGTCACCCGTTTCTTGATCCGTCTATGTAGAAAACTTAATGGATCATATAAACCCCTCGCTTGAAACCGCCCATCCGTGCTACGGTCAGTTTATTGAGTATTTCTTCTTCATGCTTCAATGTAATAGAAAATACTATGTTAGGACTTACAGCTAGAGCGGGAATGGTGAAATTGGAAGAATTCCGGAAGTTCTTGCCATTAAAGCCCTAGCTCTAGTTATTTGAGTGCCCTATGTTCTGTTTTCTGAACCTTCCCTGATATCTTTCGTTAATGAAGCATCAATTGTCGATAAGAATACAATTTCAAGACTCAGATACTACACGTGCATTAGGCCCAAACCTGCACCCAGTTTTATTTCATTTCCTCCACTTCACATCCTATGGCCGAGGTTGACGTGGACAGCCTTCACTGTGGTGTAACTGAGAGCATATGAGTTTGTGCTACTACACCATGGATATAACACTCACTTAGTTAGGGCATAGTCGCCACACCCACGACCAATGCTGAAAAATAACTTAGCCAGAATGCAGTTTGGCAGAATGATTTAGGTAGAACTAGTGTTGTAGGCAGAACTATTTTGAAGCAGTTATACTGGCAGAACTCAGCAGAACCACGTTCTGCCAGCGTAGCAGGAGGCAGACGACACAGACTCGGACGGGGATGGTGTTGGGGGTTGCTTGTCATTTTGATCTTTTGTCTGAACGCCAGACTCGTCTCGCACTTTTAGCTACCCTCAAGAACCAATTTCGCATCCTGCAGCCGAGGTTGACGTGGACGGCCTTCACTGCGGTGTAACTGAGAGCATGTGAGTTTTGCCAATATACCTGGGACACAACACTCACTTAGTTAGGGCATAGTCGCCACACTCACGACCGATACCGCTCTGCTCAAAACCGCCGAATGGTACATTGAAGTTAAATGAGCTAGCACAGTTAATCCATGTAGTTCCAGCCTCAAGTCTATGCGTGGTATTGATAGCACGGTTCATGTTCTGGGTGAAAACAGCAGCAGCAAGACCATAGAACATGTCGTTTGCCTGCTTGATCACATCTTCTTCGTCTTTGAACTTGATGATAACACAAACAGGACCGAAAATCTCCTCTTGAACGTCCTTCATCGATGGGTCAATATTGGTGAAGATGGTGGGCTTGATGAAGCAACCCTCGGTTCCATGACGCTCATCACCATGGCCGTGGCGCAGAACATTGCGCAAGTTGTTCGGAAGGAAAGACCAAGACAAGTGGGGTTTCTAAATGCGTGTGCTGGGGGGAAGAATGTATCCATAGTGGTGACAGGAACTTCAAAAGGAAATAGAAGTATGCGAATGACGCAATTCATGTAATGGTACTCGTGCGAGGAATCTAGAATGTTGTCATTTGTGGAGTTTTAAGCTGTAGTACATGGATATATAACTGTTAGAGACGAGATCGACTGAAAGCAAGGGTGGTAAAGGCGCGCCACACCAAGACCCACCTAAGCGTCTGCTTTCATACCCAGAAGCCGGTGATTGACGTCCCCCTCGTACCCCAAAAGCGGTGGATCAAATGACACCCAGGTCGTCTTCGATCGTACAGACTTGAGCTTATACACAAGCGTCATACCAAAGTATGATTTATCAACGCTGGTGAGCATATGGCATCCATTCCGACTAGGTATTGCACCATCGATGCATCTGCATCAATGTTGCAACTATGATACCAAAGCGAAAGCGGAAACATGACTGACTGTCACTGTCGGCTCAATTTTCATAGATGCAGACGTTCTAAGGCAGGTGAGTCACGTGGTTGAATCCTGATTGCATAGCGATCTGCTTATATTCACATCTGAACAAGACATGTTAGCGCAGCACTCTGTCTTTGTTGTGCAAAATCGTTTGGAACATGTGTCGGCATATACAGATGCTGACAGAGCAACAATAACAACGAGGAAGGAGAAATGCATTTTTTGTGCGAGGTGATATGGAATCTTCTGAGGGTGATCTTGATTGACTCTGAGGATGGGAGATGCTGACTGTTTTTATATCCTGCATACATTTAGTATGGGCATAATTCTCATTGATCTGGCAGAATTGTTATTGCTGTCAGATGGCAGACCTGCAGGAGCGATAATGCATGAGTTCTGCCGCATTAATTACTGATTTGAACTGTCTCTGAAACTGTCGACGTCTCTTTGCAGAGCTCAATTCGGAAATTCAAATTTCTCTACTTATATGCTATTGGCGTGCTGCTAGTAAAGAGCATTTATTATAGGTGGAGTGGTGACCATCTCTATCCCACCGCTCATCGCCTACACTATTAACCATTTCTTTCGCATCGCTGTACAACCACCTCTCAGGTTCAAACCGCAGAGGAGTAGAGGTGGAGTAGATGGAAAGACGACCAAAGTTAGGCATTCAACCCACTCAGCACAAAGGATGACTTACTGAGCGGAACACGTTCTGTTTCGAGGAGATATTGAAGCAAGTACGCATATATATTCATCGCTCTGAATCAACATGAATGTCAGCATTCTTCGTCAGAGCACACCCCACATCATGGTCACACCTGATTTGTGAAGGATGTTTTGGATCTGGTATATTCCTCGTGTATCTGTCCATTCCGAATGCCTAACTCGGACTCATCTTGCACTCTTCGCTACACCGTTCCAAGAACGATAGTTAGATCATCTTTGGAATTCTTGTTGGATGTTTTGGATCTGGTATATTCCTCGTGTATCTGTCCATTCCGAATGCCTAACTCGGACTCATCTTGCACTCTTCGCTACACCGTTCCAAGAACGATAGTTAGATCATCTTTGGAATTCTTGTTTCAAAATGAGCTAAATTTCTGTTATTGATATGCGGTGCGATTAGCGTGTGGTGTCTTGTATTCGTGATGAGACTGCCCTTTCGATAGCAAGCCAATTCCCAACTCATATCCTCCTGGTCCAAGGACATCAAGTTCTGCTTGCGCGCGGTGGAGTACATGGGGTGTTGAAATATCGCGAGGATGAAATGGGATAGAGTCGTGATGGTTGTGTCGATGCTGGTTTTTTAGTGAGTCATTCCCGGTGCGAGTGGTGAGATTTGCGTTGATTGTAGTCAGTGGATGTGAATGTGCGACATAAAGTGGAGGTGGACATACCTGAATACATGGAATTAGTTGTCCATCGGATATCATGATCATCTGTAGCGGTATCTTTGGTATTGTCAGACGAGAAGGAGGGGTCGCGGTCGCTTGGTGATGTGAAGGATACTTCATCGTCGTCATCGGTGGTGGAGTCGAAGTATGCGTCAAAGGAGGGCTTTAGAGGTTCAAGGAGGGTGCATACAAATGAGGTACGAGCACTTTCTTTTTTCTGTGAAACAGTTGACTTTTTTTGCGAGAGGGAGGAAAGAGAAACGCACGGTTTCATTTTTTACCAATTTGTATGGGCGGGTTACAAATTCTTCTATTTTTGCTTTCCGGATTTGTGCGTTGCACTTGAAAGATGCACCGGGGAACCACGTAGGGAGGTGTTTGACTAGGATGGAAAAGGTGAGTCTGGGTAAAAGAAGAGAAAAGAAACTGATGGGCTGGAAAAATGTCGACGGGACATATCCCACCTTCGCTTGCAATGTACGGTTCCCAAGAATGTCTACGCATTCTTATGCAAGGTTTAGGAAGGGGTCATCATTTCATTTTACTTGGTAGCCATATACGACAGGGAGGGTGAGTCCGTCTGCGTATCTGATGTATATATGAGACCACATCATTGACCAGAAAGAAGACAAACCTTCTAATGTGGTCTTGAAACTACTAACCAACCTAGATGAAAATGGTCTGCTCTCCATCTGCATCAGACCACGATACCTAGGGCTCACAGCAGGCCCAAGCGCGTTTTGCATGAGCTTCCTCTGCCTCCTCGCACAGTCGCGGCTCGCCATAAAGAGTAGACGCTGCCATATTCTCACAGCTACAAAGCTCACAAGGCCATGACAAGGTATGGTTTAAAGACCTGCGTTTATTTAAGAGGTCGGATACTGTTTTGGGGGTGTTGAGGAATACGAGGGATTGATTGAATATGCGGATGTGTGTTATAGGCCCGTATTTGCGTGCCCGTTTGAAGGCGGTGAGCTAGAGTTCTTTTGGAGTGATATCAAGGATATTGTGAATGATGAGGAGAGGGTTTGGATCTAGGGAGAGCTGGGGACGAGTGAGGCGGGAATAGGCTATAAGTACGAGGCCTGCAAGGAGTAAAGCACCTGTCAACGTCATCAAATGACTTTCATTCTATTCTTATGGTGAATCATCATGCATCATGTGCGGAGGCATCGAGCTTGGTTTCGAGGTACGTCCATGTAGAAGCATGTTTGACTTACTGAGGGGAGAGCACCACGCGCAGGAAAATCTTTCGAAGCTCTGCGTAGTACAACTAGTACTATTGCGTGAGGATTAATGCAAATCCAACTTGCCTAATGCCAGACTTCAACCGGATAACTGTGTCATTTCAGGAATTAAAATGACATTGAAGGACTATGATGCACGGTGGTGCGATGAGATACTATACCTCACGGCTGAGTCGTCACCCCCCACAAGTCGTCAGGTCACGCTTTTGTCACAGCAGGACACTGCTGCCGCTTTCAGAATCCGCTTGGCAATGCCTAAGAAATTCAGTTACAGGTCAAAAATTATGATTATGATTGGTTGGTGTGATGTGGAATATAGTATGGGATATGGTTGTAATTATAATGGCTGTGTGGTGCAGGATATGCTACATGAGAATGAGATTCGTGATCCCCTGGATGGCAGTCTGGATTATGTGGGATCACGCGACTCTCGTGATTTGACTTTTGGGTGGCTATTTTGTAGAGCCATGTCCGTTAAGGCGTTGGCTCACTGACAAGTCGTCACAGCCAGTGGTAGTATTTGTTTAGAACTCCACTACGGCAGTGCTCGGCTGGCTGTCACCAGCGTGACTTTGACAGCTTTCAATGAACTTCACCATTTCTTGGCAAAAATTGGTCGTTCAACCTCACAATGAAAGGTGCATGATAGAAACATTGACTTAACTTGTAAATTGTGTGTGGAAGCAAGAATTGAGTGAGATATTTAGGTCGTGACGACTTGTGGGGGTGACGACTCAGCCGTGAGGTATAGTACGGTATTAGCTTGAATTCGAAGTCCACATCTCCTTATGTAATTCCGTTTCACATCATATGCATCTCTTCAAGCTCTCAAGAGTCGACTCTCAAATCTCGTGTTTCAAGATTTCACGCCACGCAAGACCTCGTTGTTAACCATGGTGTATTAGATGCTAAAAGCGGTTTCACGTGCTATCTAGACACATGCTGATCCTCTTTGATGTTTGTCTGCGTTTAGTCCGTTGATTTCTCTTCGCTATATAAACCCCCATGCAAATTGACTGACAACATATCTAAGACCTCTCAATCTACGCACCTCCTCATCCAAGTTACCTCGCATCAGACAGACCATTGGTGCAAGTGCCGCTGTAAGACACTTGTTCTGCAGTCATACGCACTATAGCGTTGTCTGTGAATTTCAATGACGTGTATCTTTATGTATGGGACCGCTCAAACCATGGTCTTCATTGCCTGCCCTCAGAGGCTCCGTAACTCCAGTTCTATTTCAACATCGTGAGTTTGTTGTGCATCGTTGGACCATTTTAATGAGCTCAATTTTTAATAGCCTACTCTCCAGTTTTGGACGTCCATCCGTTCCTCATTCGGGACTCCGCTGTTGTACAAGACTCATCTCAATTAATTCGTGTGGTCCACCGGGTCTTTTTCCAGTGTAGAGAATAAAGCGACTCGTTGTATATCCCTCCCCTCCTTGACCTTACCTGCAATCATTTTTCGGATTCAGCATTTCGAAGGAGATGGTAACATATATTCTCATGACCCTGCATCGACCTTAACATTCACATCTTCATCAGAATGTAAGTGTACTCCACATATGGTGGCACGATACCCAGGTCATGGATAGCTAACGACGTCGACGAGGATGGTATTCGGAATGAACTGCCACAATTTCATCACTTGTTTGCTCATCACCAACATCATACTCGCCTCGCACTCTTCGTTTCCGCTTCAAGAACCAATAGCCCGTTCATTTGGGGATAAGCTCTCTTTCAAAATGACGTTTCTCGTGCAGTTTTCAAGTGGAATGGCGGCCTGTTGTTTATCAGGCTTGCACTTGACGAAGTTGTACTCGTGACGAAGACTCAGGCAAGTTACCGTACCATGTTACAGCAATTGCAATGAAACTACAAATTTAAATATGGAAAAAACTTGGTCCAAACTACTGTATCGTATGCGCCAGGAGGAAGTGATCGTAGGCTCAGGAACATAAGTACAATTATTGAAACACGTGCAGCAATATAATATTGCCCCACGAAGGCAAAAGAAGGGTCTCGTCCAGGCTCGTTTTGCCTTGCTGACTGCCTTGCTGACTGCCATGCTAACCACACTGCTACCCACCGTAGTAACCATCGCGGTAACCTCCTCGATGTCTGTCCGTCAATCGATTCCGGAGGCAGCCTTTCCGATGGATCTTCCACAGGCCGATTGAACATCGGTAAAAGAAATGAGAGTGTAAATAGTATTCCAATGGAGGCTACACGCCACAATATCTTCTCTGCGTGTCTCGGAAATTGGAAATTCCAGGCCAGGCAATGTATCGCTCCAAATACCATCCCACTGGTGCATGCAGCGCGCAATATGGTATCTTCTGGACTCAAGGTACCATATAATGGCATCCCGTAGCCCAGTAGCTGATAAATTTGTAGTGCGGTCATTGGTAGTGTGGCATGTCCTTTGCTGAAAGAATGCAGACAAATCAGAACAAGTTCTACCAGGAATATTAACGACAATGACGTACTTGCTGTCTAAGCTTGGAGGAGCATTTGGGCCCTTCCAACGAACAATATATGGAACTCGTGCGTCCTTCGGCTTATTCAACCAGAAGAAATAGGAAATGAAGGTCATAACAACTACACCCAGGGTGTCGATTTCAAGCAGTGTCACCGGGAGCTTCTGGATGCGACGGGCGATGAACTGGAGGACGAACCACACCAGCTGAAGAATGGCGATACATTTGGCAAAGAAATCGCTCTTGCTTCGATCATTTATTTCTGCCTGTGTGATGGCAGGACTCTCCACGGATCTATCACGAACAAACTCCAGGAGTTCGTTGGGTGTGAGAGTGCCCCATCGCTGATCATCAACATAGAGCACGAATCCACCCATCAGGGCGAAAAACCCGTGTGTCATTGTCCATCCTACCAAGGCGTCAGTTCCATGTTGGTTTCATCCTTACTGAAGAGTCCGAGTATGTGACTGACCGTCGTCTAAACTTGTGCTTCCACCATCTAACATATTTTTCAGCTTCTTCCTCAATGTTTCCAGCACCTTCCTCCATGTTTCGAGCTTCATTAATGTTGCCAGCATCTTCCTCCATGTTTCGAGCTTTGTCAATGTTGCTAGCTTCTTCAATATGTCCCGCCAGCTGCAGCGCTCGGCGTGTTGCAATTCATAATTGACGTCATTTGAAAATTTGTAAGCAAACAAATACTCCCATGCGGCCAATCCAACTACGATTTCAGGGGCCAGAAATGCTATAAGCATGAGGCCTGGACGATCAAAGAGTTGATGGAGTATCCCTGAAGTCCTACTCGGAATGTCCATATGTATGGCAGTCCATGTGCACGCAAATAAAGTCAAGCCACAACTCGAGATGATGTCCCACAAGGTTCTCGTGTTGCAGGATGGACAGTCGCTAGCATCGAGTGTAAGGATATGGGTATCGTTGAGACCCGGAAGTGAGGCGCGAACAAACGGAATGCAGAAGAGGATAGCGCAGAGTGGGAGGGCCATAGTAAAGTCGAGGGCATAGCGTCTGTTCATTCTGCTCCCTTTTGAAGTGTAAGGCCGACTATGAGTCACTTCGGCAGGGAATTGCGAACAGATCGGTGCAGTTATGAGACATGTTACTAGGTAACACGAAGACAGATATGAAAACGTTTGAAGGCGAAGACTTTCTGTGAGGCGTTCGGTCGTACTTGGAACGGGGAATCAGCGCGCGAGGAACTGCTAGAATTCACTGTAGACATGAGTGTACACGTGCTATATATATATGTTTTCGATTAGTTGTGTAGGCCGGAACAAGAAGGAAAACATGTGGTTGCAAGGAGTTCATGGTGACGCTATCATTTGGACCTTCTCACTTCCTTCAAATGACTTCAAACAATGAGCAAATAAAATTTGGACACCCTTGAGGCGCGCCATTCACAATGAAAAGACCCCAGACCCTGCTCAATGCTCTCGCTTGTTTAATTAGGGAAAGAACAAGATGTCATAGACAGCTGGGCGAGGCAGCGATAATGATAAGGTGTGGGAGGTCGACTGCATCAAGTTAGCTGTAGCACGAGCATAGGGGCTGTGGAAGTGCAGGAGGTTGAGGGCGACAGGAAGATGCAGGAGGCCGAAGTGGAAATCAGAAGACTGTGGTAGGTATTGGTAGCAGCACCGGCTTAGCACAAGCACGAGTAAGGTCTTGGGGCAACGGGGAGCAACAGCAGGATGTTGGAAGGGTGGAGCGAGAGGATAGCACAGGCGCGCCGATGGCAGCGCCTTATCTCCACTTCGATCTTCCATTTCCGAGTCCGCCTTCAAGAACAGGCATGGCCATAGATCTAAGCTTAGGAAGCACCGAAGTTCATCGGAAGTAATAATGGCCCTTGATCAATGGCTTGCCACACATTCATGAGAAGAACCCATGGATCGTTGTCCATCCTATGAAATCATCGGTTATATGCTAGTCCGGCCAACCGAAGAGTCTAAGCATGCATGTAACTGACCTTGATCTCTGCCGCAGGTAAAGGAGTGCTCAAACTTCCACATGTGTCATCAATTTATCCATGGTAAGCCAGGTTCAAGCGCTGGCGCTCATACACACGTGCATGCCTAGATATCACCGAGGGCCCAGGAAATTGAAATACGTGTTTTGATCGGAGAGAGGTAACAATAGACTTTGGTTGTACTCGACATCTCGCGGTCTCCTCGAGTGTGACATATTTGAAAGCATTTAAGGTGCACCACACAAGCTCGCACAATTACAGTTGTGACTAAATAGCAGATTTGTGAGTGAACGACAGGAATAATAGTAGATTGAGACGTACAACAGTAATAGTATGCGTGGCTTCAAAGTGTAACCTTGGACTAGCTGCCATTGCAACACCGTCATTGGACATAATTGTTTAAGACCTAAGAACATAGAGCATCTTGTGATGCTTGCTAGGACTAGCACACGACGACAAAATGTAAAATCTGATTCATTTCATAGTGCAGACAATGCAAAAACAGCTGAAAGCAACACGAACAAGGGGGGCGAACCATTCTATACGAGTCTGGTTGCACCTATGTCATGTGGGGAGAGTGCTTGAGAGTGTTGTGGAAATGGTTAGGGAGACCGAGACAGGTCGAAGACTCGAATGCCCATGTCGGCCTAGACTCGTAACCAGTCTAGACTACGTCTTTGAGATGTTAAGTGTTTGACGTAGTCAGACTGGTCGATCTCGGAGAAATTTGGCAGGCGAAGCGAGGAGTTTGAAATTTGACAGATGCCGGTGATGCCAGTTTAGGTAATCGTTGTAATTGTACAGCGTTGACAACACAAGTCCTTCGTTCATACCTTAAGCAAAGTATTGTATGCTTCTCAAACATCACATTCCATCGAGCAACAGTACTTAACATCTAATAGGACCATAAAATTATACCTTTTCATGCCTTTCACCTGCCCATGCCGCAATATCAGCCACCTGTTGAGCCTTTGATTTGGATTGTCGATCCTTCAAGCCTCGACATTGACGAAATAATCCTTCGTGAGCTTCGGATGACAGTCATGGACCTCATGTTGCACTCTATCTCAAACAAGGCCTCCATGCTACCTTGGAGGGAAGGTTTTTTTCGAAGCAGGGCCCTTGTGCAGTTTCTCAATGTGTTGGATGCTGATGAGCAAGCGAGCAAGCAACTTTGTATCATTTTATAACCAATGGCTATCGAAATAGTCACTGATGAGGTTGGTGTCAAGATGGAGGCTGCTAAGGATATTTTCGGCATGTCATCGAAAGATGTCACCCCCAAACTACTCCTTTCATTTGATCTTGATGCTTTTCTGACGGCGCGGTTACGAGAAACTACTCCGTGGCTACGACACATTCTTTTGTCAGCTATGCAGACAGCACGAGCTGCAAAGGAGAACAAGAAGCAGAACATCGAGACGATAAGTGTTGTGTGCATTCAGTTGATCATATTGCAGCTCGAAGTACAACATGTCTTGCAGAAAGTAATGATATGAGGGATCTGAGTTGGAACAATTTCGGATGTTGTGATCCTTGGGAAATAAAATTGAGTTGCAGGAAGGCCTCGAGAACTTGCTGGTGTTGTGCCATTGAAAGGGCACTTTTAAAGTCTGTTGGGAGATTTTCAATCGTGTCTTGAGCAGCGAGCGATAATGGTCGTACGAAACTCATGATTGAAACTGGTATATAGTCTGAGCGAGGGCAGCAGACAGGAGCAGACACATAACTTCTAAGTACTGTATGATCGCAAGTACCTCCGGCATCACCGGCATCTGTCAAATTTCAAACTCCTCGCTTCGCCTGCCAAATTTCTCCGAGATTGACCAGTCTGACTACGTCAAACACTTAACATCTCAAAGATGTAGTCCAGACTGGTCATGAGTCTAATGTCGGCCCTCATTTGCAAAAACTGCCGTGATCTCGGGCTTTACCGAGTCCCTTGCTGATCCGGCGCAATACCAGCCTGCACCTACTCCAACATGCTTGGTAGGATGCCCCGCTCCAATGGTCTTGTACTCATCGATCGTCCTTAATCTAGCATCTCATGTTTTTGGCTGGATCGAAGATGGTGTTCCATGTCAAAATATTTCAGATTATAAGCCCGGGTTCTGTTTACACAAAAACCAATTCAAAGATTCCATTCACTAAGCACCTTGCGACATTACATCTGTCCGTTTCTCATTCAGCAGTGAACTGCATATTATTCTATCAACAATAGCACCAATATGAAGTGGAAACATAGCCCACCAGTGTGTTGCTTCATGCAAATTCACCGGCTCCTTCGTCGGTGCTCAAGGCCGCCGGGGGACTCCTATGCTAGTAGCAAAACTTCCGACCATCCGACTGATATTCAGAGGCCCAAAAAGGTGAGTCGTCAAGTGAAAGTGATGCAGAGCGAATTACTAACCAAAGTAACACATGTCTGCAGTTCGAGGCAGCAGTCACCGTCCTTGCTACAAGTCTGGCCCTCGTTCGAACACGCACTGACAGACATTATAGATGTAGTCAGCGCAACAATAATAGTGAGGAAGGAGAAATGCATTGTTTGTGCGAGGCGGTATGAACTGTGAAAACTTTGGGGTAAAATGGACGGTAGGAAAATGACTCGCTCTTATACTCTTGAAAAATGACTTAGCCAGAATGTTGTTTGGCAGAATTATTTAGGTAAAACTTGTGTTGTAGGCAAAACTATTTTGAAGCAGTTCTGCTGGTAGAACTCGGCGGAACCATGTTCTGCCAGCGTAGCAGGTGACAGACGACGCCGACGCCGAGGATAGTGTTGGGGGTCACTTGTCATTTGGATCTTTTTTCTGGTCATCCCGAACGCCAGACTCGTCTCGCACTCTTCGTTACCCTTAAAAACCAATAGCTGGCTCATTTTTGGAATAACGTCTCATTCAAAGATGAGTCAACTTTCTGTTCTTGTATGCGGTACAATTAGCGTATGGTGTCTTGCGTTTATGACCAGATTGCCTTTGGTCCGAAACTTGAGTCCCTGTGGCAATGGGTTTGCATTGCTGAAGGCTTTGTGCCCTTCACATTTACGTGAGTTTGTCGTTCATTCCTCATTGTTCTGTGTAGAAAACTCAATGGACCATACAGACCCCTCGCTTGAAACCGCCCATTCATGCTACAGTTAGTTCATTGAGTATTTTTCTTCACACTTCGATTGACAAAAAATACTATGTTAGGACTTACAGCACAGCAGCCAGTCCAAGCGGGAAATGGCGAGTCCCCGAAGTTCTTGCTACTAAGGCCCAAGCTCTATTTATCTGAGTGCGCTATGTTTTACTGATCTCTTCCACTAATGAGAATACGAATTTTACAGCGTCAATTGTTGCAACACGATAGGAAATACAATGAGATTTCAACATACTACACGTACAATAGGCTCAAACCTGCACCCAGTTACATGTCATTTCCTCCAGTTCACATCCTGTGGCCGAGGTTGACGTGGACGGCCTTCACCGCGGTATAACTGAGAGTATATGAGTTTGTGCCAATACACCTGGACACAACACTCACTTAGTTAGGGCATAGTCACCACACTCACGACCGATACCGCTCTGCTTAAAACCGCCGAATGGTACATTAGAGTTGAATGAATTAACGCAGTTAATCCATGCAGTTCCAGCCTTGAGTCTGTGCGCGGTGTTGATAGCACGGTTCAGGTTCTGAGTGAAAAGAGCAGCAGCAAGACCATAGAATGTGTCGTTTGCCTGCTTGATCACATCTTCCTCATCCTTGAACTTGATCACAACACAAACAGGACCGAAAATCTCCTCTTGGACGATCTTCATCGATGGGTTGACATTTGTGAAGATGGTGGGCTTGATGAAGTAACCCTCGGTTCCATGACGCTCACCGCCGATCTCAACCTTGGCACCAGCCGCCTTTCCGGACTCGATGTAAGACATGATACGCTGGAACGTGCATTAGACAGATGGATTGTTACGGAAACATTTCACGACGTACGTTGAATTGAATCTCCGAGACCTGAGGACCCTGAAAAGTGTCAGGGGCAAATGGGTCGCCGATCTTGAGCGACCGGGTTTTCTCCATGAAGCGTTTGAAAAATTCGTCATAGATGCCTTCTTGTACGTAGATACGCGAACCCGCGGTACACGTCTGACCGTGGTTCCAGCTGGTGAAATATGAGTGTAGTTTGCATGAGAGCACATTATACTCACAAGATACCGAATGCAGCCCAGTTGACAGCTTGTTCAATGTCTGCATCGTCAAAAATTATGTTTGGACTCTTTCCACCAAGCTCGAGGGTGACGTTCTTGAGGTTGCTCTTCGCAGCAGCCTCCATGATCTTGCGACCAACAAGGGTCGAGCCAGTGAAGGCGACCTTCTCGATCTTCATATGCGAAGAGATCACATTACAAGCAGTGCTTCCATAACCAGTGACGACGTTGACTACTCCAGGCGGGAAGCCAGCCTCATTGATAAGGTGGCACATTCGGATGGCAGTCAAAGGTGTGAATTATGAAGGTTTAAGAACGACTGTGTTGCCACATGCAAGAGCAGGACCGATTTTCCAGGCCATCATGAGCACTGCGAAGGGAGGAGTGAGTGCATAAAACTTCAAGCGACTGATGTCCACGCACACGGGAAATTCCACGGAATAATTTGACCCTATCGGACGAATATAAGAAGATCTGAGAGCTGAGACAAGTGCACTTACAACGACACCAATGGGTTCGTGGCGACTGTAGGTGAGCTTGTCCTCGGTAGTCTTTCCAATTATCAGCAAACGAGCGAAGTTTATTGTTGAAAGCTTCAGACCTCTTGTACTTGGCCAGTAATTTTATCAGCCCAGCCAGCATAGTAGCGAATACAATTGATGGAACCAGCAACATCAACGTTTCTCGCCCAATTGTAAGTTTTGCCTGGCGATTACTGGTCAACGATTCCGATGCCTGCTAATTGGTCCGGATACTAACCATTATCCAATGCCTCCAGAGCAGCAAGCTCATCGGCATTTTTCTCCATGAGTGCAACAAGCTTTGACATCAAAATGCTACGCTGAGCACCGGGCGCATGAAGACCCCAGGTGGTGTCGAAGGCTGTCTGCGCAGCCTCAACAGCAAGGTCGACATCCTTGGGGGTACCCTCAGACACTGAGGTTATTACCTTTCCATTTGCTGTGCATCGAGTTCATGTAAGATGGTGAATATCAACGTCAATAGAACGTACTGGGGTTGACTACACTAAATGTGTCGAGATAAGTAAAAGTGGTCGATCAGCAACAGAAGTAGAACATACTCAATGGTGGTATTGTCTGATCCATCCAGGAACTGGCCGTTTATGAAAAGGCCGGTATTGAAGGACACTTTTCCCTTGAAAGCGGGCGCGTTAAACTCGTGAGTGAATGTAAAAGGCATGGTAACAATGGATTGATATCTCGCATCTCGTGCCTATATATGAGCGGAATGCCATCACAAACACTGCCATGGGCTATCATTGATTGCATCTGCCAATGGCCTGGTATTTGCAAATTCATTGCAGCCTATCTTCATGTATTGGGGAAGTTCATGTGCGCTAGAACGGAGACTCACTCAGCGGGAGTGTGAACCACTAATGCCATGATATTAAGAACCTAGAACGGAGAGACTTACTAAGGTGTAATGTCAGTGTCTGTAACTATATGTACCAGCTGCGATGTCAAACATAACTCAGCTGCGAGAGTGTGAATTAAACATTAATCAACGGTCGGGAACAACATCAGTGAATTGATGAGTCCTTGACAAGAGGGGTGCAAATTTAAAACTTCTGACATCATCCTGGCAAAACTTCGAGCCCCCCCCCGTCACAGCGTGATTGTCACCGTAATATGACCATATTAGGTAGCTTAGTCAGTTCATTTGGCGAAGACATATGCAATTACAAGGCGAGGTAAAGTGCACAACAAACCTGTAACCTAGATGTACAATCGTAGACTTGTGTGTGTGAATGATAGCAATGATAGCATGAATCAAGAGAGCATTAATCATCGGATCAACAGAAATGGAATGAAGGAGACTATGCCATTAAAGTACGTGCAAACTGAAGTGGTTGGACAGAGGTACGAGGTCATTTCGAGGGTAGGGATGCAGCTGATTCAAGACCAGGACATTTTTTTTCTGGTGTGGGAACCAGACAATGGGACATTCTCCTTGTCACCCTCCTGTCCTACTTGCCAATGCTCTTTCTGAATTCAAGCGGTGGTCTGTTCAAGGTCAGTCAGCCTGATATTCCCCAGACCACTGCTGGCAAGGTGATGCCAGATGCTCTATGCCCAGGCATGGAGTACTCCACATGCCCATTGAGAATGTGGTCGACCATGTTGTACCTCCAGACAGCGTCGACAGAGATGACTGGCGTCCTGCAGGTTGACTTTCCAGGTTCAGGAGGGAGAGTAGAATGACAAAGAGCACATTTGAGGGGAATGTTCCAGCAAGGTTTGTTCTTGGAGCCTGTCTCCACAAATGCGTACTTGAAGGTATGCTGGTAGATACACTTTGTCTCCCAGACTGGAGGGCTGTTGGCAGGGACTTTGATGGTGATAGAACACTCTGGTAGTCCAGAGCAGCCACAAAAACCACAAGGAAGCACACTGCTGACCTTGAGTAGATGTGTTAAAATTTAATGTACAGTAGTCGTAGAAGAAAAAACACACCGGTTCCTTCAAACTGACATTCTCTGGTGTGTTGCTCAATGCACACAGAATGTGTTGGCCAACATGAGAGCACATATCAGGAACCTTCATTTCGCAGAGTGGGCGAATAGTGATCTGCTCACCTTCAGATGCTGCAAGCAGATTGCTTTTTTCGACGGAGACAACAGCGGATGTTCCTGAGAAGTCTTCTCAACAAACGACAAATTAATATAAGAAAAGATGTACCATCAGAAAGCTGATACGGAAATGAGTTGGCATCTGATGGGTTCATGCAAGCAATAGACTTGAGAGGAAGTTTTGCCTCAAGTGCCTTTGCCCATAAAAGCTCGCATGCAGCTACAAGGGCATTGTGTGGTACTTGCCAGGTAGTCTGACCCCTGTTGATCTCCGAAAAATAATCACTATTAATGTCATGGCTGAGTCGAATGAAGGTTGGCTCAGGATTGATGGGTTCGACAAGGAACCTGGGGACGTTGACAATAACGACGCACTCTGTAGATCCTGAGGTGCCTGGAATGGGAGACTGAGTCTTGACATATCCTCCATCCCAGAGGAATAAAGTAGGAACTTGTGGGTCAGTCGAAGGACAAGTGGGAACAACAGTGAGGAGCTGCCTGGAGATTTTAGCAGTAGTGCATGAAGCTTTCATGGTGGTAATATTGATTGAAGCACGAGAAACATCATTGAGGAACAGTCCTGTCGAATGAAGTATGGCGATAGAAAGAATGTGAGCCGTACAAAGGATAGTGACAAAAAGATCACTGACAAGGAATGAATTTTGATCCATGATGTGCCCTGCATGCATATCGATCCACTTGTTGACTTTGGTGTAGCTGCGCACACATTCGAGTCGATTGAATGATTTGGACTCAAAGTCCTTGTTAATCATGAGGCAGTAGATGGTCTGCTTATGAATCCAACAACCTTTGTAGAGTAAGTAGTTGTCAGCGTGAATTCCTTGACCTTGGAGTGGCATAGATGCAGATGCATCTGTTGACGAGACAAGGGATTGAAGGGAGTCAGAACCAGATTCTGTGACCAGCATCTCTTCAAATGTTAACATAAGTTCGTCACCATCATCCTCATCAACGCATAGCCCCTGAATTTCAAACACCATCTCCAAGACCTGTGATGGCAGCAAAGGAATGGGTGCAGTAGGCAGGGTCTTGGGCACTTGACTGAAGTCCTCCCGCTCCTCATCTGCAATGCTGAAGTACTTATTCATACCCAGAGGACATAACATGTCCATTCCGGGATCATGGAAGAGCTCAGTGTAAGCATAGTGGATGTTATCGACCTGAGAAGTAGTCAGAATAGCTACTGCCATCTCATACCCTTGTTGCCACACTGATGGAAGATCACAGCAATTGCTAGTGATATCACCCTTCCACATCAACCGGTTGATGTGATCAACGTCCTCAATCCGCTTGCCAAGGCTGAGGCGCTGGTGGCCAGGGTCAAGTTCAGGGTGCCGCTTGAACACAATGTCGATGTCCTTTGCAGCACCTAAATGATCAAGAGCCTGAGCATATGAACAGCCTGAATTATGTCCCCCAATCATACAGGATCAACCGAACATGAGTTCAAGTTGATCATCTCTACAATCTCCAAGGAAGAATGACATGCGCAAATCAAGAAGTTGCTGCTTTGTGATACTAAACATAGCACTTTTGACTGATGTTTGAGTGTCATAATAGAGTTGGAAAGGCATGAATAAATGGTGGTGAACACGGAAAATGGAGAATGCAAGGTGAGCATAGCAGCTAAGGGACTGAACTTGTTCTGTGAGGGAGAGCTTCGTATTGATGAAAGGGATGAGAATGGACTCAATCAAATTGCTGAGAATATTGATTGAAACTAAGTCCACGTGTGTGTTGGCATCAGTTGAAAATGAGTTGTTGAGGAGTGAGTGCTGAGACTTAGAGAACTCGACTATAGCCTGCATTAACTCAATGGCCCAGGGGATGTCTTGTGGATCATCGGGGTGGAAGAGTTTCATAACACTGGCTTCATCATATGTGGGCAACCAGACAAGGTACCTTGAAAGCATCATAGCATTAATTATGTGACCATTATTTAGGACGATGCCTGCAGGGGAGCGGATGAGCATGCAAAAGCCTATGGGTAGTATTAGAACATGTGATTGTATCAGAGAATAAGGAACTTACATTTAAAAATATGCTTGAAGTCAAAATTGAGCATCACCTCAGCATCACTTGTCATGGTGTTGAGACCAGGCATGTTGCTAAGAATGCTGTATAAGTGTGATTCCAAAGATAATGGTTTCTTGAGAAAAAGTTTGTGCCCCATGGCATGGTGCATAGCATCACCATCTGTCACAAAGGACCACACTGGTCCAACAGATGCAGCTGCTCCAGTTGCAGCCCAGCATTCAATTGCATGAACCAGTACACCCTCCATATCAGCTGCATCTTTGGTCTTGCAAGTGGGTGCTGCTAAAATGGGGTAAAGTTCATCCTCCCCAAGGCGCATGGCTCCAATAACTGTAAGCTCCTTCCCAAGGTGAACTTTGCCATCGTGAATTTTCTGCATGATTGTGACAGCAGACTGGTATGTGTGAAGGACAGAGTCGATGAGGTGGGAATGCTTCCAGCAAAGGCCAGCAATCTTGTTGTATTTACTGAAGTGGACAGCCATTTCTTCCAGAGCTATCTCATTGACCATAAGACTAACACCGCAAAGTGTGGTGATATCAGTGCGAGTGTGGAGAACTATGGAGTCAATGTTTTCATTGAGCTGCTCATTGCAGATAGGACCAATGGTTGGGGTAAGCTTAGTGAAAACAGACTTGGTACACAGAGTGCGGATAGATGGGAGACCAAGGCATTGATTAAGAGCAAAGAGAAGCTGATGTCCTCCGAGTCGAAAAACCAACATTGCGATGTCCAGGTCATTGACTCCATAGCCTCATGGATGATATGCTCCCTTGAGGGCATCTTCGAGCTTATTGACTATCTCCTGGACACTGGCACCATTGCACAATGCAACATTGATGATTTGCCAGAGCCGAGGGATATCTTGCTCAGAGATGGCCATGAGAAGACAATGGTAGTCATCAAGTTGGGTCAGCATACTCATGTGCTGATGCAATTCATTTAGTCCCTAGATATAGCTAGTTAGCACATGTATTAAGTACATAAAAAAAATCACCTGTAGCTTCAACTGCCTCGTTTGATTGGCATACCCTTTAGTGAGATCTTGCATGTGTGCAAGACCCAGAAAGCGATAATTGGTGTGTGATTTTGGGTTCCATGCAGTGTCTACAAGGTGTGTGATGTGCTGTGAGATTTCAGCACACTCGTCACACGGAACACCCTCAAGGGAAGTGAATAGCTTGCAATTCTTGGAATAAACTCGATGTTTTCTGGGAGTTTTGATGTTGACGAGGAAAGGTACGGAGTCCGGACCTTTGTGATATTGTTCCCAAGGAAAAAGCATTGTGAATGGGCGAAGGTTGTCAGGCCAGATGACAGCAAGACCAGTGCAGTGACTTGGACGAGTACTAGGAGCAGCAGCAAACCATAATACCCTGAAATTGTGAGTAAGCAATCAATCAGTACATGCGATAAGGTGGAACTGAAAATAAATACCTTGTGTCATTTGAGGTAACTGGGAAATGTGTTGCTGGTATATTAAACACGTTGTCGTTCTTCTCAAGCATGGGCAGCTTGTTTTTAGCTGCTTTCTGATGGCATTTCCAACACCCCTGATGGTTGCTGAGGGACATGAACTGGCCAGATATCCATAAGTTGATACCAGAGTGTATGCCAGTCTGACACCACTCTGTGCAGTCTGGACACAAAAGTTCCCACCACTTGGATGAATTGATCTGGACTTGTAGCTTGCCCTTGCAAAATAGCTGATACAGCACATCGGGGGTATTTAATAAGAGGAGCTTGTTGTTGTTGTATTCGGTTTCCAGTGCTGATTCAGGGTTGTCTGAGTCTGAAGAAATGAAGTTGTCAGGGGTTATTGCTAATTCATAAGTGTCTGGCAGATCTTCTGGTGCCACTGCTGACTCTAGGAAAGTGGGTGCACAGGCCCAAATGAGTCGGTCAAGTCGATGGAACCAGAACAATGTGAAAGATACTGTAAGTCTAAGTCTGTGTGACATGAACTGGAACTCATATCTGAGTCCCAGTCACTACAATCATCAGAAACGTCACAATCTGATGACCCAAACATGTGCATGTGCCATTGTAATGAGCCCATGTTAGAATCCATGCCAAAGAGTTCGAGTATGAGATGTGTCAAGACGGACAATGCGTACAATGCGCATACATTGATGTGACACACTCTGATCATGTGTTTGAGAAATTACACCCAACATTTGTTTTTTGGTGAGTAGCGCACTTGCACATGCGTTTTTTATCAAGTTAACTATCTAGTTGTGTTCTATGGTAAGAAAAAACCCCCACTCCCAGTAGCAAACAAAAAAAACTAATCACCTGTGAGACCACTATGTCAAAACTCAAAGTGTGTGTCTCAAAAGTTCAAGTGGCTGTATATTAAGGTTTAAACACTTATGTAACAGTGAGCCACATATCTGGGATTTGCCATTTGCACCCCTCTTGGTCCTTGATATTGTAGTTGTGAGAACGATAGAAGCACATAATAATGCCCCTGCTGAATAAGGTAGACCTTGTGCGCTTTCAGCAAACCTCATGTGCTGTGACCAAGGTGTGACATGTATGTTGGCTGGATGGGTAATCCCTTAAAGACTGAGAAGTTTGGTCAAAGTTCCTATTATGAACAATACCATGTAGATACTGTACTTGCAGGTGGCGTACTAGTTTGATCATAACATTATGTAGTCAATGCATACTAGGTAAATACTAAACAAAATTTACTTATAGTATCTTTGCTGCATCAAGCTCACTCAGGATTGAATCAGGAAGGACACGATGTTCATGATACCTTTTTGCTGCCCAAGCAGCTTGCTTCCTGTTTAAGCCTCTGTGATAAGTGTCCAAAAAGCGCCATAATCTCATTGCGATCCTGCACAGTTCCATCAGAAACCATTCTATTTCCGAATCGTGTTTTCAAGGGCCGAGCACACCTTTGATGAATACTTGGGCATCCTGGCAGTGAAGAGGGTGGAAGGGACCTCCAGATGTCACTAACAGCATGTCCGGCGGCAAATTTGGACTCAGTGGAACCTTGATTAGTTTTGTAGACTAAAGATTGAACATCTTCTCTTGAAACACGACATGAATAAACAATTGGCAACAGATGATTTGTAGCTAGAGCTATTCTCTACAACTTATCTGTCTCTGATTTTCTCAAACTGATGTTGTTACCTTTCCTATACACAATCAGTGCTTTTGTCACGTTTTATCACACTTTATCATGTGACATTTGCTGAAAGCATGCAAGGTCTACCTTATGACCATTTATCCTCAAAGAAATCTGCATTTTTGATACATAAGCATGTATGTATGTAAATCTAGACTACAGTGGTCTTGTTTTAATTATAAAGCTATTTAAGACTTTCTTCCGAAAAGAAGCCTTAACACTGAGCATCAAATATATATTAGTATTGGAGCTCATGACCAAGATGTTACATGGTACCATCACAGCCGGTAACGCATGATAGGGCAACTGTGTCCAGGTTGTTGAGCGTTCACCTTTCACTGATTGATACTTTTGAATTATAAAGTTATTGAATACTTTTCCATGAAAACTGACTTTGGCATTACTCTTAAATGTTTATTAGCATATTACAGCTTGTGAATATGATGTGACATATCACTGTCACAGCCAGTAAGGGATGGTGGACAATTTATGTCAACCTGTTCTTAGCTTTTAAACTGTGAGCCATTTGAGTCATCATACATACCTGCAAATCTAGTCCAGTATGAACAGTTGTGACAAATCTGTGACCTACCTTCCTTTGCAGTCAATGAGGACATTAATAGACCTCCAAGCCATGTGCTAGATCTCTTCACTGAATTTTCAGTCTTATTCCATGGTCTCTCTGCTTGCTGGCATGCGAACATCACCAGAAAAGTTTCCTGCATAAGCCTCAGTAGCAAAAGATATAGGAACAGAGTGCCAGCAAGCAGCAAATGACAAGAAGGTAGTACTATCTATGGTCACTAATGGTGTCCTTCAAGTCATTGCAGGAATCCATGAGTGAAAAGTTGCTGCACCATCATCATCAACGATGGTACAGTACATCTAAATAAATATTCTTCCAGGCCTATGATACTACTTGTCTGCCAAGTTGCTCCTTCACCTGTTGCGTCACCCGACCAAGCACAACTTCATGGTGGATCTCACATCATGACTCGTTTGTCTAGATTTTTCTGGAGGATGTTCACTGTTGACAAACAGAAACAGACATATGGACGAGCCAACCTTGAGACAAACGCATGCAAAAGTGTATACATCGTTGCTAGTCATGATTGGTGAGAGCTTCAATGAGTTTAGGCGCCATCCAATGAGTTGAACTGTTACAATATGCTTACCCTATATTCATTTTCTTCTATTTCTGACATCACTACTCATTGTATTACATCAGGATCGCTAATTGCTGTCGCTAGATGACTAAAGTCCATACTATGTTTCCTTTCTTGACCCATTGTTTCTTGATAGCACATACATACCTAGTTAGGCAGATACCTTCACTTATTATACCTGCCCTAAATCCCTCCACAACTTACTCTATATATACGTGCATTTGTACTGGATAGTTTCCTTACTTTAATCTTACTGGGTTTTACCCAATACTTGATTTCCTTCAACTAAGCTCTCCAAGCTTAGTTGTCTGAACCGACTTCTGACTTCAAGCACTCCTTGTCGTCAGTCTGAGCCCTTGAACCTAACTTCTAGGTTGGACCTAGTTGTTAGCTGATTAGCTTTGCATGAAGACTTCATTGTCATTGCATTGCTAGACCCAACTCAACTCCAACAACTCTCTTTTGAGTCTTAGTTGTTAGAACCCATCCCAGTTCATAACAAAAGATTAAAGTCCCTTACCTGACTGACACCATCTGTGTCAACCCTTCTATTGACACCAGCCCAAGACGAGCTCTTGGCAGAGAACATTCTGGTGGGAAAAAGATCCTACTGAACCTGATCCAGAACCAGAAGACCTGGATACTCTGGAAGAAGAATTTCATGTGGCCCCAGAGTCGGCTTTAACTGAACTCTGCCTGATCCCCACTGATATCAAAGACAGTTCGAGTTCTAGCTCAATCTCTTCTGATGAATTCCCAGATGAAAGACCTCCCTGACAGCTATCAGCCCACCCTAGCCTTAGGATGTCTACCCGTGATACCAAACTATGCACCGGAGCTCCAGTTGCCTTTGATGGCAGCATCAAGAAAGCCTTGCGATGGTTGCATTCTGTTAAGGCATACTTTACCGTTAATGCCACGGTTTACAACACTGATGAAAAGAAAGTTGTTACTGCCCTTGCCTATATGACAGAAGGGACAGCCTCATCTTGGTCAGACACCTTCTACCAAGTATGTGAAGGAAGGACGGCCAAGTATGGCACTTGGGTCGATTTTGAGAAAGAATTTAGGGACATGTTTATTCCAGCTGACACGAGTATAGTTGCACTCAACAAGATCCAGAAGCTTAAGCAGCTGACAAAGAGTCTTACCTCTTACATCGCCGAGTTCCACTCCCTAGTGGCAGTAGCCAACATTAAGGAATCCCACGTCCTTATCCATATGTTCAACTTAGGGCTCAATGACAACCTGTTATGCGCTATCCATATGATAGGAGAGATCCCTATGGATTTTGACAAGTATGTTACCACAATCACTAAGATTGATAGCAACATCAATCGCAGAAACACTACCATCTCCCTCACCAATGCCAATCGCTACTGTAACTATTGCCCTCAGTATAAACCGCAGAAGAAGGATGATGATGCAATGGATGTAGATTGTATTGATGAAGAAGAACATGCAGAATGCATGGCCAAAGGTCTGTGCTTTGTGTGCCAAAAGCGCGGCCACCATGCAAATCACTGCCCCAATAAGAAGAAGAAGGTCCCTGTTAGACAGGAGAAGATCGAGGAAGAAGAAGACAAGGTGGAGAACCGCTGCCTTGTGGAGGATTTTTGATGTGGAAGACTGGTATGATGTCAGTATCTTCCAATGTAATGATAAGACTTGTACAGGCTATTGGAGAATAAAAGGAACTGCATGTTCTGATGACTCTTATTTCCAAAACTCATCTGAAAACTGTCGAAACAACTGCTGTTATTGACTTGGGAGCAGCAGGGACTTTTATTTCTGAAGACTTCGTTAAACTCCATAAGATCCGAACTCATCACCTCTCTAAATCCTTCAAGGTTACTACTGCTGATGGAAGCCTGTCCAAAAGCGGTCCAATTATGCATTATTGCATACTAACTGTAAAGATAGACGACTACACCATGATCAGCAAGTTTAACATCACATGTCTTGGTTATCTCCATGATTTTCATGATATCTTTGCAAAAGACAGTCTGAACTGCCTCCCCCCTGAACGCCCTGGAATTGATCATCGCATCGAAGTGAAACCTGGTTTTATCCTGAAAACATTGAAAATCTATCCATTATCCGAGAAGGAATGATCAGCGGTCAAGGCTTTTATTGATGAAAATAAGAAGAGAGGGTTTATTTCTGAATCAAAATCCCCCCAAGCTAGCAGGTTCTTCTTTGTAGGAAAGAAAAGCAGAGAAATTCATCCTTGCCAGGATTACCGGTACATTAACGATTGGACAATAAAGAATTCCTACCTGCTTCCCCTTCCCCTCACTTTGATTGCCCATCTCCACAATGCTAAATATTTCACCAAAATGGACATTCAGTCCGGGTATAACAATATCCAGATTCATCCTGACAATTGATGGAAAGCAGCTTTCACTACGGAATTTGGACTATTTGAACCCAACGTCATGTTCTTCGGTATTTGCAATTCGCCGGCTACATTCCAAGCATATATGAATCGTACTTTCCAGCAGGAGATTAATGAGGGGTGGTTGGTAATCTATATGGACGATATTCTCATCTTTTCAAAGACACTTGATGAGCATCGGAAACGAACCAGGAGAATATTGGAGATAATCCATCAAGAACAGCTATTTTTGAAACCAGAGAAGTGCACTTTGGATGCTGAAGAAGTAGAATACCTTGGCATGATCATCAAGCCAGGCCATGTCACCATGGACCCTACAAAACTTGATGGAATAAAGGATTGGCCTGTTCCCACTATGGTAAAAGAAACTCAATCCTTCTTGGGGTTTTGCAACTTCTACCAGAACTTCATCTCACACTACTCGGACTTGGCGCACCCTCTAATAGATCTTACCAAGAAAGATGTCCAGTTCTCATGGACTGATGCGTGCAACGATCCGTTCCTGGCCCTGAAAGATTGCTTCCTCCATCAACTGGTACTTCAAAATCCTGATCCTACCCAACAATTTGCTGTTGCGACTAATGCTTCCCTTGTCACTACTGGAGCAGAACTCCTACAGACTGATGACAATGGCATGTATCATCCTTGCGGTTATCTCTCCCAATCCCTGAACCCTGCTGAACGTAATTACCAAATCTTTGACCGCAAATTGCTCACCGTTATTCGTGCACTCACTGAATGGCGCCATTATCTTGAAGGAAACCTGCACCCTGTTATCATCTTTACCAATAATAAGAACTTACTCTATTTCCGTACTGCACAGACGCTGACTCGCTGCCAAGCACACTGGCAGTTGATCCTGTCTATGTTTGACATTGAATGCCATCATGTCCCTGGAACTAAACTAGCTGCCCCTGATGCATTGTCTCACAGGCCTGATCATCATCCCACAGATTCTGATAATGCTAACATCACCCTTCTTCCTGATACCATGTTTGTGTGCCTTCTCAATGACTCTCTTCATGATGCCTTGTCCACCAATGACCACTCCTCAGATCCTATCTTCTCCACCACCTCTGATGCATTGAACAGCCTCTGCCTTCCACCCATGAAGTCTGCATTGTCAGACTGGAAGATCATTGACTCCATTTTGTATTACAAAGATTGTGCCTATGTTTCTCTGGTTGCCCACCATGACCTCCTCCGCCGACTCCACAATCATCCTATGGCAGGCCACCTGGGCTGCTTTAAGACAGAAGAACTTGTCAAACACGATTATTGGTGGCCCAGTCTCGGTGCCTACATCTGCAAATATGTCAAAGGTTGTGCCCTATGCCAGCAAATGAAATTTGGTGTGCACCCTGTGACCCCTCCCCTCATTCCAATTCCCTCCACCGCAACCCTGCCTTTCACTTTTCTGTTGGTGGATCTGATTACCGACCTCCCTCTGTCAGGGGGCTTCGACTCTATCATGGTCATGGTAGACCATGGCCTTATGAAGGGGGTAATTATTACTCCATGCCTGAAAACGATTACCTCAGAAGGGGTGGCCAAGCTGTTTTTCAAGCACGTTTATCGATGATTTGGACTTTATGATAAGATCATTTCTGATCACAGCCCCCAGTTTATTTCCAAATTCTCTCAAGCCCTTGCTAAGCTCCTTGACTACACCATTGCACCGTCTACTGCTTATCACCCTCAGACTGATGGACAAAACGAACACCTCAATCAAGAATTGGAAATGTACCTCCGGATCTATTGCTGTACCAACCCTGAAACATGGGTTGAACATCTTCCCCTTGCAGAATTTGTCCATAACCACCAAAAACATGATTCCCATAATGCCTCGCCATTTTACCTTATGATGGGATACAACCCATGGTCATTACCCCATACCCTAGCATCGTCATCAGTTCCAGCTGCAGAAGAACGCATACACCTCCTACAGAAAGCTCAAGAATAAGCCATAGCCTGTCACAACATTGCTATGCAGCGAATGGCTGAACAATCTCATGGAGTAAAGTATACACCGTGGAGAATTGGCGATAAGGTTTGGCTATCAGGTAAGAATCTGATCGTTCCCATACCAAAGAAGAAGCTTGGACCAAAAGATATGGACCCTTCCCAATCAAAGCCGTACTCAGCCCGATCACCTTCACACTCCAACTTCCAGAACAATGGCAAATCCACCCTATGTTCCATGCTTCGGAGCTATCGTCCTATCACGAAACTGACATACATGGCCTGAATTTCCAAGAACCGCCACCTGATATCATTGCAGAAGAAGAAGAATATGAAGTTGAAGCCATCCTTGCCCATAAAGGAATGGGTAAACAAAGATGCTATCTTGTATCATGGACCGGCTATTTGTTGGCAAGTAACAAATGGATCCCAGAAGAGAATCTTGGTAATGCCTCAGAGATAATGAAGATGTATAAGAAGAAGCATAAACTTGCTTGAACAGTCTACCATGTACTCTGGTAACATCATTTGGCAACACTCCAACTTCCTTTGCCTTATCAAGTTTATCACTCTTAAATTTCTAACCCTTACAAACAACCTCATTATGAGCTCCTCTTCCAACATCACCTCCAACCTTGCTAGCACTTTCATTTCCCTCAACTCTTATCTTGACATCATAACCCAGACCCTAGATTCCACCAATGCCATTGACAAGGCTATATGTGCCTCGGAGAGCGTGACAGCCTCTCCAGCATCTACCACTTCCACTGACTACTTCACAATCATTGAAGAAGTAGAGAATCAGACTCTGATTGAATCCGCCTGTCTCGACATCCAATATTCCAAAGCCATCAATGACCGCCTAGCTGAGCATGACACAACAGCTGTTGGGCTCCTCATTAACATCATCTGAGCTGCTGAGCTCATTGAACAAACTGCCAAGATCTTCCCCAACCCCCGCCACAGTAACATCCTCCTTTATTTACAAAGGCGTATTAGGAACCTCGCTATATGTCTTATGCCTGATGACGCTAAAAGCATTATTCATGAAATTGTCCACAAAGTATGCAAGCAAATCCTTAAGAACCCAGTCCTATGCCCTCACTTGCCTGATACACTTCTCCCAGTACCTCCTCCAGCTGAAAGCCCTTCTCCCGCTGCACCTGAGGATATTACTCCCGGCTTACATACTATGTCTCTTTCGACAATGGCTGCATTGCAGGTGCTGCAGGAATTGGCTCCCCCACTTAATGAACCTACCCATCCACTCCAAAGAACGCATCATAGACGCTCTTCCAGAACTTCTTGAAGAACTTGAGTTGCACGTGCCTCCGCTCCTTCCCCTCCCGACCTTACTGCACATAATCGCAAACATTCTGCATCCCCAATGCCCTCCACAGTGTCCTGCATCACCATCATAATCACCAACCCTGACAGCAACTTCATCTGTCATAATTGTCGCACTCCTGGGCATCATCACAAGCACTGCCCTAAGTATCATTGCTGTATCTGTTGTGTTTATGCACCAGGTCACTTTTCATAGCACCCTCTCTCATTGGGAAGCTGACCGCGATGCTGTGGACCTTTGCATTACTGAGGAGCAAGATGCTCTCCTCCACTGTGACTACAACTATGATCACTCTCTTTATGATAATACTGATTGATGAAGCTGGTGACTTCACGATAAAAATGGGGTAATGTTACAGTACGTTTACCCTATATTCATTTTTCTTGTCTTAACCCATTGTATTACATCGTGATCACCTGTTGCTGTCACTAGATGACTAAAATTTGTACTATGTTTTCATCTCTTAACCCATTGTCCCTTGCTAGCGCATACATACCTAGTTAGGCAGATACCTTCGCTTATTGTACCTGCCCTAAATCCCTCCACAGTTTACTCTATATATACGTGCATCTGTACTATGTAGTTTCTTTACTTTAATCTTACTGGGTTTTCCCTGATACTTGACTTCCTTTGATTAAGCTCTCCAAGCTTAGTCGTCTGAACCGATCTCTAACTTTGAGCACTCCTTGTCATTAGGCTGAACCTTTGAACTTAACATCAAGGTCAAACCTTGCTGTTAACTATTAGCTTTGTGAGCAGACTTCATTGTCATTGTATTGCTAGACTCAGACTCAACCCTGAAGACTCTCTTCTGAGTCTTGGTTGTTAGAACCCATCCCAGTTCGTAACATTGCGTCACTGAGGAGCAAGACACTCTTCTTCACTGTGACTACGACTACAACTATTCTCTTTACAATAACACTGGTTGATGAAGTCAGTGACTTCATGATAAAAATGGGGTAATGTTACAATACACTTACCCTATATTCATTTTCTTCTATTTCTGACATCGCTACTCATTGTATTACATCACAATCACTAATTGCTGTCACTAGATGACTAAAGTCCATACTATGTTTCCTTTCTTGACCCATTGTTTCTTGCTAGCACATACATACCTAGTTAGGCAGATACCTTCACTTATTGTACCTGCCCTAAATCCCTCCACAACTTACTCTATATATACACACATTTGTACTGGATAGTTTCCTTACTTTAATCTTACTGGGTTTTACCCAATACTTGATTTCCTTCAACTAAGCTCTCCAAGCTTAGTTGTCTGAACCGACTTCTGACTTCAAGCACTCCTTGTCATCAGTCTGAACCCTTGAACCTAACTTCTAGGTTGGACCTAGTTGTTAGCTGATTAGCTTTGCATGAAGACTTCATTGTCATTGCATTGCTAGACCCAACTCAACTCTGATGACTCTCTTTTGAGTCTTAGTTGTTAGAACCCATCCCAGTTCATAATATGAACCAGCAAAGAGCGATGACAAACTAAGTTAGTATGCCTTTGATAATGACTGGCCAGCAGTTGTGCAAATAGCTGACTGCTGAAGCCATATTCTGGTCTCTGTTAGCCTCTGTAAAGACAGGTATGGTGCCCCTGCTAAGGCTGAAGTGCGGCGCAAGCATGCCATGATAGGGGTCATGATACAGTGGTGGCCGATTCTGTAAAAGATGGTTGACCGAACAATCCAGGTGTACAGTGGCTTGGTAGATGTAATGTTGTGCAAAGGTAGCATGGCCTGCACGTGAGATATGTTTCAACAAGATGTTGTATGAAGTGGCATTGGGCTGCCAGTGGGTGTGGGGAGTTACTACTACTAGTAGGTATGGTTCAGTTGATGCAGGTTTTATGATTCCAAAGTCATCTGCATCATCGAACTCCTGTGAAAGGGATAGTGCTTCAGAGGTCCATGACTGGCCTGCTAGTGAGATGACACTTAGTTTGGTGGGACTTGCCAGAGACATTGGATGAGAGTACTAGTAGTTACTAGCAAAGCATGTCTGAGCTGCTGCTACTAGTATCTGAGTCGGTGTGTCTGAGTAGAACTACTAAAAAAGCAATAATCAAGAGCATATATTGTGCAGCCTATCAAGAGTAAGCTGGTTGTAGTCCTCCCATCGCTTCGACAATACTGAGGAGGGGATGATTTTCGTTTCAATATGATCAATGAGTGAATCATATAGTGGCCAAAACTCTACAGCTGAAAAATTATTCTTGACCAACTTTCCAGTCCTAAGTTCCATCAAGGCACACTTGACAGCAGCAGCAGATGTGCAAAAAAGGCTCTTGAGGGTTTTGATGTGCCAGTATAGTTTAAGTTCCACCACTGTATTCACAAGAACATCCCAAACCATGATGCTTTCAAGAAAATGAAAGTTGCCATTTTTGTCCTTGCCGCCAAGAAACTTGGGGGGAAATGTTGCATCACCATGGCATTTCTCAACTGCCACTTTCTGATAATCTGGTTTGGAGACTGCTGGCTGTAGTGGAGGATGCAGATGGTACCCACGCTGTACAATGGCCCATGCACTCTTCTTGCATGTATGCATAATAGACCTGCAGGGTCCGGATAGGATCATGTATAACATTGTGCAATTCAAATCAGCCCATTTTTTCCCGAAGTCTGCTAATGCAAAAATGAAGGTTCAGTTGTTACAAAGCTAGAGGTATCGGCTTACCTTCACCATACACTAATGCTGCCACATTTGCTAACTTTTGTTGAACAAATGCCTGTCTTTCCAGTGTAGGGACTCATATTTCTATGGGCGTGTAATGGGCATATTCACGCAAGCAGTCCATTTATCATTCACAAAATGACTTGCACTTCCATTGGTATATCATGCAACATGTTCCTGTATAATGCGCCATAGGCACAATGCTTTCCCGCACTCGCGCATTTTTGCGTTTCATCGCATTTCATCGCCTATTATATGGGAGCACCTATCCATGTCCGACCACCTCATTGGTACATCATATTCCTTGCCTCATGGTTGTAACAAGCATTGCAGCGTTATTACATGTTATTACATACTATCAATGTGTTTTCTTCCTATCCCTTCTGCGTCCGACGCGATTTTGTCTAGTATATAGTTTGATGATCGCACTACTACTCTCCCCCATTACTCCCCTTTACTGTACTTCCCTCACTATTGGGTTTTACTCTGAAGTAGTAGTCACCATTAGGGCGCACTTTGTGTTACCTATGGTTATTGTTATCGGACTAGACTAGATTAATCAGACCTCGCTTTTCACTCGCTTTGCATTGTGCTTGCTTTGTGTATCCGTCGATCTGTTATCTATCCACCCCTCTATATCACTCCTTACTCTCTGCATTCCATCTGCACTTTCCCATGACAATGCGTGCTATAAGCGCGACTTCCCACGCTTCGCTTACCTTAGCGTGACTTTCCTGCACTTCACGTTCTTATCATGTTCTTCACATTTCTTTGCATTCCTTCGCATTTGTTTTGTGTACTTCTCGCACCTTTGTGCATCCTTCAGACTACAAGGGTCTCTCATATATCTGGTTCTGTGTGCAGTAGCAGTCCCCTTTAGGGTCAAACACGTCTGTCTCAGGCATAGCAGCCTAGGTGCAGCAAGACCCAACATTCTGCCTCACCAGCAGCATTGTTGATCTCACATCGAGAGAGTGATTGCGCAAGCAGCAGTCACTTAGTGCCTTCACTGGCCCCATCAACAAAGAAGCATTGTTCACCACATATGCTATGATTTCCCTCTCCACCAACCTAACAATTCATTGGTGCTGCTTATTTTTCAGATTGTATGGAAGCTCTGATGGGTTAGGTGGAGGCATGGATGGTGCAGATATAACAACAGGCTGGGGTGGGAGCACAGATGGTGCAGATATAATGACAGGCTGGGGTGGGGCTGCCATTGATGGAACCGAATCTGATACTTGGGACTGTAAACCCGATTCCCTCCTTTTTTGCTGTGGTGAATTGGTCAGTGACTCAACAAGTTTGTGAATGTCAGTCACTCACTGTAAACAACCTAGACTTTCTTGGCAGTGGCCACTGGTATGGGTGGAATGTTGTAGTACAATGTTGTTTGACATTTGTCTGGCTGTGGCTCGCATCTTGACTAGGAATATCCACATTGAGTATTTCCTCTCGACAAGCATGCTCCTCAACACCCAGTGGCAATAGTGCATCCCCGCCCCCAGTCAAGAATGGTTGATTGTATCCCTGTAAGAAGGAGCTGAGGTGTTTGGGAAGATGGTAAAGATGGCTTGGTGGCCCTGGGGCCGAATAATGACTTGCAGGTGAGAAGGCAGGAGTTACCACTGCCAGATGAAGGCCAGCGGCGTGATCATGATGACTTTGCATCTGCAGATACATGGACCCAGCCTCTGAGTCTGCCTGGAAATGATCATGCACAGCACCATCTGAGTCGAAGGTGGGTGCCATGATATGACTCTGATACTCAGGCTGGTGGTGCGATGGTTGATTCAGAGACATAGCACTAGTACCATAAGGTAGCAGCTGTGGGGGGATACTCATGCTAGTCGAAGGCCCATCATGATCTGCAGCATGCAGCGAATCACAGTGATAGTAGCATGGACTATGATAAGTGAGGATGGGTTGATCATCCAAGTTGCTGTAAAACCCCGGAACCAAATCATTGTCAATAGTAGCAGACAGCCTGTGTTGTTGTAGGTAGTAGAGGAGGCTTTGAAATCAGCTGTGATGTGAACATCATCATTAGGAAAATAGATAGCGTCATTAGTAGGTGATGGCAGTTGTTAGTCAAGGGGGTACATTGCTGCAGGAGGTTGTTGATAGATTGCAAGCTCGAAAAATGTGCGTGTTGAGTCAGGTGAGTCAGACCCAACTCGAGGCACAGATTTCTGCAATAGGAATACATTCACATTATGTATATGATTATGGGGAGAAGGTGACGAGGACTTGGAGTAGCGATATTCAATATTGAACTTAAAGCACATTGCCAAAAAAGGCCAGAACATGTAATATCAATATGGTCATCACATGCCATAATATCGAGAAGAAGAGATCCGAAATGATTACTGGTACAAATGACAGTCTCAGTGGCATCCGAAGAGAGGGTCAAGGTCAAGTTCCAACTATCAAGCCAATCATTATCAGGTAGAGGTGATTCAATTGTTGTAGCACTTACAGAAGTGCCCTCTGAAGAGCCAACAGTAGTGTTAGTATGAGAAAACTTGTAACAAAATAGTCATGCCTACCAACAGTGTGCTGATTTGCCCGATTACATATGCATTAGAGAAAAACACATAACAGGGATGTTGTGATGGCGGAACTTACCTTGCCCATCTTGATATCCAGCCTGAGTTCATGAAATGAAGGCTGTGAGCATTGTCAGGAGTGACAAAGCAGCGCAGCACAGAACAAATCTAGCACACCTATTATTGAAGATGAACATAAGCATGAAACATCAATTGGAACAGAACCAACCATCCACAAAAAGCTTCGGATGATGGGCACTGTCAATGGTCCACAAAATCTGTGCTGGACCAGTCTTGAAATCTGGCTTCCCTAGTAGCTTGTGACTGCCCAAGAGATAGAGTCAGAGCTGGTAATGTGTGGAGTGTCAGAAAGTTACAATGCTCAGGGAGATCAAGAACTAACAGGCAGCTTCTAGGGGATGTGTTCCACCCTTCATTGTTGGTATCCTCTGCAGTAAATCGTCTGAGCTCAGGCTGGTGCTCCTTGGACAGAGGGGGTAGAGTTTGGAGCACAAGGAATGAGACCAACAGCAGAAAAACCATGTCTCTTGGCATCCTGATCCACTGCTTGCAAAGCAATTATCAGCATCTGACTTACAGGCCCACCATCCTCAGCACGTGATCTTTGTCACTTTGTGAATAACAAGGGATGACGTAGCAATATTAAACAGTGTCAGAAAGGACAACCTCACCATGACATCCATACTAGTTGCAGGCCAGCTGAATGTGAACGTGAGTAAACATGTGTGATACTTTTCAGTCACTCAAGCACACACCATTGATGGGTGGCGGGTCATTGGGGCATCGCACTACGTTCACATTAAATGCAGACCAAGTGACATTACTTGCACAGAGCTGCAAGTTGTTGATGGCCATATACTTGGTGTGCATAGTCTGGATTGATTCTGTTGAAAAGAGACACAGGACCTCCCATGATGATACAGGAAGAAATGCTACACGTTTTTGCTGTCTTCTTTGAGAATCCTGTGGGGAAGTACTGACTGACATACCTGTTCTTCAGGAAGAATCGGACATGGTGTCTTGAGCTTGGTTTGAATAAAGCAGGTCTGGCTGCTGGCTCCTCACGAATACACTCTCACGATTCGGTCTGAACAACATCCCCATGAGCATCAGCTATTGATCATGTGGAAGGAGATGAAAGGTCCATGCCTGTGACGACAAACTGGTCTTTGCTCAGCTCCTTCTGACTGATGTAGCATGTTGATATTGGCATCCATTTTCTGCTCATTTCGCTCTGCCTGACAAAGGCTGTAAGTTGATGTGTTGCCCTTGAGGTCCAGACTTTACCTCACTCATAAGTTTCTGGCTGTAAGTCTTTTCAATTTTGGGCTTTCATTCTTCCATTTCCTTCATAATGTCTTCGCAGGTTTCCGGGTCTGCTTCAACTATTGCACCATGCATCTCCGCTTCATAGAAACCAGTGTCTTGTTGGGCAGACATCGACTTCTAGCAATAGAGTCGTACTCGCAGGTGCAAGTCCCCTATTTCATCAAACAAGGCATCCACTAGTGGATTGATGGGTTAATTATCTTCCCCTTCACTCTTGTCTTCTTCCCCCACTTCATCCTCTGTATGAGGCGGATTGATGGAGAACACAATTTATAATATAATAATGCACCTTTGTGAACTCAAGATGTGCTTCAATGACCTTCCTATTAGGAAGAAGACTTGTTGATGCTTCCAGCCTCCTTTATACAATCACCAGTTGCCTGTGTGTGCTTGGTTCGCTCTGATCCTACTAGATCTATGAGGGTTAAGCGCGAGATTTGCATAGAGCTCAGGTCCTGCAAAAGTTGAAGAACAAAGCTGAACTTACATCCCAATCACCCTGGTATCCTCCTACAATCTTGATAGTCACCATGCCATGGTCCCTGGTACTTTGGCTGTTAGCCAGCATCATCGGTGCAGATGTCTTAGCCTGACAAGTGCCTTTGCTTGTGCAGCATGGGGGACCTGAAAATATCCCAATCCTGCAATATACTTCCCCACACTTCCAGGCCCACTCTCATCTAATACGTTAGAGGCAAGCAAAGGTTTAAAAGTGAGGGTTTTACACATCAGCAGAAGTGGGTGGGCGAGTTGTGCATTGGTGTTGGAGTGAGGGATCTGTGACCATAATGTATCCTGTCACTTCGACAAAAAGATTGTACACCTTTTCATTGTATACTTCTGCACAAGATATCTAGGTAAAGTACTCGTAGTTGCAGTTGAGCTTGATGATGGTTGGTACTAGACATTCAACAATCTAAAATTGTATGGAGTTTAGTACAGGTTTACCTGATACTCGAAAACTTCCTACCTGTCAAACACTGAGATATCCATCAGATCTTGTAATTAGCAACTTTGCTGTTTTTAGTATCAACGGGCTGAGGGCATGGAATGCATCTTTGTACTTGAACTTAACACTCTGGACTAGTGTGATCAAAACCTCCTTGACAACTGGGCAAGAGTTCTCACATGGGAAGGAGACTTCATAAGATGATGCATACCTGAACTCAAAAGCTCTGGTAAGACTGTTGTGACTTGCAGTATGTGGAGATTTCTAAAGGCCTCCTGTTCATTTTGGGCAAACATCAGCACTGCAAAGAGGATCTTTGAAAAGATAAATCTGCTATCTTTCAATATGAAGACTTCGGCATGTGTGCTGTTTTTCTGCAAGGCTGAGCCACTGTGACCTGACTTAGAGATGTTTGCAAGAGGGTGATAGAATCCACTCACCGTGACTGTTTTCTCCTTGACTTGAGCCTGAGAGGCTTGTTGACATTCCACCAGTCATTGGGACAGAGATCGAGCCACTAGTAAACTTTTCCACGATGTCATTGAGAGCTAGCAACTCCCAGTTGTGGTTTTCTGAGCCAGCTGCAGGTAGTAAGGGTGCCTGTTGCCGCCAACCAGTACAAATGAAAGTGGTGCAGGCTCAGGTGATCATGATATTAACTAAGGCACAGATATATAATCTGAGCAGCCACTACAAATATGACTGCTCATAGTAAGACATGGGGGTATTATGCCCAACAATCCAACATTGGATTTGATGATGCATATAGACATCATCAACGGTCATGGTCGTGTGATGACGCATAGTATTAATCAATACTTGAAGTACTACTAGCATGTCAGGCCCTGCAGAACTGATAAAAATAATATCATGGTCTCAAAAGAGACAGGCCTCAGTGACTTTCAATTGCCAAAGGCACCAAGCCTAATGATGCACAACTTTGTGATCAAGTACTAGCTATTCAATTCAATTCATGCCCTAAAATATCCATGTTTTTTTATTGCTATAGCCTAGACGTAGGCTGACTGATTCCGATCATGTGTCCATGATGGACGTGTGAAGTGCGATTGTCCTTCATGAGCATCAGGAAATTAATCAGGAGGGATTAATACTAATAGAAACACTCACCACCTAGCCAATAGCAAGAGTGTCTCCGACAGCATTTGAATTCTAGTCTGGGCCATCAACATGCGACCTGACTACCTGGGACCCATTGAGATGATCTTTGAGAAGATCAAGTTGGGCATCAGTCTGATGAAGAGATGATTTGTTGCAATTGCAGACCGTAGAGAGAAATTTGGTATCTGCAGCAACAGTAGCCAGTGAATGCATTGTAAGAAATCTGCTCAGTAGCACATGTGCTTCTTGCTCTGTCATAGTGAAATCTCTCTCCACATCATTGTACAGAAACTGAAGGAGGGCACCTCACCTGGAATTTTCCTCGACTTCCCAGTATGTTGTAAAGAGGCACATGCATTATCGTTCATGAACAGCTTCTTGGAGGTGCACAACAAGGCCGAACATTTGAGGGCCTAACACATCCAAATGCTTCAAAAACATATCATCCACCTAGAAATGGGATGCATATGTATTGAGCTATGTGTGTTCTCAAAAAAAGAGTGCTTACCTTCAAGTTGCTACTCATGGTTGAATCATTGGTGTCTGCTCTGCCTAACAGACTATCAAAAATGTGACTTTCTTGAAATGAGGGTGGCCAGTGATACAGGTGATAGGAATGATTGTTGCTGTGGCACTGCATAGCAGGTTGACTTGGAGTGGGGAATCTAGCCCCTGCAGAGGTGTGAACACACTGTATGCCATCTGAATTTTCAAAATTGGGCATGCAAGGGAAGAGAAAGTCATCATCTGTCCCTGAGGTCGTGCTCTCTGTCACTGATGACAATGTATGAGTCAATATAATTATGATATTGTGAGTCATCAATACCTGATCCTCTGCTTGACAAGCTTGGAGGAGAACTTGGAGGAGAGCTTGGAAGAGAGCTTGTATGCCTGAAATTGTTGGGACAATAACATGCATCACAAGCCTGAGGGTGTTGAAGAGTCGAGAGACATGGATCTTCACATGGAGTAGTGTATAAGTTCATGATTGAATACTTGGGGTGTTGGACTGCTGGTAGAAGACATGGCATTGAGTGTGTAAGCGGTAAATAGCCATCAGACTTTGAAAGACTTCCCTTTGCTGGAGAGTAAGATCTCTATTCCATTATGGCTCAACGTGTAGTCAGATCCAGGCCTGATAACCACCAATGGTGACTTACCATTTTTGTATATGTGGAGATTCAAAAGGGTTCCCTAATAATACTGCATCAAGAAGTTCTGAACTTCTCTGTGCACACAAGCGTGTCATAGTGAGTGAGTTCAATGGAAGTGGCCCTGGGTGAGGATACGATTGGCCAGCTTGACTGTAGATACGCTGGATTAGTATCCAGTAGGTAGTACTATAGGAGTATGACAGTAGCACCAGCCTCTAGAGTGTATCCTCAATGCAGTGGGAGCATATTATTGTTGATCTGAAATTGCAAGCCCTGAATCATTCATACTCCACACATACCAATTTTGGTAATGCATGTAGCTGAACTTTGGAGTAATTACTAATATACTGATCTAAGTGGTTACCATTTTGGTACATTTGCGGAGAGAATTACCCCTACATCCTCTCATAAATTTGCAGCTACCATTACTATGTAGAGTATGTCTCACTCATTGGCTGAGCTTTTGCAATTAATTATATCAGGAATGTAAATATGAGTCACGATTTGATGTATTTGAGAGAGTGAACAAATTTGCAATAGAACATCATGTATGTGTGCATGAGCCTCAGGCTTCCGGGTCAGACCTGCTCTGTGCATTCTATGAGTTCAAGGCCAAGACCACCATGATGCTTCTCTGAGTTTACATAGTGGCATGACATGGCATGCTGCATATTCTGCTGTACCTGAAAGTATGTCACTAGCAACACCGTGTCTATAAGAATTCTGAACTTTTGAACTTTTGAATCAGCCACACCAGCCTGAAAAGTCTGAGTCATGGCAGCTATGCCTTATTACACCCATCCTCATCATGTGCCTAGCACTGCTGAGTCCTCTTGGATTGAGGACATGATAGCACACATCAAAGTTTGTCACATATCTGAATTTTTGATGTCTGGCAGCGGTGAAAATGTGTCGGTGTTCTGGGGACCAGAATTATTATCACTCACAGACCCTTTTTCAATCCACTCACCTACAAATACTATCCTCTGTACTCCTTCGCCCTTGTGGGAAGTTGCAGCTCCTCCATCATCTCCCACTGGCAGTCCTGATGCTCAAACTCCTATGTGGCTTGGTGCTACCAATATGTCACATGAATTTGAGTCATCGTTACCTGTGCTGACAATTGATCCTGCTCATGAGGAAGAGAGGTCTCACATGTGGTGTAGAGGGTTGCAGAGAGTTGTTTGTGAGTGCAAACCATATTCTGCAGAGCAGAATCACAAAAAACTCAGGTCTGGAAAGATATTCACAAAGCAATGAAGAAGAAAAGTGCGGTCTTCATGCAACCTGATGAACAGAAGGAAGGCGAAAATATGGTGAGTGCCTGTAGCCATGTTTGATTTTTTTGTGCTGATGGGAGGTCAGAGAGGCGAAGCCAGTTGTGTAGGTGGTGAGGTCATGTGAGCACAAGCATCTCGCACCACTGGCCCAAGTACTTGTCAGATCCAAAAAAGGAAAATCAACACTGTTGACAGAAAACATGATTCCAACGATGTGAATGTATCTCTGAATCCTGCTTCAACTATCATGAAATGCATCCGCTGGGAGCAAACAGGTACCAAGTGGCAGATGGTCCTTGATTTACACAATTATGATGGAGAGCAATGAAGCAGGCAGACTTAATGAAGCATTTATTGAGGAAATAAAGGCCATGACATAGGAACTGGTCTGATGAAAGTGGTGATGGCAAGAGTGTTCAAAAGTTTGGATGGGGAGGAAGGGTTCTTCTGAAGTGACAGCATCAAATAGTTCAAGTTCAAGTTGTTCTTATAGCCTCATACTGAGGTTAGAAAGTTGAACATTCAAACTTGAAACTGGACCATTATCATCATGATTGAGAGTGGTAATATGAATACGCCTAGTAACTGAATGATTCGAATGTTAATGATAACATTCAAGTTGCAATGTTACTATTCACCAGTTTCACTGCCACTGGTCATGCATTTTCGGAAATGGGATATGTACCCCAATCAGGTAAAGCAAAAAATGGTTGGCTATAACCACTAATTTCATGCTTGTTTCAAATGACCAAATCCATGGTGTCCACTTGCTAACTAGCGATGCGTTCATCGGAAACTCTCTGGATTGGCTTTTTCTTTCTTCTTCTGATGGTATCTTGTAATGCTCTGGGTTGCTCTTGGGAAAGGACTACAGATAATTGAGGACTGAGCAGGCATTGTGCTAGTTGTATATTTCACAAGGAAGTCAGCACTCTTGCAAGTCAGAGGAGACAAGATCATGCAAAAGAGGCGGTTGTTGCAAATCTGGTTCTATGCCCTTCAGGGAACACTTCAGTGAGTTGAGTGACTAGTGACCTTTGAATACCCTGATGTTGAGCATCTGCTTGTTGTTAACCTCAGAGAATCCCAGCTGTCTGACATGTGAGGGACCGTCCAAGTCTGAAACCAATTGCTCCTTATAGTCTCCTCAAGCCAATATCCATGGCTTACAGGCCCAGGTTATTCAGTGTCTCAAGTCTGGCAGGCTCACAACACTCCCTCAACTCAGAGATGGCCCAAGGTGATCATATTGATGCTGAGATGGATAACAGTTCTGGAGATGTGTTGGATTATGTTTTAGGTTTGTGTTTCCTTCATGTTAGCAACTATCTCCTGATTTGTCTACAATCACTTGAATCTGTTAGACGAAACCATATTTCTAATGAGACAAGTTCTGAGACCTTTGAATGATATCGAACCTTTGCATGACGAACTTAATCATTCCAATCAGCTCAATATCCCATCAAGTCAAAGTTTGGCTTCAGTCCCAACCCAGTCCAGAATTCTATGTGTTTTTCTGATGCTGAGAGACACCCTCCAGATCCCCTTCAGCTTGTTTGGACTATGCTGTTTATACCCACGCAGGCCTTCTTTTGAGCCAGATAAATTCCTTCCGTCCTTGTTACTTGCAAGAACTTCTCCAACAGTTACCCAAGAAACTGAGTCTCCACCAAATGTCTTTGTGCCCCCTTACCCTTTCCCAAACATGACTATATATCGCCTTATGCCATGGATGAATTCTGGTAGTAACCTGGTATCTGAAACTAAGGTCTCCTGCCTTGTCAAGGATGTATTGCTGGCTGAGGATTTTAACTGTATGCACCTTGAGAACTTCTCAGTGAAGCGGAGCTTGCGTAAACTGGATGTAGATGAGAATGGGAAAGGAATTACATTTCCAGATGATTGGATTCATATCAGTGTCACAATCAATATTCCAACAAAGTTGAAGGAGGACATTCCTCAGCTGTATACTATTCCTGGATTCTATTATTGTCCTCTTGTTGAGGTAATATGTACCACATTTGCAGATGTCCAAGCTCGGGCATTCCATCTCTTGCCCTTCCAACACTTATGGAAATATCCTTTGGACGGTCATCAAGAGTGAATTTATGATGAACTCTATACGTCCAATGCTTGGCTCGAGGCTCAGGATGCTCTCCAGCGATTACCAAAGGAACCTGGGTGTTCACTGGAACATGTCATCACAGGTTTGATGTTCTTTTCTGACACTACTCACCTAGCAAATGTTGGGACTGCGAAAGCCTGGCCACTCTTCATGTATTTTGGAAATTTAACAAAATATGCATGATCACAACCCCAATCAGGAGCATGTCACATTGTAGGGTTTTTGCCTTCAGTGAGTCAATTAATGTGGCATGATTTTCTGCTGCAGATAATACCAGCTTCCCAATAGCATCAAAGATATTCTAAGTACCCTATCTTGCATTTTGAAAACTGGCATGGCATCTGTTAATGCGCACTGCTGCAGGGAGTTGTTTCATGGGTGTTGGGAAATCCTGTTGGATGAGGATTTTATTAACACATATCATCATGGTATTATTGTGAAATGCACTGATGGAGTGCTGTGGCAAGTTTTCCCCCAAATATTTACATATTCTGCTGATTATCCTGAAAAGTATGTTTTTACCGACCTTTTCAACAAGGATATGGGATTGTGTCCATGCCCTCACTCTCTTACACCGAAGAGCTTCTTCAATTCTCTTGGGCTCGTAAGGGACATGAAAAGTCATATCACTGATTTCTAAATATATGTTATGGCAAAGATTGTCAAGGCTTGCGAGTATATCTATAAATCAGGAAATACTGTAGACAGTACAAAGGTAGAGCATACTCTTGGAGAGGGCTCCTGGGTACCTACTATTGTAAGCGTGTCTGGTTCCTTTCTATTTGATAAATAACTATCCACCATCTACAGGCAGAATCAATTTATTGAGAAACTGGGACTGCTCAGCCACGACCCATTTCGCATGCTCATCATCAACTTGATGCATGAGTGCGAATTGGGTACCTGGAAGGTGCTATTCACACACCTTATTAGGCTGCTTTACACCCTTAGTACCAAGGGTAGTCAGCTTGTCGCAATCCTCAATGGCAGGTACCAGGAGTTCTCACGGAGTGTTGTTGCCTGCTGACGAGTTGTTGACTTCCAATCTTACCATAGATTTCGACAGGTCCCTACATATGGTAATGGCATTATCTGAAAATTTTCAAACAACATGTCTGAGATGAAGAGATTAGTGGCGCGTGACTTCAAAGATATTTTACAGGTTTTTGCGAGTTATATGTTTTCTACATTCTACTTACTGACATGATCTTAGTGTGCTATTCCGGTCTTCAAAGGGCTATTCCCCCCTGACCATGATGTGGTGGTGCAATCTCTACTGTATCAATTTGCACAATGGCATGCGCTCACTAAACTCAGGATTCACTTGGAGTCCACTGTTATTTTACTCGAAGAAATGTTCAAGAAACTGTCTCAGATGCTGCAAACATTTCAATGTTATACATGTGCTGCATTTAATGCTGTTGAATTACACAAAGAGAAAGCCACTTGCCAGTGAAAGGCCACCCAACACTCTGGTACCAGCAACACTGTCCCAGAATAAAGCAGATCGAAGCTAAAGAAGTTCAATTTTGGTACCTACAAGTTCCATGCGATGGGAGACTATGTGAGAACTATCAGGATCTTTGGGACCACAGATTCTTTCACTACTCAAATCATATGTGGCAGTCGCATTCATACTATGTAATTGACATTAAGCTTGCCAAGGAGAGCTTGCCCACAGAGCCCTAAAGGCATTTTATCCACTTACCAGTAAGTTAGATACACCAGCACAGTTAGCCAGGCATGAATGCAGGCATTGTGTGTTATGGCGGGTAGCAGAAGCAGGAGGTGTATCCTCCTCTGGCACCCAAACATGAGCTGATGCTCCCCTGCCTTCACTGTCGTCTGACAAGCACCACTATATTGCAGCTACTCGGAATAATCCAGTCAATCTATTTACATTCCTCTGAGAACACGACAGTGATCCAGCTATCAAGGTAGGAGTGATAGTGCATTTTAGATATGCATTATACTTAAGAATGTGTCAGAATTTCATACCAAAATTAAGGGATCATATTCTATATAGGTTATGGGAGCTAGATATCAGTTATTGCGACCACACCTTCATGGACGAGGAGCGCAACTCTGTCATAATTTCCAACAACACCATATATTCTGTACAAACCATGCAAGTTTACTATACAACCTATGACTTAAGGCATGAATACAACATCATCAACCCCAGGACCCACAGGGACATTATGGTGCTTTCAGGCGAGACAGCACCTAGACACCCATACTGGTATGCCCACATGTTAGGTATCTATCATACAGAGGTATGGCTTAACAAGGGTCAACCTGTGAAGCGGCACTTCGAGGTCCTTTGGGTTAGATGGCTAGCAGCCTTGCAGAACCATACATCTGGCATTAAATCCGCCTGTCTTCCCAAAATTGCATTTGTGGAGGAGTTGGACCCAGATGCATTTGGGTTCCTTCAAATCCATGGAGCACATTTGATTCCTGTGTTTGCCTTGGGCCATGGCGTAAGCGTGCTTCATTATGGAAAATCATTGGCATGCCCTGGAGAGCAGCCGGATGATTGGGAAGAGCATTATGTCAGGATGTAAGTACAAATACTCCTGTCATGCTCTGATGCTTAAGATTTGAGCCAGATTTGTTGATTGAGATATGTTCATGTGATACACTCACTTTGGTGTAGGTCATTCCCCAGTGCTGTGGAGGATTACAAGAGACTCTCTTGGCTCTGAGTTGGTGGCACAACCAGATGGTATTCCCAACAGTATTAGTGAAGAGGTGGATCATGAAGAGGCCTGCGATGATAATGGTTATGAAGAATGCACTGATGAAATAGCTAGTACTTGATCACAAAGTTGTGCATCATTAGGCTTGGTGCCTTTGGCAATTGAAAGTCACTGAGGCCTGTCTCTTTTGAGACCATGATATTATTTTTATCAGTTCTGCAGGGCCTGACATGCTAGTAGTACTTCAAGTATTGATTAATACTATGCGTCATCACACGACCATGACCGTTGATGATGTCTATATGCATCATCAAATCCAATGTTGGATTGTTGGGCATAATACCCCCATGTCTTACTATGAGCAGTCATATTTGTAGTGGCTGCTCAGATTATATATCTGTGCCTTAGTTAATATCATGATCACCTGAGCCTGCACCACTTTCATTTGTACTGGTTGGCGGCAACAGGCACCCTTACTACCTGCAGCTGGCTCAGAAAACCACAACTGGGAGTTGCTAGCTCTCAATGACATCGTGGAAAAGTTTACTAGTGGCTCGATCTCTGTCCCAATGACTGGTGGAATGTCAACAAGCCTCTCAGGCTCAAGTCAAGGAGAAAACAGTCACGGTGAGTGGATTCTATCACCCTCTTGCAAACATCTCTAAGTCAGGTCACAGTGGCTCAGCCTTGCAGAAAAACAGCACACATGCCGAAGTCTTCATATTGAAAGATAGCAGATTTATCTTTTCAAAGATCCTCTTTGCAGTGCTGATGTTTGCCCAAAATGAACAGGAGGCCTTTAGAAATCTCCACATACTGCAAGTCACAACAGTCTTACCAGAGCTTTTGAGTTCAGGTATGCATCATCTTATGAAGTCTCCTTCCCATGTGAGAACTCTTGCCCAGTTGTCAAGGAGGTTTTGATCACACTAGTCCAGAGTGTTAAGTTCAAGTACAAAGATGCATTCCATGCCCTCAGCCCGTTGATACTAAAAACAGCAAAGTTGCTAATTACAAGATCTGATGGATATCTCAGTGTTTGACAGGTAGGAAGTTTTCGAGTATCAGGTAAACCTGTACTAAACTCCATACAATTTTAGATTGTTGAATGTCTAGTACCAACCATCATCAAGCTCAACTGCAACTACGAGTACTTTACCTAGATATCTTGTGCAGAAGTATACAATGAAAAGGTGTACAATCTTTTTGTCGAAGTGACAGGATACATTATGGTCACAGATCCCTCACTCCAACACCAATGCACAACTCGCCCACCCACTTCTGCTGATGTGTAAAACCCTCACTTTTAAACCTTTGCTTGCCTCTAACGTATTAGATGAGAGTGGGCCTGGAAGTGTGGGGAAGTATATTGCAGGATTGGGATATTTTCAGGTCCCCCATGCTGCACAAGCAAAGGCACTTGTCAGGCTAAGACATCTGCACCGATGATGCTGGCTAACAGCCAAAGTACCAGGGACCATGGCATGGTGACTATCAAGATTGTAGGAGGATACCAGGGTGATTGGGATGTAAGTTCAGCTTTGTTCTTCAACTTTTGCAGGACCTGAGCTCTATGCAAATCTCGCGCTTAACCCTCATAGATCTAGTAGGATCAGAGCGAACCAAGCACACACAGGCAACTGGTGATTGTATAAAGGAGGCTGGAAGCATCAACAAGTCTTCTTCCTAATAGGAAGGTCATTGAAGCACATCTTGAGTTCACAAAGGTGCATTATTATATTATAAATTGTGTTCTCCATCAATCCGCCTCATACAGAGGATGAAGTGGGGGAAGAAGACAAGAGTGAAGGGGAAGATAATTAACCCATCAATCCACTAGTGGATGCCTTGTTTGATGAAATAGGGGACTTGCACCTGCGAGTACGACTCTATTGCTAGAAGTCGATGTCTGCCCAACAAGACACTGGTTTCTATGAAGCGGAGATGCATGGTGCAATAGTTGAAGCAGACCCGGAAACCTGCGAAGACATTATGAAGGAAATGGAAGAATGAAAGCCCAAAATTGAAAAGACTTACAGCCAGAAACTTATGAGTGAGGTAAAGTCTGGACCTCAAGGGCAACACATCAACTTACAGCCTTTGTCAGGCAGAGCGAAATGAGCAGAAAATGGATGCCAATATCAACATGCTACATCAGTCAGAAGGAGCTGAGCAAAGACCAGTTTGTCGTCACAGGCATGGACCTTTCATCTCCTTCCACATGATCAATAGCTGATGCTCATGGGGATGTTGTTCAGACCGAATCGTGAGAGTGTATTCGTGAGGAGCCAGCAGCCAGACCTGCTTTATTCAAACCAAGCTCAAGACACCATGTCCGATTCTTCCTGAAGAACAGGTATGTCAGTCAGTACTTCCCCACAGGATTCTCAAAGAAGACAGCAAAAACGTGTAGCATTTCTTCCTGTATCATCATGGGAGGTCCTGTGTCTCTTTTCAACAGAATCAATCCAGACTATGCACACCAAGTATATGGCCATCAACAACTTGCAGCTCTGTGCAAGTAATGTCACTTGGTCTGCATTTAATGTGAACGTAGTGCGATGCCCCAATGACCCGCCACCCATCAATGGTGTGTGCTTGAGTGACTGAAAAGTATCACACATGTTTACTCACGTTCACATTCAGCTGGCCTGCAACTAGTATGGATGTCATGGTGAGGTTGTCCTTTCTGACACTGTTTAATATTGCTACGTCATCCCTTGTTATTCACAAAGTGACAAAGATCACGTGCTGAGGATGGTGGGCCTGTAAGTCAGATGCTGATAATTGCTTTGCAAGCAGTGGATCAGGATGCCAAGAGACATGGTTTTTCTGCTGTTGGTCTCATTCCTTGTGCTCCAAACTCTACCCCCTCTGTCCAAGGAGCACCAGCCTGAGCTCAGACGATTTACTGCAGAGGATACCAACAATGAAGGGTGGAACACATCCCCTAGAAGCTGCCTGTTAGTTCTTGATCTCCCTGAGCATTGTAATTCACAACATCATTATTCCCTCATCCAGCCAAGAGGATGCTGATCAGTCCCATATTAAACACCACTGCAAGTATCAGACTCTTGATGTTGCATGACTATACCAAGAGGAGTCTAAATCCACCCTGTTTTTATTTTATTTTCCCTAACTGTGACTTGCAGGATGAGCTCTACTAATGTTAACACTTTCCAAAATAGGCATTTGTTCAAGCAACTTTGTCCCATGACCTAACATTTTTAATGCTCTCCTAATATGCTTTTTAGGCAACTTGTACTGGCCCTGACCAGCATATAAAGTGCAACTGCCTGTGGTTAATCCTTGTCTCATATTTTCTTCATCCACTGACTGTTTCATTCATTCTCTATATTAATCAACATTCTCTCCTCTCCCTGTCTCTATGTCGCACATTGAGGGCAGTGCGTTGTACATTGAGGGCAGTGTGTCGTACATTGAGGGCCAGTCACAGGATGACTTGGAGAGTGGCACACCTCACATTGAGGCCCAGAGCGAGGCAATTGTTACAGCAGAACAATTACACAAAGTGGTGGCTCAACAGAGACAGGGAATTGCTCAACTGGAAGAACTGCTGGAGTCTCTTGAGTCTGGGCACGCAGCTAAGGAAAAGTAAGGCCACTACTACATCAATTAATTTCCTTTGCTCACCATATCCATCAGGCAAACAGATTACTTCATGGCTCACGGAAGAGTGGTCAGATGTGTTGTCATGCTGTTCAATAATGTTGAGGACCTCATCAACAAAAACAACAGAAGATATGAGTGCAGTGATGAAGACCATACTCTGGAGTAAGTATTTTACCTTGATTTGTGGGTGCTACTCATTGGCATGGATACCTAGTCAAGATCGGCTGCAGATAGGGTACACAACTCTAGTGAACACCTTGCTGTGGTTTCACAAGAAGGGTTCAGAGATGGAGTATGATGAGTACTTACACATGCTGAAGATGATTTGTTTTGTCAATTTCAATGGTTACCACATACTGAGTCTTTGTTTAGCTTTGGCAGGGTGCTGATGCTGCCTGAGGAGACAATACCTCAAAACTCAAGAGTCTTGTTGCTGAATAGGTTAACTGTGAATTCAACCAAGTCTCCCTGTTGACTACAATGATAAACACTCCTGTGGATTCACACATGATGTGTGTGGCAGATTGCTCTGCCCAGCTGAACTTGATTGGAACAACCTAGAGTAAGCAGTTGACCTGCAATCCTAAGAAATACCACTCACCATTCACCAGTGTAAGGACAGGGATCCAGGATCATTCAGAGGGGCATATTGTGACAGAACTCTCTTTTCCATCATTCTTGTATGACAAGTACACCATGAAGCTGGACGATTTGGGGGAAGGCCTTTTCAAGGGCAGGATTCTGATTCAGGTTTAGCACAGTGGAGCAGCCTGACAGCTACTGACTAGTGTTTTCAGGGCTACAAAGCCATGTTCACATCACTGTTGTGACAATCTAGTTTTCTTTGGGCTGATATTAGCTATACTTACTTACCTTTACATTCATTACTTTGTGGCTTAGATAAGCATGTTTCCCTTTCACCAGTACCAGTCTGAAGTTAAATGATGATTCACTACCTCTGAGCTTGAGCCTAGATCAGAAACCCTTTAGGGTCAAACACTGTCTTCTAGGACATAGCAGCTAGGCAGGGTATTGGCCACATATTGGTTAGGGAGTGATCCTACTACCTAGCCAAGTTTGTGCATCACACCGTCCTCTGCAAAGGAGGTTGAAGGCAATGGCAACAGCGCAGATGTGATTAGGGACAACAGACGTGCCAGTAGATCTTTCACTGGAATTAAGGTCAAAAAACATGTGGCCCATATCATCCACATGGAAAAAGTCACTCCTTGATCTATCACATACATTGCGTGTCAAGTAAGTTAGTCTTTGGCTAGATTGATGATAAATCATAATCATACACCAACAGGTACAATTCGCACTTTCTTCTGTTACCTCATGGTGGTCCATCAATGGTGACTTCAACTATGTACAATTTTGGCAGACCATCGTGGATTTCTTTGAAAGGGCCCCTGGTCAAGAGGCGCAGCAAAGGGTGAATAGACTCCTCGAGTGGTGGACTCGGTGTGTTATGTACACTCCAATATGCCTTGCCTGAACTCTCTTTAGGAAAATTTTTGGAAGGAGTCATTGTGATTGCCTTGGCAATGCAGAAAAGGCCAACATGTCTGTCAATGCACTTGCAAGACAGAGGGCACAACGTGATGATGCCGCTTTTGATTCACCCTAGTTCCCTTACAATTTTAGTTTACTACTTAGTTTGCGATTAATATCATGATCCTTACTTGATCCTTGCTTGGTGCAAAATGAGTATAGATGATTGGCACAGGATATGAGATACTTGATGATATTTGCTTAGTGCGCAACACATAAATGATAATGGACAATCTATGGGTTGTCATTTAAGCTCCAGTTCGTGGATCCACCAGCTTGTGTATCACATGCTGAATCTATGAAAAACAGTGTGGTTATCGCAATTTCAGTATTTTTTGTTGTCAAGCTAACTGCAGGTAGATGTGAAGATATATCAAATTCAAAGTCTCACCAATGATACTTCAGATGGTCGGTTATAAGTACCTGACTTTGCCCATTAAACAACTAAGGTTCAAAATCCACACACAACGAGTTCCTATTGTAGCACCAAAAGACACACTGTGTGCTGATGCATGGCAAGATGCATAACTAATTATGAATGGCTTGCGGGTCAGCATCCAAGCTCTGGTTTTTGCATCCACCTGCTTGTGTTTGATAGGTTAAATTTAGGAAAATTAGCATAGTCATTGCGATCTCTATATTTTTTTGTTGTCACACTAATCAGAGGTAGAAAGCATGGACCTGTAGGATGAACCCAATGGGAAAACAAACCGAATTCAAAGTCCCGCTGATGATACTTCAGATGTTTGAGCATAAGTATCTGACTTTGCACATCGATGACATTGTGATGACATTGGGAAGCTAAATAACTGGGGTCCCAAATCCACCCATGACAAGTTCCTTTTGTAATGCAAAAAGACATGCAGTGTGCTGATGCTGTGACACAGGATATAAGATAATTGATGACATTTACTTAGAGCCCATCTGGACAACAAGTAACAAATTCAATTCGCCAAGTCACATGGTCTGGGAGATCCCGGATCACACTTCAAGTCATCGGTTAGACGATTCAAGTTGATAACACTTCGCATACATGGATCATGGTATTGACCTTGAAGCCCAACAATTTGACCAACGTCGACATCACTGGTCTGTGATTCTCGTAGCTATGATATTGCAGATTATGAATACATACCAGCTTCTGTTCTTATCCTCAACTGTCTGCATCCTATATCATACATCCATCCTCACTGGTGAAGCATGGGTGTATGAGCTCATGTATGGACATCCTGACAGGATCCGGCACAACTTTGGTGTTGATTGCGATGTCTTCAATGCACTGCTGCATGTTCTTCACCACAATATATTTGTCATGTCCCGCAATGGTGTATCAGTCAAGGAGCAGCTTGGCATTTTTCTATATACATGTGTCACTGAATTATCATCCTGCCTTGTTGGGGAGAGATTTCAGTGGATCTGGATGGCTATTGTAGCGTATCCGAAGGTCTGGACGACTGTCATATGATATCCGGATGTAGAGACAAGTATTGTATTCCTATCCGAAGATAAGGAATAGTATCATATACTTATCCGAAGGCAAGGACTAGCATCATATTCCTATCCAAAGATAAGGAATAGTATTGTATACTTATCCAGATGGTGTCCGGATATCGGACAGAAGTATAAAGGCTAGTCTAGACAAGTCTAAGACTAGAAACTAACAGAGTATTGACTATCCGAAGATAGAGGTGGATGCATTTAGACTATCAGATACAATCCTTAAGTCTTGGAGGGTGAAAAGAGTTAATAAGACTCAAGTCCGGATAATAGAATGAGGACAATCTAAGATGATATTCGAACTGGGGTGCTATAGGACATATACAAGAGTTTATATACGATAGAACTAGGTGAAAGGCTATGTACAAAGTATCACAATGTATAAGCAACACTTATTAGAAGTCAAACATAAGCCAGAAGTTAATCACAAGTGAATGGATCAGTAAACATAGCCGGAAGTAAGCATAACCAATATACCAGAAGGGATGATATACTAAATGGAGGAAATAAGCAGTGTTTAACGTTATATGAACAGGATATGAATGAAGAAGCTTATCATGACAGATCTGATCGGATCTGACATCTGGAACTTCAGATGAGAAGCGCGAATGTATGGGATATGACAGTCTGCATTGGTAGAGGTTTTGTCCCCTTAACAGTTTCATGAGTTCATTGACATTGTCCGTTTGTTGATCATCTTTGAAATTTGAGGACTCAATGGACTACACAGACCCATCCAGATTCTGCACACTGTTAGGACCACACACATTAATATTGTGTCCATAGTCATGTGACCACCATTGGATGGATCATTGAAGTGATCCACCATATGGTTAGTCTTATCTCTACTGTCCTTCTGCGATAATTTTTTGCATTGAGCATTTCAAGTAACAATCACTATTTCCCTGCATGCATATTTTTATTGCCCTGGATATGTCGATAGAGAATATGACAGAAATACTTGCTTTGATGCCAGATTCATCTCGTATTCTTTGCGACCACTTCAAGGACCAATAGCTGAATCTCTGCCTGCTACATAAAAAGGGTCTGTATAAGCAATTTACAAGAGGATGGCCATAAGGTCAAGTCTATGTTAATAATGACATTCCAGAATTGACCAGGCATATGTGAAATAAATAGCCACTGTAAAGGAGGTGGTCATTGCAGTATGTTCAGCATTATAAGTACAATCATTATAGTACACATAAGAATGTATAGCATGCCGAGAATTTTAAGTATCTTCACGAAATTAGCTGAAAGTAGATCTAGGGGTTTGCCCAATAATCCATTGTACTCCAAGGGCAGTATGTGGAAATATGTATGACTAAACAGAGATAGAGGGAAAACCCCATTAACGACAAACAAATCATCCCAATGGAAGCCATGCATCACAACATCTGCTCCATATAGCCCGGAAGAAAGGTAATACTCATGAGATGAGAAAATCCAGACATCACCCCAGAAAACATCCTACAATGAGGCTTATGGTCACATTTACACTCGAAGTCGAGCTACGAGACCATCGGATGTTGCAGTCAAATTTTAGATATGGAAGCATCAACAATGAGCTACGTGCTCTAAATTTGCTAGATTGCATGCCAATCAGAGCAAGTTCTACTAATAAAATTGATGACAATGTGACATACTTGTTGACTAAGCTGTTGTGTGGTAGAGGAGCAGTTGCCCCCAATTTCCACTGAACAATGTGAGGACATTGTATATCCTTTGGCTTATTCAACCAGCAGGCATATACAGCGAAAGTCAGTATAACTATAGATATAGTGTCAGTTTCAAGCAATGTTACTGGGAGGTCCTGAAAGTAGCAGGCATTGTACTTGATGATGAACCACCCTAGCTGAAGAACAGTGATCCATTTTGATAGCACATCACCCTTGCTTCAGTCTGCTATGTCTGCCTTCATGACAATGGGCATTTCCACTGATCCCTCACAAACAAAATGCAGGAGTTCATCAGGTGTGAGAGTGACCTGTGGCTGATCATCGACGTAGAGCATGAATCCACCCATACATGCAAAGAACCCATGCATCAGTGTCCATCCTGTGGAGTCATTGGGTTCACATCAGTTTCTGCCCAATTGAAGAGTCCAAGTAACTGACTTTCACTTGAACTTCTGCTTGAATTTGGGATGTCACCAAGTAACATAACTGCCACATCAGGAAATTGACCAGAGTATGACAAAGATTTAGCTAGCTTTATTTAATGTAAAATATTAAAAATATGTATCATAATTGCAGATCACATGATAAAGGAATAGATAGGCAGATTACATTGGTAGGATCTCCAAATGCTATAATGTAGGTAGACCTATGGTACCAAGTTATGATCAACTAAGCACATTGTCATATTATTGGCAAATTTATCTACTCTTACATAGGCAGTTTCTAATGATAGAATGTATAATTGCTGGCAGTGTGCCAGTGTATGATACTAGATTATCGTGCTATAGCAAAGTGCTGATTATCTATCATATATACCTGGCTTTAGATAGGTAGCTTTTGAAGATGGGATTTGCAATTGCTGACAGTGTGCCAAAGTATGATATTGAATTATCATGCAATAGCAAGCTGTTAATATTCTACAAAAGACAACTACTGTTGCATGGGTGGTTTCTTGTGGCAGGATTCATAATTGCTGGCAGTGTGCCAGTGTATGATACTAGATTATCATGCTATAGCAAAGTGCTGATTATCTACCATATATACCTGGCTTTAGATAGGTAGCTTTTGAAGATGGGATTTGCAATTGCTGACAGTGTGCCAAGGTATGATATTGAATTATCGTGCAATAGCAAGCTGTTAATATTCTACAAAAGACAACTACTGTTGCATGGGTGGCTTCTTGTGGCAGGATTCATAATTGCTGGCGGTGTGCCAGTGTATGATACTAGATTATCATGCTATAGCAAAGTGCTGATTATCTACCAAATATACCTGGCTTTAGATAGGTAGCTTTTGATGATGGGATTTGCAATTGCTGACAGTGTGCCAAAGTATGATATTGAATTATCATGCAATAGCAAGCTGCTGATTTTCTACCAAAGACAGCTACTGTTACATGGATTTTTCCTTATGGCAGGATCTACAATCACTGGCAATGCGCTAGGGGTGTGATATTCAATTATCATGCTATAGCAAGCTGCTGATTTTCTACCAAAGACAGCTACTGTTACATGGATTTTTCCTTATGGCAGGATCTACAATCACTGGCAATGTGCTAGGGGTGTGATATTCAATTATCATGCTATAGCAAGCTGCTGATTGTTTGCCAAAGACAGCTACCACTGTACAGGCAGTTTATTATGGCAGGATCTGCAATTGCTGACAATGTGTTAAGGTATGATATTGGGTTATCATGCAGTAGCAACTTGCTGACCTTCCACCAAAGACAACTACTGTTGTATGGGCAGCTTCTCATGGCAGGAAGCATAATCACTGGCAATGTGGTAGGGGTATGATATTCGATTATCACGATAAGGCAAGCTGCTGATTGTTTACCAAAGACAACTACTGTTGCATGGGCAGCTTCTTATGGCAGGAAGCATAATCATTGGTAACGTGATAGGGGTATGATATTCGATTATCACGATAGAGCAAATCGTTGATTGTTTACCATAGACAACTACTGTTGCATGGGCAGTTTCTCGTGGCAGGGTCTATATCATTACTGATGGCAGGTTAGGGGTATTTTGGTCAAACACGAAGATTCTTATGCAATACAATTATGGATGGAGCATTCATCAGTGACATTAGAATTATATGGTACAGTAACGACAATAATAAATTAAGTAGCACCGGCAGTAGCCCGTCCTTGCAAGATAGCACGTTTTTCCCGAATTTTTGACAGTGCGCTGTTTTTGCTGATACTGCGCTGCGAAGATGAAGAATTAGGAAAAACCCGACTGTGTGAGTGTTAATTTAGATTTATGGTTGAGATGCATCATGAACCGCGTCCACCACATCATGAGGTCAGCTACTTCCTCATTTTCATCAGGATCCTCCAATAGGTCAAGGATGCTATGATAGAAATTGTCGGAGTCCATGATTGTGTCGGTATGAGAAAATACAGAAGAAGAACTTAACGAAAACTGAACCTGAAAGATGGATCAGCAGGGTGGTATAAATTATGAAATTGCTGCGCGCCTGCGTGGCAATATAGGCCAAAGAAGCTTTAGTTACGGATTTCATGCCATGAAGGTAGGCATTGCCGGAGCGCGTAGCTTTGGGCTCCCTATCCACTGAGCTTGGCGACATGAAGACATGTTTGAAACCCTAGGAAGGGAAACTGCATTGACTGAGAGCTTTAAACTCAATAGAATTAGCTTACGAAAATCAAAATTTCACTCCTCAATAAACCCTTCCAAGGTTCTTCAGGATCATAAATATTGCCTGCATATAAAAACATCGGCCATTGGTCACCACGGACTGCGATTTCACCACTCTTGAGACCCTGCTTGGTCCTGTGTTATGTTATGATGTTTAGCTGAGTGGACGACAGAAAAACTTACTCTGCATTTGACCAGTCGAGACCTGCGGGGCAGAGTAGCGCACCAGTCACTTCATGATTAAACCCGCGGTCACTTTTAATGTTTCGGGAGAGGGGTGGGATTACTACTTGTCCTCTTGGCACAAGCCATTCGAGGACGGCGGATTTAAGGGTCTTGGTGTCATCACCTCGCGCACCAGACGCCCCTTTACCCAGCTGCAAGATGCTAAGTATGCTAACCTTGAGGTATTAAACACTTACCAATTCTCCCACAAGGATAATGTCCTCCTCCTCGCCATTCGTCAGACGTTCTAAAAGACCGGGATAAGAGTCTACTAGCTCCATAAACACCCTGTGTTCCCGTCGAACACTAAAATGGAAAGTATCGTTAAGTGCCAGCAGCATGGAGTCGTCGTAATTGCACTCGCTCTGCTGGATAGTCTTCGACAGGAATGTCTTGTAATTCTTCGAGCCGAAGTATGCCTGAAGTCAAGAGAGCAGGGTAGTTGCACAGTGCGAACACTGTTCGACCAAAATGCCGACCATGCAGAACAAGCGGATTGGATGAAGTCCTGATGAGGTTAAGTTAGGAAGGCAGTGGTTCAACACTTGCAAGACCACGTACGCTTTTTTGCGCGGACCAATGTGAAGTGCCGACCCACCACGCTTGCGCGAAGGCTCGTGGGGTGGGAGATGATTCTCATCGCTACTCATAGTACGTTGCTAACACAGTTCCAATACCAGTAGGAAATAAGATGCTTTATATGTATGTTCAAACGCACGATGGCACGTGTGACAAAGAATTTGCCATCCGAGCACCATCAATATCGTAACTAGAGGAAACAACCGCGCCATCCGAACGCCATCACTATCGAACAAAACAAGAGCGCCATCCGAGCGCCATCAATATGTAACACGAAGAAAACAACCGTGCCATCTCAGCGCCATAGGTATCGTAACAAATGATAAACACCGCCATAGTGCCACAACAAAATTAGTCTGTATCGCATGGGTGCTACTTAAGTCGATGGCATTTGTCACACTAGCCATCAACGTCAACAATATTTGGGTCTCGATGTCTAAATTGCCCTCTCGGAAGCGTTCGAGGCAATGCTTCCATTTTGGTGGTGATAGTATAATGCTAAAGTAAGTTTTCAGTATGGCAAGCAGTATCAGGCTCATAAATTTACCTTTAGTTTCCAACTTTCCTCTGCACACAAACCAATGAGCTGTGATATGGATAGCCAACACGATACTGGTTGCAAGTAAGTGATAATGTGACGGAAGAGCAACTCATAAACTAACCGTACTTCCTTCAAATTAATCAATGTTTACCAATAGAGGCACTCAGACCACAGGTGAGATCTCACGATTTGAGAGACTGAGATGGTACAACAGGTCTGAAAAACATACACTTAGACACCGACAAACGGTCCAGACGTGAAGCAGAATCCGAGCTGAATCAAGTGAAGGAACAGCTAAGGAACGCGGACGATCATATAGCGTACCTTGTGGATAAAATGAGGATGTACAGGTACAAATGGCTAGCAGAGTATTATCGCGCCGAAAATCTCGAACTCCATATGCCCGATGGCGTCGAGGTGCCCGACCTTGATCAAATTCGAGAAGATATTGATTCTCCCGGCTTCACGCCCGAGTTATTGGGCTGGGATGGCGAAGGTTCAGAAGGAGGGGAGGGAATCGTTGAGTCTGCGGATGTATCGCAGCAAGAAAACAAGGGGCACACCTAGAAGAGGACAATGCCTGATGAAGCAGAGGACGTATCGAACCTGGCTATCATGGGGCATAGATAATGCCGGCAAACATGCAAAATGGGCTAGACTTCATACATTTAGTGATGAAGCTTTACTCGAATTTTCACAAGTGTTGCTACGTACCAGACAGTATTAAGTAGTGTATGTCTGATTTCAGTCGAGACAATACGCATGTAGACTGACTAAAGAAGTTAGCACCAAAAAACGAACGATAGGGGGTACTTACAGCACACCGTATGCCTGACCACATTTGAAATCCGAGTGTGAATTACAATGATCTGACGAAAATTAAACGCCAAACGATGTCCATAACATTGTTACTAGGCGGGAAGTGCTCTACGCGCAGTAAATATATCGCATGTCATTTGTAGATAAAATTAACTTCGGAGGGCTGTATCAATACTCTGACCCGAGTCTTTCGATTTGTAAATCGATATTTTAAGTGCTACAAGGCTATGAAGGCTATGGTATCACCAAAGGCTGAACTTAGGGGGCATATATTCTAATTCTAATAAGACTACAGTGTTTGGAATGAGAGAACTGCGAAAAGAGGCAATCTATACAGAGGGGGCGCTAATATAGTGAACCACGATAATTAAAACTCAGCCGGCATTCAGCGGCTTCTCGAACATTCACTTACTAATCGGGTACTGCCGGCTGGGTCTGAATCCATAGTCAATCAGTATATTAAGTATGTCACAAGGTAACAATCGCTTTTCCGACTCCCAAAATACTACTATAGCGTACATGTGAATAAGTAGAGTAGTACGCATGACTCGTGCGGAAGATTCCCTCTTTGGCTGGAGGCGCATACCACCTTGCATATAAATATTGTAGCGGGCGGGACTTGGCTAGTATTATCACCACCCAACGTTTATAACTACTCTACGCTGCGCATACTATAGCGGGCGGGGACTTGTACTTTATTTCGGCAGACAAGTGTTACAGTACGCTTTAACCCTATTCATTTTCTCTCTTGATTACCCTTGTATTACATCACGATCGCTTATCGCCGTCGCTAGATGACTGATATCTCCTTTCGCGGTTTGTCTACCCTTTTCTTGCGCATACATGCTTAACTAGGCGGTTACTTTTACTTGTTGAACCTGCCCTAAATCCTTCCATAACTCTCTATAAATACGCGCATTTGTACTACGTAGTTCTTTACTTTAATCTTACTGGGTTTTACTTGATATCTGATTTCCTTCGTCTAAGCCCTCCAAGCTTAGCCGTCTGAACCGATCTCTGACTTAGAGCACTCCTCTTCGTCAGTCTGAACCTTTGATCCTAACTTCGAGTATTCCTCGTTGTTAGACTGATACCTTCGCAAGTCGACTTCATTGTCATTGCGTCGGCCCGACTTCGACTCAACCACGAAAGTTCTCTTTTGAGCTTAGGTTGTTAGAACCCATCCCAGTTCGTAACAAAAGATTAAAGTCCTTATCTGACCGTCGCCATCTGCGACGCCCCTTATTGATACCAGTTCAAGACGAGCTCTTGGCAGAGAACGTTCTGGTGGGAAAGAGATCCTACCCAGCCAGATCCTGATCCAGAAGAACCGGATACTCCGGAAGAAGAATTTCACGCGGCCCCCGAGTCGGCTATCACCGAACCCCGCCTGATCCCCACTGATATCGAAGACAGTTCGAGTTCCACCTCAACTTCCTCTTCAGACGAATTCCCAGAAGAAAGACCCCCTCGACAGCTATCTGCTCATCCCAGCCTCAGAATGTCTCACGCAACTAAAGAAGCTGAGCTTCGTGCCGGAGCCCCGGTTGCCTTCGACGGTAATATTAGGAAAGCCTCGCGCTGGCTGCACTCTGTAAAAGCGTACTTCACCGTTAACGCCGCGATCTATTCTACCGATGAAAAGAAGGTAGTCACCGCTCTCGCCTACATGACGGAAGGCACGGCCTCGTCCTGGTCCGACACCTTCTACCAATTATGCGAAGGGAGATCATCCAAGTATGGAACTTGGGTCGACTTTGAGAAAGAATTTCAGGAGATGTTCATCCCCGCTGACGCGAGCATAGTCGCACTAAACAAGATTCAGAAGCTTAAACAGCTTGGAAGAAGCCTCTCGTCCTACGTTGCAGAATTCCGCGCGCTTGTAGCGGTAGCTAACGTCAAGGAGTCGCACGTCCTTATTCACATGTTCAACCTAGGGCTAAACGACGACCTCGTAAATGCCGTCCATCTTATGGGAGAGATCCCTACCGATTTCGACAAGTACGTTACTGCCGCCATCAAAATTGATAGCAACATGAAACGCGGTAAAACCACCATCGCCCTCACCCGCGCTAATCGACACCCCAACTATCGCCCCCAACCCAAGAAGAAGGACGATGACGCAATGGACGTAGACCGTCTCGACGAAGAAGAACGCGCCGATTGCATGGCTAAAGGCCTGTGCTTCGTGTGCAAGAAGCGTGGCCACCGTGCCAATAGCTGCCCTGATAAGAAGAAGAAGAAGGTCCCAGTTAGGCAAGAAAAGATCGAGGAAGAAGATGATGAAATAGAGAACCGTCGCCTTGCGGAGGATTTTTAATGTGGAAGACTGGTACGACGTCAGTATCTTCCAATGTAACAGTAAGACTTGTACAGGCTATTGGAGAACGAAAGGAACTACGCGTTCCAATGACTCTTATTTCCAAAACTCGTCTGAAAACCGTTGAAACCACCGCCGTTGTCGATTCAGGAGCGGCAGGAACCTTTATCTCCGAAGATTTCATCAAATTCCATAAGATCCGAACCCACCGACTCTCCAAACCCTTCAAAGTAACCACTGCCGATGGAAGTTTGACCAAAGGTGGCCCGATTACGCATTATTGCGTACTAACCGTGAAGATAGATGATTGTGCCATGATTGGCAAGTTCAACGTCACGCGCCTCGGGAAGAGGGCCCAGATTCTGTTAGGAATTCCATGGCTACGGGCTATGGACCCCATCATTCGATGGAAGGCAGGAACGCTTTCTTTGCCTAGAACTCCCAAGTCCGACTTGATCGAAGAAGATGTTGATAACGAACGACAGAAGAATGGATTACCCCGCCTTTTCCAGAAGAAACCAAAGTACGAGCATTCCCAGCTTAAGAAGTCAGTGAAACCTGAATGCGTTGACTCCACGGTTCCGACGAAAGTTGAACTAGTGTCACCTGAATGCATTGACTCCACGATTTACCCCTCCGCATCCATCGAAGAAATTCCTGACGAGGAAATGACGGTGCCCGAAGAGACTGCCCCCGTCTTCGATACAAAAGAAGATATATGGGGAAATTACGAACCTATGGTAACCGACATCACTACCTATCAGTTGCGGGACGAAGATGTTCTTATCGAGTACTCGGAAAACGGAGCGGAGATGCGCCTTATCGAAAACGTTTCTTTTGATTCCCCTCTTACTAAAGATGGTACCTCCAAGGTCGAAATGAAATTTAGCAACAAAGCCCAGCAGTTCGCCATTGCCGGAGCACACAGCGAGGTAGAACAGAAGAAGAAATCGTTTGAAGAACTTGTACCCAGCTACCTTCACGATTTTCGTGATATCTTCGCTAAAGATGGTCTCAATCGGCTCCCCCCTGAACGACCCGGAATTGATCACCGTATTGAAACGAAGCCCGGCTTCATCCCGAAAACGTCGAAGATTTATCCCTTATCTGAGAAGGAACGGTCAGCGGTCAAGGCATTTATCGATGAGAATAAGAAGAAAGGTTTTATCTCCGAATCGAAGTCCCCTCAGGCGAGTGGGTTCTTTTTCGTTGGTAAGAAGAGCGGAGAACTCCGCCCCTGTCAAGACTACCGGTACATCAACGACTGGACGATAAAAAACTCTTATCCACTCCCCCTCCCTCTCACGCTGATCGCTCGGTTACATGATGCCAAGTACTTCACTAAGATGGATGTCCGATCTGGGTATAATAACATCCGGATCCATCCAGATGACCGATGGAAAGCGGCCTTTACCACGGAATTTGGATTATTCGAACCTAACGTCATGTTTTTCGGTCTCTGCAACTCACCGGCTACGTTCCAAGCATATATGAATCGAACCTTCCAACAGGAGATTAATGAGGGATGGTTAGTCATCTATATGGACGACATCCTCATCTTTTCGAAAACGCTTGATGAACATCAGCAACGGACTAGGAGAATATTGGAGATAATTCGTCAAGAACAGTTGTTTCTAAAACCGGAGAAATGCACGTTCGATGCCAAAGAAGTGGAATATCTCGGCATGATCATTAAACCCGGACACGTTACTATGGATCCCGCTAAACTCGACGGAATTAGAGACTGGCCTGTCCCCACCACGGTAAAAGAAACCCGGTCCTTTTTAGGATTCTGCAACTTCTACCGAAACTTTATCTCGCATTACTCTGATCTCGCGCGCCCTCTAATAGATCTTACCAAGAAAGATACTCAGTTCCTCTGGACCGATGCGTGTAATGAATCATTCCTGACCTTGAAAGATTGTTTCCTTCGCCAACCTGTCCTTCGAAATCCCGATCCCACTCGCCAATTTGCAGTTGCGACTGACGCCTCCCTTGTGGCCACCGGAGCGGTGCTCCTACAAACTGATGATAATGGACAGTATCATCCATGCAGTTATCTGTCCCAATCGTTGAATCCAGCAGAACGAAACTACCAGATCTTCGATAGAGAATTGCTTGCCGTTATCCGAGCGCTCACTGAATGGCGCCATTATCTTGAAGGGAACCCACACCCGGTTATCATCTTTACCGACCACAAGAACTTGCTCTATTTTCGCACGGCACAAAAGTTAACCCGTCGTCAAGCACGTTGGCAGTTAATCCTTTCCATGTTTGATATTGAGCTTCACCACGTACCGGGAACCAAGCTGGTCGCCCCTGATGCGTTATCTCGCAGACCTGATCATCATCCGATAGATTCAGATAATGCGGACGTCACTCTGCTCCCTGATTCCATGTTTGTCCGCCTTCTTGATGACTCGCTACGTGACGCCCTCTCTACAAATGACCCCTCCTCCGACCCCATCTTTTCTACCGCTTCCGATGCCTTAAACGGTCTCTGCCTTCCCCCGATGAAGTCAGCATTGTCTGACTGGAAAATTGTTGATAATATCCTGTACTACAAAGATCGGGCCTATGTCTCCCCCACCGCCCGTCATGACCTGCTCCGCCGTCTCCATGACCACCCCACTGCGGGCCATCCTGGCCGCTTCAAAACCGAAGAACTTGTTAAACGAGATTACTGGTGGCCTGGACTGGGTGCCTATGTCCGCAAATACGTCGATGGATGTTCTCTTTGTCAGCAGATGAAAGCTGACACCCACCCGGTGACCCCTCCCCTCGTCCCCATCCCGTCTACCGCCACAGTGCCTTTCAGTTCTTTGTCCGTTGATCTTATAACCGATCTCCCTCCCTCCGGTGGATTCGATTCTATTATGGTCGTGGTCGACCACGGTCTTACGAAGGGGGTAATTATTACTCCTTGCCTGAAGACCATCACCTCGGAAGGCGTAGCAAAACTTTTCTTCAAACACGTCTATCGCAGATTTGGACTCTACGACAAGATTATCTCCGATCGAGGCCCTCAGTTCATCTCTAAATTCTCGAAAGCTCTAGCTAAACTCCTCGATTATACCATTGCACCCTCTACCGCTTATCATCCGCAAACCGATGGACAAACGGAACGTCTTAATCAGGAACTAGAAACGTATCTACGAATCTATTGCCGAACCAACCCTGAAACATGGGTCGAACACCTTCCCCTTGCCGAATTCGTCCATAATCATAGAAAACACGATTCCCGTAACGCCTCGCCATTCTATCTTATGATGGGATACAACCCCAGATCGCTACCTCACACCTTAGCATCGTCAACCGTCCCAGCAGCCGAGGAACGCGTAAGACTTCTACAGAAGGCTCGAGAAGAAGCCATAGCTTGCCACAACATCGCTATGCAACGAATGGCAGAACGATCTCACGGAGTAAAGTATACGCCCTGGAAGGTCGGCGATAAGGTCTGGTTATCAGCAAAGAATTTGATCGTCCCGATACCAAAGAAGAAGCTCGGACCGAAAAGATACGGACCCTTCCCGATCAAAGCCGTACTCAGCCCGATCACGTTCACACTCCAACTCCCAGAACAATGGCGAATCCATCCCACGTTCCATGCTTCGGAACTATCATCCTATCGCGAAACTGACGTACACGGTCCGAACTTCCAAGAACCACCACCTGACATTATCAATGAGGAAGAAGAATACGAAGTCGAAGCTATTCTTGCCCACAAAGGAACGGGTAAACGAAGACGCTATCTCGTATCTTGGGTCGGTTACTCATCGGCCAGTAACGAGTGGATCCCAGAAGAGAATCTTGGTAACGCCTCTGAGATAACGAAAGCGTATAAGAAGAGGCATAAGCTCGCCTAAACCTTTTCAATGTACTCTGGTGACATCGTTTGGCAACTCTCCGACTATCTTCGCCTTATCAAGTTTATCGCCCTCGAATTTCTTGCTCTCACCAATAACTTCATTATGAGCTCCTCCTCCGACATCACTTCTGACCTCGCATCCGCCTTCGTCTCGCTCGACTCCTACCTTGATACCGTTACCAAGACCCTCGACTCTACCGACCTCATTAATCAGGAAGTCCGTAACACCGAGAACGCCTCTCCCCTTTCCAACGCTTCCACCGACTACTTCGCCATCTTAGAAGAAGTAGAGAATCAGACTCTTATTGAGTCAGCGTGCCTTGACATCCAGTATTCCAAAGACATCGACGAACGCCTCGCCCAGCATGACGCTACGGCCGTCGGGCTCCTCATCAACATCGTCCGAGCCGCCGAGCTCGTTGAATGAACCGCTCGAATCCTCCCCAACCCCCGTCACACCAGCATCCTCCTTCATCTACAGAGGCGTATTAGGAACCTCGCTGTACGTCTTATGCCTGATGACGCTAAAACTATTATTCGTGAAGTTGTCCACGAAGTATGCGAGCGTATTATTAAGAACCCGGTCCTGCGTCCCCACTCCCCTGATACACCTCTTCCTGTACCTCCGCCAGTTGAAAGCGTTGCTTCCGCTTCATCTGAGGATATTACTCCTGGCTTACGCACTATGTCTCTTTCGACGATGGCTGCATTGCAAGTGTTGCAGGAAACAGCTCCTCCACTTAATGAACCAGCGCACCCCCTCCGAAGAACGCACCGTAGGCGCTCTTCAGGGACAACCCGAAGGTCAAGAGTTGCACGTGCCTCCGCTCCTTCCCCTCCCGATCTTACCAACCGTAATCGCGAACGTTCTGCGTCCCCGACGCCTTCCACTGCGTCCCGTGTCACCATCGTAACCACCGACCCCGACAACAATTTTGTTTGTCGTAATTGCCGCACCCCTGGACATCGTCACAAGCACTGCCCTAAGTACCATTGCCGCGTCTGTCGTGTTTACGCACCAGGCCACTTCTCCGTCTTCTGCAAGCAGCTTAAAGGTGAAGCTGTCCTTCCTATCGATTGGAAGGATCCAGAATTTTATAGCGCCCTCGCTCGTTGGGAGGCTGACAGAGATGCTGCGGAGCTTTGTATTACTGAGGAGCAAGACGCTCTTCTTCATCGTGACTATGACTGTGACCATACCCTTTACGACAATACTGATTGATGAAGTCGGTGACTTCACGATAAAAACGGGGTAATGTTACAGTACGCTTTAACCCTATTCATTTTCTCTCTTGATTACCCTTGTATTACATCACGATCGCTTATTGCCGTCGCTAGATGACTGATATCTCCTTTCGCGGTTTGTCTACCCTTTTCTTGCGCATACATGCTTAACTAGGCGGTTACTTTTACTTGTTGAACCTGCCCTAAATCCTTCCATAACTCTCTATAAATACGCGCATTTGTACTACGTAGTTCTTTACTTTAATCTTACTGGGTTTTACTTGATATCTGATTTCCTTCGTCTAAGCCCTCCAAGCTTAGCCGTCTGAACCGATCTCTGACTTAGAGCACTCCTCTTCGTCAGTCTGAACCTTTGATCCTAACTTCGAGTATTCCTCGTTGTTAGACTGATACCTTCGCAAGTCGACTTCATTGTCATTGCGTCGGCCCGACTTCGACTCAACCACGAAAGTTCTCTTTTGAGCTTAGGTTGTTAGAACCCATCCCAGTTCGTAACAACAAGTACATGCTCATACCATAATTCGTGCCACTGCGCCGTCGGTCCACAATGTCCACACTTCGGACGGCCATATCCAGAAGACAATGCTGCTGCGCTGTGGCCACAATGCGTACACCCACAATTCGTATCGCAACATCTGTAAGCATTAGCTAATCCACAATAGTGATTCACTATATATACTGACCTTGCGCAATCTAAAGGTCTTCTTTCCCCTACAACTACCTCAAAATACCATACGATAGCGAACATAGACTATTGAATATCTCTAGACATTGATTGTAGTATGTAGTTTCTTAAATTCGCTGTAACTCTGAAGTTAATTCTGTACATCACAGACAACACATGTCGAAACGCGCCGGATCTAATGACGATGAACCTTGCCCAAAGCGCCTCAGAACTGATCAAGGCAAGTCATGATCCAATATGTATTACAAAATATCGTTATTAATGAGAATACAGCGAATCAGACAGCACTATCAGCACTGATGGATAATCGTGCATGGGGATTTATGGAACAGTTCCTCACGACCGCGATGACGTACCCAGAAATGGAGGACGCGTTTTTCACGTACCTCGGCGACCGGTACTCTCCGGATGAGTGGGCGGAAGCTAGAGACGCGTTATGGTCCGGTGAGGGGAACGATGAGGTTTCCCTAGAAAACCTTCTCCGCGTGAAGGACCGATACCTACCCCGGGTCTCTGTGCGAACAGAAGATTCTTCTGCGTCCAGATCTGCATCGAGGACAGATGCCCGCATGTCAATTTCACGCATTCGACGATCGCAAAAACGACGAAAAAAGGTACGTGAATTCTCATGACTACATATGGTGTATGCTAAGCAACAAACGCAGTCCCAAAATAAGTTTGTTCTTCTCGAGGCCTCAGAAGATGATGATGACGAAGAAGAATGGGATGATGATGATGATGATGGAACGTCCGTGTCGTCACCACAGATCACGCAATTACCAGGGACGTCGGCGAAAGAGAGATTGGCTGCAACTATTGATAACCTGGTTACCAGGTTTGAAGAAAATCCCCCCAAGTCATCACAGGATCGCCAGGGCACTACTAACAGAGACACCTTGTCGTCCGGCGCGATCCCGTCAGCCTCACATCAATTTCAAACAGCCGAAAAAAGGATGTATCTACTGCGTGTACAAAGTACGTCCATGGTGAATCGCGTATTATCGCGCTCATAGTGTCTTAGGAACTTCCACTGAATACATCGCCGAACATTTTCGGAGACATCAATTTCCTGTTACCATCTCACCTTGGGCAGCAGGCCAGCTTTATGTAGTCACTGATTCCTTCAAGACCATCGTCAACTCAATTCCTGCCTCACATGCTTCCGCTCTAAAAGAGTGCATTCGCATCGCGGAAGCAGAACGTGAAGCAGTTGAACGTTCACGCTCCGAACTTCCCAACCAGGCGTGGGTGAGGATCAGGGACGGCAAGTACAAGGGCGATATTGCCCAAGTCTTCAATCCTAGTCTGCCAAATGGTTTTGTCGCAGTATTAATTGCTTCACGGAACCTCCCCTATCCCATATCTCGGAGATCTGCGCTGCTCGAGCGATCTCGCCTTCCAAATACCAAGGCGGTGTCTGACATACTTTGTGATGGCACAGTAGTAGGATTGAAGTACAAAGGAGAGAGTTATTATATGGGCCTGCTACTCAAAAACTTCCCCCACGATCGTTTAGAACCTGTCGCCTCTCCTCACGTCGATGATATCCACCTGCATCTGCAATCTGGGTGGGACAAGCCATTCCTGAAGAAGACTGTCGTCGCGTTTTCCGCTCAGTTCTTGCGTGTAGGAGATTCCGCGAAGGTTGTTCAAGGCTCTCTTCGTGGACAGCTCGGTAAAGTTGTTTCGACTGACCATTCTTGCGGTTCTGTTGGTTTGGAATTGGGCTTCAATGATGGAGGTCTAGAAGAGATTGAACTTCGATTCCAAGACATAGAGCGCGTCTTCCGGGTCGGCGACTCCGTTAGAGTCGTAGCTGGGTCATTTCTGGGTGTAGAAGGACACATCCTCCAAATGGATGGCGACGTTTTTCACATCTGTCAAGCAGTTTCCAAGGAAGAGGTAAAAGATGTTTGTGATTCGAAAAAAATGCAAAATTGTCTAATACGTTATGGATAGGTGGTAGTTTCGAAGTACTACCTAGATCGGCGTCCCTTGAGTCATACGTTGCCGTCACAGCTACCAACGCAACAATATTTCGAGCCTCCCCCCGACTCTGAATCCATTGAAATTGGGGACAACATACGAGTTTGGAACGGACCGCAAGCGGGGAAATTCGGCATCGTAACCTGGATTACCACGGGATCAGATTATCTGTTGTTCCGCGATATCTGTACCGAGGATGATACGGAGATCAATGGTGGACTGTCGAGTATTTCAGTTCCCACAGCATTTGTTCAGCGAACGAACCTCAAGCAGACACTGCAGTACACGAAGGAAAGGGGCTATGACGTCAGGCCAGGAGACACCGTGAGTGTCGTCCGTGGGCCAGAATATCAAGCAAAAGGATTTGTGCATAGCGTCGACTATCCAAATGCTCGCTTGACCCTGGTATGTGATGGCGACCGCTTGGTTGTAAGTAGTCTTCACCTCCATTCGAGCATCTCTGACTTGTGACAGGTTACCGTTCCGATCAGATTCGTGGCAAAAATTCGTAACACCAACTTGGATGCGTTCCGCAACGATACTGGCAAGGAAGTCTTCATTATCAAAGGCAACCAGAAGGGCTACCGAGCTACACTGTACAGTTACAACTCTGAGCATTGCATCGTTGCTCTACCTGGGCAGCAACGCACCGAGCTTAAACTCCAAAACATCGTCACCAGGTAAGTGGCATCCCTGTTCTTGAGCTGATTCGAAGGCTAACTACTATTAAGGTATGGAATGAGGCTAGACGGGGTGATACTCGAAGGTACTGAGTTCGTCTCATTCTGCGACATGTGGAAACGATCGTTCCGTGCACTGCCACCTCGAAGCACCACCCCACCTGTCGAAGGTGTTCCTACTTCCTCCACCCCGCCTGTCGAAGGTGTTCCCGCTTCCATCACAGATCCCACCCCATCGCTATCCAGTCCATGGTCCGCAAGCCCTGAGAATTTTGATATGTCGCATAACCCGACGTCGGGCGTCAATCCCAACCCATCACAAAACAACCCTTGGATTGTCGATGAGCAAGACATCCGGGAGAGCAATGATGCCAGAGCGGGCAAACCGCAAGACAGCAGTAAGTCCTTGACGGAGGCATCACCATACCTACTTATTTCATTACAGGTCCGATTTCTTGGTTAATGAGCAAGGAGTTCGCACCGAAGTTATTCAAATATCATGTTGTGTTGAAGGTCTCCCCGAGATTCGAGGGAGGATGGCTAGCCAAGCGATTTGTATCAACCGCTTGCCCTGACCCCTTCTGCAGGGAGAATGGACTCGCGCCTGAGGGTTATGTCGCAGTATTCTGCACATCTAACCACACAGGCGGCAAACTTCAACACCGTCATATTCCCGCCCAAGATCTGAGCCCGGCCCCACCACGCAAAAAACACCAACAATGCCTTGTTCTGGACGGACCTCATCGCGGACTGATTGTAACTATATCGAAATGTAGCTCAGCGAACCGCACTGTTGAGTACATCATTGCAGGTGCTGCTACCTCAACCCTGAGTTTCGATCAAATATGTTTAGTGGAACCTGTAAAATATACGATAGAATAGACTGTACTGTACTATACATGATGTTTGGGACATTGCAGATACCGTTACCTCAACTTTGAGTTTCGATCAGATATGTTTAGTGGAACCTGTACAATATATGATAGAATAGGCTGTACTGTACTATACATGAAGTTTGGGACATCAGTCCGGCAAAGATAACTTCCGTCGCTAACTTGAAGGTTTAACTGAATTCTGGTAAGCGGAAGCATTCCTGTCCGGTTTCCTCTTGGGGGAGCAGGAGATTTAATTTTTCTGGGCATCTTGGTTTTGTGCGCGCCTTCTTTTGGTTCACCTTGTCTAGATCATTGGAGTATCGACCTTGGTTTATTATAACCTCGAGCTATTCATCTTGCTCTTCATCTTACTCGGATCCTTCCATTTCCTATTGTTCAACTAACCACAAAAAAAATCCCTAACGTGACACCAACTTATATTCTGGCAGTGGTATGTCTCCACGAATTCGCTTATTATTTCACACGATAATAACGATATGTCACGACTGTAGCCCAGCACGTCTTCCGAGTCTCCTCTAAGTGCATCTGCGCCCCTGGAGATTTTCCAAACACAAGCTACGTCTCTCAACTCCCCTCTTCTTCTGCTTACCCGAGAATGTCAGAAGGTTGATAAGGCTATCCCTCATGGATCCCAAGGAGCCCCCCACTGCCTGCACCAGCATCAAGTCTTCACTCCGTCGGAATGTTCGAGCCTCCCTCACCAAGATCTCAGGTAGTCGAAAGGCTACAACACGTTCCGTAAGTGTTATAATTCTAGCGTTATAATCAGTTAAAGCATTCTCAGGCACCGAAGTTTCGGCCGGCTACTTCCCGTCGGTAACAATACTGTGACTGTCAAAATCTCTCTCGCTGACAATGTCTGTTCCTAGGCACCAGAAGACAGACTTGAAAAGAAGGCATTTCAACATGATTCAGGAATACAACACATCCTGCTCTTCGCTCGATGACAGGTCTTTTTTTTTAAGTACGTACCGTGTTTACAATGCATCTCCTTCATTATAACAATCACATTCCAGGCGGATGCTACGCAATGTCCTGGCCAGTTGGGCAGTGTCGATGAACTCCCACCAATATTTCTTAACGGCACGGAAGCCAATGTTGATGCGGGTAATCAATTTTTTTATTACTTAGTTTTATCTAGACCTGCGTGCTCTCGGTCCTCCCAAATGGATGGTGCATACACATATTCGCATTAAAACACTTCTCGTTCGTCTTTTTTATTTTATTTTATTTTATTGAGTCGAATTGATCGTCCTTTTAGGGCCGAAGACCCTATGTTGGATGCAAACCTTTTCGCGGGGGGCTTGTCTATCGTATCTCGTTCGTCTTTCCTCGCTCCATCGCCGCTTTCGACTCAACAATAGTGAAGCGACTGAACTTCCGCAACACTCAAGGGATTCACCGTTCCATCCATACGCACTTTTCGTTCGTCTGTCTTCACTCATTCACCACTCTTAACCTGACAATATTGCACTAGACGAAGTTCAGCAATCATCCACGCCTTCACGGTGCGATACACTTGTTCTCTCAGCTCGCCTTTTCTTACTGTTTGTCATATCTCAACTCGGCGCTCACAACGAAGCCGAACCCAATCCCAATCCCACAAGGCCTTTGAGTTCATACACTGATCAACCGGCTGTCCTCATTCTGCCGCTCTCAACTCTACACAATCACACTCCCGCACACTGAAGTCATCCTCACGTTATCGAAATAGTTACCATGCGGGACAAGCAGGTATGTCTCTCCTTAGTGTATTTACAATTGCCGTGGTTCAATTATTACTGTTCAGACTTTGGTTGTGGCTAGGGGGCCAAATTTCAAGAAAGCAAAACGAGCGTATGAGCAACAAATCCAACGCCAAGCTCAGGCGTCATCATCAAACACTCAGCCTGCCGATGCTTCGGCATCCACAACACCTCCTGCACCAGGTACTAGCGGTACTACAGCAGGTGCAGCAACCCCACAGTTACCACCCATCTCATGGTGGGCTCAGATCGTACTTTTCCTCTGCTGTGCATATCCACCACGTCCCGATGGCCATTAATACAGTTAGCATGACAGCATTTGGATATCATAGCTTCACATTTACTTTTAGTGATTTTACACTTCTTTCGTCAGATCTTTCGGTACATCAACCGTATTTCCTCGTCGTGAGACTCGTACAATGGATTGGACACGTCAATGCTAATTGTTGCGAGCGAATGATGGTGCGCTACTTGTTTTACCTTGTCTTTTCCCCCCCAACGCTCACTGCTTCACATATCCAGTTTTGTGGGCGTCACTACATCCCCCAACTTATCTAGACGCATCTTCCCCAACTTTCCCCCCCAAGGTAAGTATACTACTTCAGTTCGCTGCGTTTCTAAGACATTGATGAGTTTTTTGAGGAAGGCAATACTTTCCACAACCATACATCTACACTCGCCCTGCTTTCGCTGCAAGTAGCACTAGTAACTCTAGTATTGAAGATGAGCAGATCCCACAGCATTACGAAGGTACCTGTAGATTTTCTGCTTGGCTATTCTGATCCATAATATAGTTAGTGTCACGGCTTTGGGGCAGAGGGATCTGTGTGATTATTGTCGCACAGGGGTTCACGTGCATTGGTTCTGGATGGACGCCGACCAAATTCAGGTGTGTCTTCATTGTACTCGTCGTCCAATTGTTGTTATTCGCGTCGCTCAATGGCACAGCAAAGGTGAAGATGAAACTAGGAGACCCATGCGCTCATGAGGAGGAAAAGGCGCCGGACTACAGACGTCCTTCCCGCGCATGACGAAGACGATGAGAACTCGTTCTGGACTGGTCGTAGTGGTGGCGCTGCGTCCCATGGGCGTAAAAAATCATTTGCAGTGGAGGATACGGAAGAGGACAAGTCACCTTCGCCTGCACTGTTGAAGTATCGCGTCCGTGAACCCGTTTCACTACCTCCCTCCTGCGGAGCACCCCGGGTCCAGTCTCATGCATTATCAGTGCAGCGCTCGCGTTGACCCTGCCTGCACTCTTACTACCAAAGCTACCCCTTTCCTTCGTGCGCTACCATCCCCCTCGAATTCTAAGGCTAAGATAATATGGACTACTCGAGGCTCCTCCGATAACCCTTTCCTCGCTGGCGAGGGCGAAGCAAGCGTATCTAAGGCAAGCGGCTGGAAGAGCAGCGATGACGAACTGCCCATCGAAGAAGCACCCGAGCGTGAAAGCGCGCCAACTCCAGCACCAGTATTTGAGGAGAAGCCAACAATAACCTATATCTTATGTCTTTCTAGTTTTTAAAATTATCTGCCTGCTGACCGCTTCATTAGCCGGGCCCAAAAACGACCTTCCATAACCCCCAACATCATCTTGCCCCTGAAGTTCCGCGGGATCAAACATTCCGTCCTTACATATTGTTGTAGGCCATGGGTCAAAGTCAAATAAAAGGTCTGACATCGCTCTGTCTAGTTTTCACAGGTTAGAAGGTTTGCCTCATACAGGGGCTGGTGACGAGTCTAGCCGAGGCCGCCGAAACTGAAACTTTATGTTGTGGCGTGTTGTCCATTGACCAAAAGTAGCAATTTCTGTGCGCTGTGGCTCGTTTGGGCTTTGCCGGCTGAGTTTGAATATTCCAACTCAATCACTTTATAAACCCGTAGTGGTTGGACTTGAACTCTTTTCCTTCCATCATCATCTATCCGCTCCAGTAGATAAATTACTTCGTATAATCACACAAATTTGTAGGTCTTGTTACGTAGATTATGCAACCATAGTGCAGCTTAAGGGTCAATAGAGAATGATCATGAGCGCGTCACACCGATGCGACTATATTGCATGGTTGCAGGTTACATGAATCGCGTCCTGGCGCTTTGCCAGTGGGAAAGCGCGCCAGACCGAGGGTAAGATGACGGTCACGCCCCTGTGAAAAATCTGACAGTGTGTTCAGATCCGTATCCTAGTCATCCAATCTCAGAGTTGTCACATCGACAATGGTGCGGCTACCTTAGTTGATTATCATATTATAATCGCTAATTAATTCCCTATCATATCCATACGTCAGTAGTCCCACATGCCACATTAACCGCAACAGGAACATCTACTCTTATGCCCATAGAGTCACCACGCTGGTCAAGCACATGGGGGAAACGTGCAGGGTCCTTGGTCTCTGAAAGGGATGAGTATATGAGGTCATGCATGATTGTGAATAGCTACCTCTCCGAGGATAATACACTGCAGGTACGCAGGCTCTCCCAAAAAACTTCTCCACATTTACTAATATGAAGATAAGCCCGCCCGCACTTGATGTACAAGAAGCATACTCACGCATATATCCACAAGTGCTAGTCGTGCATTCGGCAGCGTACTCCCCTCGAGATATCCCCGCGGCACGCCGAAATACAGAGGCCTCGATATACCGACCACTCGTGGCGCAAAGGCAGCATGGGTAGCGAAATATATGTTCCTCACGATATACCGCAAATTGCGAAGGGTGTATTCTCTGCCCGTATTGGTCGGCCGGCCTATACCCCGTGAGTGACGAACAGCTCTTAATGCGAACAAAACCTTTACCATTGAAAGGTTGTCAATTCGTCCGTTTGAGCATGGTAGTGCAATATACCATGGCGGCAAGTAAGGATTGCTACTAGCATCTTGAGGACTTTTGGGTCGACTTTGAATTCTGGTGGTTCGAGTGAGGAGCATTCAGAATACGGAGAAGATGGTGCGGACATTTCACGCGTACAGATAGAATGTATCCTGAATTGTACATGCATCATTTATATAGTTATGCGCTCATGTCAGTTCATTTTCTGCTGTCATCGGCTTTTTGGCAGCGTCGCGCCAAAAGCCTGCCATTCCGCATCGCCAAATCGCGCCATTCCATTGCCATTTTGATCGCCGAATTACAATATTCGGCTTGCATTCTCCCCTTAAATTCTCTGGTGACTTGACTTCTCGGTCATGCCTCTATGTCGGCGTCCGGTTACACCTGCGTATGCAAGCGCACGTTTACGGCTCAGAACTACTTCAGTCAACATCAACACTCATGTCCCCAAAGAAAAAAACGACTTTCTTCGGCAATATCCTCCCTCAAGGAATTCGCAAGCCGCAGGAAAAGGACGCGCACATCAAATGATGGCGTTGGGTTTGGAACGGTCAATGAATCGCCCACTCAATTGGCCAACCTGCCCGCAAACCACTTGGTATCGGGAGAAGTTAACGCGTCTCAACAGTTCAATGCGCCTGTTCCTCCACCCGATCCCTCCTCCTCTGTAGGAGGGATTGTCACTGGTGACGGTGAAGAAATAGAAGACATGAGTTTGGCACGTCGCCGACCAAGACGTCAGAATCGCCAAATGCCAAAGCGATTCAGGGACGTACTTCCTGTTCCTCCCCCTACTGTGCCAGCGGGAGTCCGCGAGCTACCTCCGGCATCTGTTGGTGAAGTCATCACGTCCAATGAAAGCTCGGCCTTGCCGCGTATTGTATTCCGCACGACCCCCAATATATTTGGGCTAGTACGTCAGTACTTCTCCTCCACACCGCCATCCCATGATCCGGAGGAGTATGTCACTATCACAGACCTCTCCTCTATCCCTGGCAGTCCTCCAGTCAATGAAGTTTCAAACCCACCCGACTCTCAGTACCATCCCTATCCAAACCGATCTTCGTTCGAACTTGGTGACTGGTACTGGAACCAGGGGGTGCAAAAGTCTCAAGGGGACTTCGTGAAACTAATTGAAATTTTGGGCGACAGTGCCTTCAGCTGTGGTGACGTAAGATCTACGCAGTGGAAGAAGGTCAACTCCCGATTGGGTCTCAATGAGTATGACGAGGAGGATGGGGTTGAATGGGAAGATGAAGACGCTGGTTGGAAACGAACGCCGGTGTCCATCAACGTGCCCTTTTCCCGTACCACCGACACACCAGGGCCTCGGGTCTACCAAGCCGCTGATTTATACCATCGGTCACTTGTGTCTGTTATACGGGAAAAAATTGCCAACGCTCGAGATAGTAAGCTTTTCCATTATGAGCCGTACGAGCTACGTTGGCATCCTCCTCACCTTGATGATGAAGTCCCCATATATGGAGACTTGTACACGTGCCCGGCTTTTCATGAAGCTCACGGCAAACTCCAAGAATTGCCCAGGGAACCTGGTTGTAATTTGCCCCGAGTCGTGGCTGGTCTGATGTTCTGGTCTGACGCCACGCAACTGACTTCGTTTGGCAACGCCAAGCTATGGCCTACTTACATGTACTTCGGCAACGAGTCCAAGTACCGCCGTTGCAAGCCATCTTGCAACTTGAGCAATCACGTCGCATACTTCGAAACGGTACGCTTTGTCACAATGTTCTAGTACTGGTTGCCTAACTTTGCACTATCAGCTCCCCGACTCGTTCAAGGATTTCACGGGCGGCAAAGGCATGAACCCCGAGTGTGCAACTCACTGCCACAGGGAATTATTTCATGAGCAATGGAAAATACTGTTGGACGATGAATTTCTGGAGGCGTACGAGCATGGTATCGTCATTCATTGCTGTGACGGTATCACACGAAGATTCTATCCTAGGATCTTTACATATTCAGCAGATTATCCTGAAAAGTACGTGGACTTGTCATGCTCTTCACAGTCAATTCTAATTACAACAGAGTGCTTATAGCTACTGTTCGAAATCTTGGAGGCTGTCCATGCCCGCGCTGCCTTATACCTAAGGAGCGCATACAGAATATGGGGATGCCTCGGGATAGGCAACAGCGCGAGACTCTGGTTCGTAATGACGAGAGAAGACTTCTTCAAGTAAGCACTGCTCGTTCATTGATCTACGAACAGAACTTGGGGGTCGGGAGCGCAGCCGTGGAGCGTATTCTGAAATCACAGTCTTGGGTGCCTACACTGGTGAGGCTTGAGCGTCCATCACCGCCAATTGCTAACTAGCCCATAGAACTCATTCTCAGATCGCCTTGGTCCACTGGGATTCAATATTTTCTGCACGCTTGTAGTTGATCTCTTGCACGAGTTTGAGCTCGGCGTTTGGAAGATGCTTTTCATTCATTTGTTGCGAATTGTCGCGGCGCATGACAAAGGTCTTATTCACGAATTGGATCGGAGGTATGCGATTTGATTGGGTCACACATTTAGCTGACTTCCCCATCACAAGATACAGACAAATTCCTACGTTCGGCTCAGCGACTATACGAAAATTTTCAGCCAACTCTTCGGATATGACACGCATGGCGGCTCGAAACTTCGAAGACCTTCTCCAGGTATGGCATCTTCATTGAAGTCAGGATGGGACACTGACGCGATCTAAGTGCTCTATCCCTGTTTTCGACGGTCTTCTCCCCGAACCGCACAATCGGGTTGTTCTGCAGCTGCTATTTACTATGTCACATTGGCACGGACTAGCCAAGCTCCGCATGCATTCTGAATTGACCTTAGAAATTATGGACGAGGTCACTTCCGCTGTTGGTAGACAGTTTCGCGCCTTCAAAGCTACAGTTTGCTCATCTTTCGAGACACACGAGCTTCGCCAGGAAGTCGAAGCTCGTGCACGCCGTGCCGCAAACCACACAGCAAAACAGGCGGGAGCGCAGAAGGGCAAGGGACGCGCTCGCAACTTAGAACAACAAGAGATGCTGGGGTCGCAAATATCACCCGATAATGTGCGGCGTATAAAGGTATTCAACTTCCAAACATACAAATTTCACGCTTTGGGGGACTACGTGTCTACAATCCGTCAGTATGGTACAACTGATTCGTACAGTACTGAACCGGTCCGTCGTATGACAATTAATCTCTGTACTTGACTCACTAACTGCTGCAGGGTGAACTCGAGCACCGTTCCCCTAAGGGCAGATATCGTCGCACGGACCGAAGATCATTTGTCAAACAGCTGACCTGGATCGAGCGTCGTCAGGCTCGGATTCGTCGTCTCGGTGACAAAGTTGTACATCGTCCTCACATCGAAATTGCCGATTTAGCGCGAAGCCCACACGTCCACCACCACATTGGCAGCACACAGAAGCACCCTGTGCACATAGGAACTTACTTACGCACCCACGAAGGTGATCCGGCGCTCAAGGTTAGTTTAATTATACTTACCTCCACACGCTCTAACAATGCTTCGCAGGATTTTGTTCCCAAGCTTAAGGATTATCTGTCACGTCGAATTCAAAAGTCGAAAGGTATATCGTCTTCGGGAGAAGATTACACCACCAATACAATTATCCTTAAGGACGATCGTATGTATCGACACAACATCGCTAGGTTCAACTACACCACCTACGACGTTCGCAGAGCTCAAGATGTCCTCAACCCACGAACGTCCCACTGCAATATCATGGCTCTCAGCGCCAATGATACTGAACATAGAGGCCATAGATTCACCTACGGTAAGGTACTGGGGATATATCATGTTAATGTCATTCACGTCGGAAGCGGCATGACCGACTACACTCCACAACGAATGGAGTTTCTATGGGTTCGTTGGTACCAGCCTGTGTCACAAGTATCCTCCTGGGAATCCTCGACCTTAGATCGAGTGAAATTTCCGCCCCTGAACGACGAACACTCATTCGATTTCGTTGATCCCGAGGACGTCCTAAGGGGCTGCCATATCATACCTTGTTTCGCGAAGCGAAGGAGACATCCCGACGGATTAGGGGTGTCCGCATGTGCTGAGGACAAGAGTGATTGGTTTGAATATTATGTGAACCGGTGAGTGGGCTCAGGGAACATTGCATAAACAACTAATAATGAGCTTGTAAATTCAGCTTCGTTGACCGCGACATGCTTATGCGCTTCCACTTCGGTCTGGGAGTGGGGCATGTATATTCTCATTATCGTTCTACGCAGGCCGAAGTGCAAGAAGACAATGCAGTACGGGCCGGTCATACTCTACATGGTCAATACACAACAAATGACACCATCGATGAAGACGCAGATGAAGATGAAGATGAAGACGAAGAAGCAGATGAAGATGAAGAAGCAGATGAAGATGAAGATGAAGATGAAGATGACAGTACCGATGGTGAACTAACCCTTGAGCAACGTTTTAGTTCTAGCGACGAGTCGCTGTCATCTCAGTTTGGTCAAATGTATGGTAGCGATTTTGAAGTAGATTACGAAAATTAAAGGCGCTTCCTCGACACGCGGCAATTGGGGTCCCATCGCGACGGCACACATAATACCCGCTCAGGACCGCCAGATGGCACTGCGATGGCGCAACGGCTTAATGTGATATATGCACGTAATAAGGTGAACGCCATGATGGCGGGCGGATAGTTGTCGAGTCTGTAAATACTTCTAAAGAGTTGTCGTCTTGAAATCTAACAAACAATGTCTTTCCTCTCAGACAACCAGCAATACCACGCAAATCTGAGTGCGCCAGCTCGAGACGTTGTATGCTACATGTACTGGAGCCACCTGGATTCAGTACTGCCGTATTATGTGCGTTTTTTCTACCTTGCCTTCTAGACCATTAACTCAAGTGTTTCTTCAGGGACCTCTCTCGGGCTCATCGGATGTAATGCCCTTTGTTGGGTACACCACGGTCGGGCTGCAGCCAACGCTATACCCGATTTATGTCAGTACTGTTATTCGTTGATGTTTTTTTTGGCGTCTTACTCCAGCCTGCAGTGTCCACTCTCATATCTCGAAGCCGTGTGTCGTCATCTTGGACATCTTTGTAGGTGTTATATACTGATCGGCTCTACAGATAAGGCATCGCATCACATTGTCCGCGTATTTGCAGACCGGATTCATCCATATTTCGGTATTCGAGGCAGATCAAAGCACCGACGTCCCGATCTACACCTTGGTGGTCAGTTGAATTTGAACCATCCCTCGACATCCCGCTAATTAGCCTTGTAGGGCGCCCTTCCTTCCGCAATCATAGACTTGCCTCCTAGGTGGACCAGGCAGGGTCACGACACGAAAACTCACATCGTTTACGATTGCTGCGTAAGTCACCTTGCAAATCCGGTTCTATGTCTCTTGACATTATCATAGGCTCCATCCAATTGTCAAACTATCATTTTTTGGGCCGAACATCCATTGGGGTACAACATGCATACCTTGCAAGTTTCTGGACCACAAGATATATCAGATGTTTATTCTTCCATTTCGCCAAACGATTCTTCGCTCCTGGATTCCTGGGTCATGTCTGATCTCAACACGGTGTCAGAAGGCAATAGTGATGTTAGCGCCCATGAGAGCTATAGCTACCACTATTCTGCTCATTCTGTGTCTCAGGCTGAAAACGAATCGCATGTCAGCGACGAATTGCATCATGCACGATGCATCATGCAACGACGTGCATCATGCCATCGACGTGCCTCCTCCCGCACCCAAGAACACCGCCTCCCTGAAGGCTATCATGATAGCATACCCGAAGTGGCGGTTGGTCCTGGCTTACCTGCGACTTTTGATGAGAGTTGCAATTCTCAAGGGGGAGTCTGAGAACCCTCATCTCATCACCAGAACTTCGCTTACCACTGAAAAACACGTTCATCGCCGACCTCTTTGCTCAGAGCCTCGTTCGGGCAAATACAACTTCGCAGGAGTTGGAAACGGGTCAGAACTTCATTCATGTAACATACTCTGTTTATACTGATTACTTTCCAGTGATATCTACTAAAGACGGCAAGGTCATAAGTGAGCGCGAAGTCTTGTGTCTGGTGAGTATGTTTGCTCTTCATTTTTGATATTTGTCTTACCTCGAATAGACCATCTCGTGGTTGTCCGAATTCATTCGTGACACTAAGCGCACGATGTTAGAGGCCATCAATCATCCTCGGGCCGGCTTTGGGCTCCGCGACATTTTTGGTGTCGCACTTAAAGCTAGGCTCGAGTTTTTGTTAGACCACTTCTTGCCACCACATTCCGCCCTCCTTCCAATTGAAGTGAGTGTTTTGAATTAACTTGTCGTGTAAAATTAATTATACTACACAGCAAAACGGAATAGTATGGTTCCTTCGCACGAAGTTGGCTAAAGCACTCCTCTGGCACGTCGTTTTTAGGGTTACCAGGTCGAATGGTGTTCGAGTTCGCTCGACTCCCAGTGTACCACTGGTCGTGGCCGATCTTGCGCCTGATACGTTTAAAAATGCCCCCAGCCTACCGTCTCACACCCTCGCCTTCGTGGAGTCTTTTGTGAGTGTGTACTCTACGCGCTTCCCATTTCTAAAATGTCTTATTGCATTAGTGTTACGCTGCGCTGGTTCGACTGCTGAAGGACGTCGTGGAACAGCTCCCCAATACCACACTCATACGGGCCTATCCAACTCCCCGTGAAATTCACAACCAAGGCATTGAGACGATCGACATGCTATTGCAACAGCATGACGACCCAGGACTAGCTTCGCTTCAAACCTACATGCTCCATTTGTGTAAACTTGCGTGAGTTCGCATTCTAAGAGATCATTTCTATGCCACTAGCTAACGAATGTGTGTCGTGTAGCGTGGATGATGTTGAACGCGTTGTCCGCCAGTAAATTTGCTTTCCATATCTTGTCCTTGCCTGCTCTAACATGTACCACTTGTATTTGCTATTTGCGATATCACTCGTTGCTGTGTTTCCGTAACCTGCATGTGCCATCTACACACCATCGAGGCCGATCAATAGTGCCCCGTCTTGCGGTAAGCTCTGAGGAAACTTGTCTAAAATACATTTATTCATTTCCGCCATCGTGTCTACAACTCGGCGGATTACAAAGCTATGGCGGATGATGGCGATCAAACTTTAAAAAGCTACAAAGAGGCAAATGAATGGTAGGTCATCATTAAGCAATCGTGTGAATATCCTTTGAGCCTCTTGCTACCCACCAGCTTCAACATGTTGAGGATCAGGCCCATCCCAGCCTGCTACCCTACGTTCGTTGTTCCCTCGAAAGACCAATTGTTCGGAATTGGATATGACGACAATGCTCTGGCATTTTGGCTTCAAAAATATGGCTCCGAAGTTGTCAGTGCGCCTACGTATTTTTATTTTTATTTTCTCATAATTTCACTTCCAGCTTTCAGATTCCCTCTTTATCACAACTGCTGTGCTGTTTGGATTAGTCGACTCGCATGATCTTTCGGGTCTCCTTGAAGTAGTCTTTGAGGAGGTCAAGACGCAAACACCTCTCCAGCAAGAAGAGAACTGCTCGGCATTTCTTCAGCGAGGAGGGCGTTGTTTTATGGAGCAGAGGATGTATCGCGCTCAAATAGAAGTGTCATTGTTCAGTAAAGCTATTGCGAACTTGTGCGAAGAGCTGAACACTAGAAGTCAGCCAGGTGAACTACGTCGTTGAAATAATTAGGTCCAATACTCAACTTATTCATAGTTTCGTGGCGTTTTGGCCCAAATTTGACGCTCCTCGCAGTAAACGCTATTGGGCATATGGGAACATGCCCACCTCCTCACTCGCTCAATTTCAAGTGCTTCGGACCTACAAAAGCCACGGAGAAGGCCGCTCATGACAAATGTCATGCCTGGCTTCGCGCGACATCTCAATCTCAGGACACTACGCAAGTTGCTTGTAATCCCAGTACACCCCCCAAGACTTTTCGTCATTGGGAATCCCTCCTAAGGGTAAGTGTATACTATATTACGAGTGTCGTGGTGTTCTGACGCTGAACAGCGTGATGACCAAATTTTCTCCCTGCCTTGTTTGATGAAATCATGGGTCGATAATACTACATATCGTGCATACATAAGCGCATCTTGTGCAGAAACCAACGAGCCTCTACGTATCGACAACAAACAGAGGTTCACCCGAAAGGAATACAAATCGTTGGATGCGCTCATGTCTATTTTCCATATTCTGGACTTGAAGACGCAACGAGCACAGGCCGAAGCAGATATGTTTTCTGAAGCCATTGAACGCACTGCTGAAATCGAGTTCACTGATGATGGTATGCTTGTAGCTTTGTTTCAATTTTATAATACTAAGATGATTATAGGTTTGTCTTCGGGTTCGGGAACTACTACGACATATGACTCGCGTTTGCCCGATGATTGGTTTGATGATTGGTTTTCGAGCTCATCTGCACCTTCTAATGCTTCCGACTCTGACATGTTGTGATACTCTCAATTGTAGTTGTAGCCATTTACCTCCCGAGTCGAAGTTGGGCCGCCATAACTTTCACTATTGTATCGATGTTCCGCGAAGTTCAGATGTACGTTCAGGTTCAATCTATGTTATTTCTACTACTCTTTGTTCTATCATATCTTTATTTGACAAACGCTCTCGATATAAAATACTAGTGTGTGTGTTTACTATGAATTCGTTGGTCATCACACAATTTGTTGGAGTCCTAAGTTTTAATTTTAGTTCTGGTGAAGTCACAAAACCATATCAGGGGTAAGTTTTTTCGCGAGTACTGCTCGTTCTTTTTACTTTGTTGAATTTTGGCGTCCAGTGCTTGACTTATCAATTTCAGAATATGTTTACGTTCACCTACAGCTCTGAAGTTGCGGCCCTCAAGGTCCCGAACATACAGCATATGCGTCGGTAGGTGCAATGACATCGACGACTCCCCCCTCGCCATGCCGTTAGATAAGCCTTCACATTTTCAAGTGGAACAAGAGCTAGCCACTCCGAAAGCGAATCATAGGTTTCGTGTTAATCATTTTGTCGTAGGATATATGAACATATATATAAGGTTGTCCTCGCCGATTCTGATGGTGCCCGACAATACATTATTCAGTCACTGTCATAATTGTTATTTTTGCAGCGACATGCAGCGCCTTGAAAAATATGTTACAACATCTCACAAGTTTGATTATCTAGTGCCAGTCAATTACAACCTATGGTATTTCACTTGACATGTTGATTTCTACTTATAAGACACATATCAAGATGCGATCACCATTGCGTAGTCATATATTTTCTCATACATATGTCGCACCAAGATAATGATATCCAATTCTATATCTAGGCGCGTCACAATGTGATTTATTTGTCAGCAATTACAACATGTAGAATTTCAATTGTCACATTGATTTCCACTTATAAGATATGTATCAAGATGCGATGTCCCTAGCATAGTCATATATTTTTTCACAAATATGTTGTGCCAAGATAATGATATCCAATTCTAAATCTAGACATGTCACAATGACTTTTATTTGTCAGCACAATCTAGTCATATCAATTTCGGGTTGGTTTCCTGATGCAGGTCACTGTGAGGCTGGGCATGTTGCAATGGATTATTGAGGTCTTTTTGAACATCGTAAGCACAGAGAAATTGCCAAAAGGCCCAGGTGGCCACAAATTCAGGGGCAAGCCATGCAATAGCCATGAGGAGCAGATGATGAAAGGTAATAGCAACTACCCCCTCATTCATACCCAGAATGTCTGGATGGATGGCAGTCCATGTGCATGCAAACAAGGTTAGGCCACAGCTCCAGACAATGTCCCATGAGGTGGTGCAGGATGGGGGGCCGATGACATTGAGTATAAAGTGATTGAAGGCATTGACCTGTGATAGCAGTAAGATACAAATCCCCGGAATGGTGCAGAGGACATAGTAGCTGAGTGACCAGGAGGCCATGGTGAAGTTGAGGGCATATTATCTGTTCACTTTGCTCTCTTTTGAGTGAAAAACCCCAATTAAAATGACGTACTTGTGTTACTGGTGAATGCGAAATCTCATCTTGAGACTTGCCAACCGGGTTATAAGTTAGATAGCGAAGTCAACCGAAGTCTCACGTTTTCGAAGCGAAGCGAAGTACTTTCGAAGTACTTCGCTTTGACAGCACACTTCGATCAAATGCGGCATTACCCTGATTCCGTTTCTCATCATATATGCATCTTTTCAAGCTCACATCTTCCGTCCCAAGTCAGGCTTAGCGTAGAATTGCGCAAGACCTCATTGTGAAAGGTTGACCAAAAGCGACTCTGTACCCCGGTGGACACCTCTTGATGTTTGTCTCCGTTCAATTGGTTTGTTGATTGTTCTTCACTTCATGCAAATTGAATGATGAAGTGTCTAGCCTTTACCTCGATCTGTCGAACCCCCTCATCCAAGTTACCACCCATCTGACAGACCATAGGTGCAAGCATATCGGGCCACTCAATACATGCTCTTCGTTGCCTGCTACTTTATATCTGCCCTCAGGAATTTCGTATCTCCACATTTATTTGAACACCGTGAGTTTGTTGTACATCGCTCGACTGTTCTAGTGGACTCAATCTCTAATAGCCTACTCTCCCGCCTTGACATCCATCTGTTCCTCACTCGGGATCCCGCTGTTGTACAGGATCTATCTCAATTTGTGTGGTCTCTGAGTCATTTCACGGGGTGGAAATAAAGTGACCCGCCGTATGTCTCTTCTCTACTTAACCTTCCTAGCAATAATTTTGGGTATTCAGCGTTTTGAGGGACATCGCCACAAATATCATCATCGCCCTGCATAGACCTCTATATCAACAGTCTTCGTCAGAGCGATGCCTACATATGCTGGATAATACCCAGTTCATGGATGCCTGACGGCGCTGACGAGGATGGTATTCAGGGTGAACTGCCACAATTTCAGCAATTGTTTACTCATCCCCAACGTCATACTCGTCCGCACTCTTTGCTTCCGCTTCAAGACCCAATTTCTCGTTCATTTGGGGGATAATCCCTCCTTCAAAAATGAGTGAGCTTTCTGTTCTTGATATGTAGTATGACTAGCATGTGGTATCTCGCATTCATGACTAGATTTCCTTTGCCTCTCTCCAGAACTTGGGTCCCCATCATGACAATCGGTTTGCGTTGCTGGAGGCTTTTTGTCTCCTTGATAATTTTGTGAGTCCGTCGTCCATTTGTCGATCGTCTTTGAGAACTCAATAGACCATACAGACTTCTCGCATCCGCACGCCATTGAGACCCACGCACGTTGCGCATGATCTGTCCATATTCTTGCGATCACCATTGGATGGGGAATAGATATCATTGAAGTGAACTACCGTATGTCTCTTCTCTGTCGCCTTTCCAGCGATAATTCTTTGTGTTTAGCATTTCGAGCGGCCGTGAATCCCACCATGGATTTTTATCGTCATGTATTCATTGACAGGGCGCATGATATGGAGACATGCTCAGTGGCTGACGACGACTATGGAATTAGAAAGAAGGATAAGTGGTAATGAACTCCAACTTTCCCAACGTCAGATTCGTCTCACACTCTTTGCTACCGTTCAGGAATCGATAACCAGAACACTGTCCATTAGGAGTTGCAGGCGATCAAGTTCTATTGACTTGAAGGTGATGAGATATGGAATCTTATATCTCATTATATGCATGTGTTAACTTTCACGTACCAGGCTGAGTTGGATACGCTTGTCAAATCACATTCATCCTTATTAGAGAATATGCTTTCTTCATATCTTCCCCATGCTTGATTGTCTGAGTTCCATTTTGAGCCGCCGTGGCTACACGGTCATACTGATGAGGTAAGTCGATCGGTATGATGCTCAGATGTGTTTATGGACTATTTTAGGGTTGCTCTTTTTCCAACCCTCGATGGTATGCATTCATACAGCATGTCCAGATGCTGTCGTAGCCACATTTAACTGTTCACTATTCACTCATTCAGGTGGCAGCCTTTCGATAGATCGAGCGTTTGTCGTGTGGTATGTAAGTGGAACGGCAGCCTGTTCATTATCAGGTTCGAACATGACCGAGTGGTACTCGCACTTTTAGGGCGACCGATAAAGCTTTGAAGACTCAGGCAAGTTACCATACTCTGTTATATGGCGATTGTAATGAAACTACAAATTTACATGTGGAATAAACTTGGTCCAAGTTACTGTATCGTAAGCGCCAGGAGGAAGTGATCGTAAACTCAGGAACATAAGTACGATCATTGAAACACGTGCAGGAATGTAATAGTACACGATGGCCACTGACATTGGAGTTCGCGAAATCCTGTAGATGGATGTCGGTGACATCGATGGTGGGTGCGTCAACCCCAGCCACCTTCGTATAAATTCTGAAATCATATAAAGATCAAACAAGAAATAAAAAATCAATGAAAATGAAAATGAAAATGGCATCCCAATCGAAGCCACACGCCAAAATATTTTCTCTGCATGTGTTGCAAACAAGAAGTTCCAGCCCAGGCAATGTATCACTCCAAACGCCATCCCACTGATACATCCAATGATGATTATGATCACTTCCAGAGTTAAGCCAGCAGACTGTTGGGTCCTGTATCGTAACAGTAGCCTGAAGACTGATAATGTGCCACGTCTGTTGCTACATAGAATGCATGCAAATCAGAACAATTTTTGCCAGGATAATGACGTACTCGCTGCCTAAGCTATCAGCTAGTGGAGCAGTTGAATCCTTCCAATGAACAATATAAGGAAGTCGTGCATCCTTCGGCTTATTCAACCACAAGCCGTAGGAAATGCAAGTCAGAGCAGCTACACCCAGAGTGTCGATTTCAAGCAGTGTGATGGGGAGATCCTGGATGTAACGGGCGATGAGCTGGATGACGAACCACACCAGCTGAAGAATGGCGACCCATTTGGAAAGCGTATCGCCCTTGCTTCGATCTTTTATCTCTGCCTCCGTGATGACAGGCATCTCCACAAGTTTATCACGAACAAACTGCAAGAGTTCGTCGGGTGTGAGAGTGCCCCGCGGCCGACCATCGACATAGAGCATGAATCCACCCATCCAGGCAAAGAACCCGTGGGTCAGTGTCCATCCTGTTAAAGCATCGGTTTCATGTTAGTTCTTCCTTACTGAAGAGTCCGAGTATGTAACTTACCATCGTCTAAACTTGTGCTTCCACTATGCAGCATATTTACCAGCTTCTGCCAGTAGCTGCAGGACTGTGCTCGTTGCAAACCAAATTCATCATTGAAGGTTTTTGCAACTCGGCGAGCATGTAAAAACTGCCATGCGGCCCATGTGACTACAAATTCAGGGGCCAGAAACGCTATAAGCATGAGGAGCAGACGGCGAGAGGTAGCATAAACTATCCCCTCATCCTTATCCGGAATGTTTGGATGGATGGCAGTCCATGTGCACGCAAATAAAGTTAAACCACAACTCGAGATAATGTCCCATAAGGTTCTCGTGTTGCAGGATGGACAGTCGCTGGCATCGAGTGTAAGGATATGGGTACTGTTGAGACCCGGGAGTGAGGCGCGAACAAACGGAATGCAGAAGAGGATAGCGCAGAGTGTGACGGCCATGGTAAAGTCGAATGCATAGCGTCTGTTCATTCTGCTCCCTTTTGAAGGGCTTCCGCTGTATCAACTCATGCATGATAAGCCAGATTCAAGCGCTAGCGCTCATGGACTCGTGCATACCTCGAGGCCACCATAGTCACAGGAAATCTAAATATACCGTGTCATAGTATCAAAGCGCTGAGTCTGACAATGATAGTTAAGCGGGAGTAAGCCCCCGCGAACCAGACTATATCCGACACAGAATCTTCGATCCTAACGGACAACAAATATATATATATTCAAAAAGAAATCTGACGATCAGGTTCGAGACATACATTCATTTGCCCAGCTTTGGTAGTATCATCATCGTCTAGCCGTACAGAATGCAGGTCAGAGCGGTTACATCCAGAGTGTCGATTTCAAGCAAAGTTATCGGATGGCTCTAGGTGTAACGAGCGACGAGCTAAACAACGAATGAAACCAGCTGAAGCATGGTGGTGCTATTCGGTAGTCCGTTATCTTTACTTCGATCTTCTATCTCCGAGATAAAAGGCATGTTCATGGATCTGAGCTTCGGAAGCGCCGAAGTTCATCGGAAGTAATAATGGCCCTTGACCAATGGCTTGCCATTGACGTAGAGAATGAATCCACCCATTCATGCAAAGAACCCACGGGTCATTGTCCATCCTATGAAATCATTGGTTGCATGCTAGTCCTGCCCGACCGAAGAGTCTAAGCATGTAACTGACCTTTGACCTCTGCCGCAGGTAAAGGAGCGCTCAAACTTCCACTTGTGTCACTTATCCATGGTAAGCCAGGTTCAAGCGCTGGCGCTCATACACACGTGCATGCCTTGATATCGCCGACGGCACAGGGAATCGGAATACATATTTCGATTGGAGATGGTTGACAATAGACTTTGGTTGTACTCGATGTCTCGCGGCCTCCTTGAGTATTTGGGAGCGTTTCAGGTGCACCACACAGGCTCACACAAACAGCCGTGACTAAATAGCAGAATTGTGAGTGAACGACAGGAATAACAGTAGATTGAGACGTACAACAGTAATAGTATGCGTGGCTTCAAAGTGTAACCTTGGACTAGCTACCATTGCAACACCGTCACTGGACACAATCATTTAAGACCTAAAGACACAGAGCATCCTGTGATGCTTGCTGGGACTCATTCTTTAGCACACGACGACAAAATGTAGAATCCGATTCATTTCATAGTGCAGACAATACAAAAACAGCTGAAAGCAACACGAACAAAGGGGGCGAACCATTCTATACGAGTCCGGTTGCACCCATGTCATGTGGAGAGTGCGCTTGAGAGTGTTGTGGAAATGGTTTGGGAGACGGACAGGTCGAATGCCCTCCCCTCATTTGCAAAGACTGCCGTGATTTCGGGCTTTACCGAGTCCCTTGCTGATCCGGCGCAACACCGGCCTGCACCTACCACCCAACCTGCTAGGCTTGGTAGGATGCCCTGCTCCAATGGTCTTGTAGTCATCGATCGTATTCCAGCATCTCATGTTTTTGGCTGGATTAAAAATGGTGTTCCATGTCAAAATATTGCGGATTACAAGTCTGGGTCCTGTTTACACAAAAACCAACAAGTACGCAAACACTTGTACGTTCCAAGCGGATCGTGAGCCTGCGAACGTTGACGCATGTGAAAAGGGCCTTTGTAAGCGCCCATGTGGAGATTCGCATTCTCGTGCCTCGACACGAGAATGCACTGGTCTGTGCGCTCGCATTCAAATAGCCCCCCGCTTCGAAGATTCGCATTCCTGAGTTTCTCTCTTCTTCGTCTTCCCTTTCGTGCGACGCCTCACTTTAGCTCATATAACTGACGCGCTGATCATGACATCCACTACCGCTACTGCTTCTGTCGCGTCAGGCAATGCCGCAGCTTCCTCCTCTGCAGCCCCATTAGGAACTGCTGCCATTAATAACTCGGGAATCCCGACTCCTTCGGTTCCCCAATTAACCCGTGATCAAATCATAGCTGAGAACGCCCGTCGGCTGGCCAACAACGCAGCTTTGCAGGCTCGTAGAGACGCCGGAGATCTTAACGTAGTACCAGACGAACCTCTCCTTCCAGTCCCTCCTGCTCCTTCTGCAGCAAACGGATTGCAGCAATGGATCTCGGCATTCGTTAATCTCTCTCCCAATTCCCAGGCACAAGGAGCAGCTGTCCTAGAAAGTATTGCAGGCACGGTTAAGCCCTCTGCCTCCAGCTCGAGACCGAGCGTCTCTTCTGTATCGAAGGTTCTTTTCGACAGTTCAAAGGAAATTGCCTCGTCCAGCGGATTAGACTCCACCTATAACTTCGGCATTCACCATTTTATTCAAGATCTAGCCAATGCTGGAGAGTACTGTCCGCTTACTCTTTTCTCCAATAAGAACACAGAACGTCTTCACCGAGAGGGACACTCCCTCAAACGCACGAAAGTGCACGTCAACGGAGTTTCTCATCATTTGTTAGATCTATCCCAATTCGAGAATGAGCGTGAACTTGATCCGCTTACCTGGCAAGAGGCGTTTCAACGCTATCTTTCGTGGATCGCTGACGTCGGTGATGAACCATCAGTCAAGCGCTGGACTACTCACTTCACCACCCTTGCCAAGGATGAAGCTATTAGAAAAAACTTTCGCGCTATCCTCGAATTCGACATCGAAACCAGACAAAACTATGCTCTACGTCCTCACCAACATGACGAAGCAGAGTGGAGTCACCGCTTGCAGAAAAAGAAGTATGCTACCTTGCAAGACGAGCTTTTTCGTCACTCTCAACAGCTTCGTTCTTCTCTCGTTGATCGCCCTTCTAACGTTGCTGCGTCTTCCCGTTTCGAACCTTATCACAAGGAACCCTCCACCAAGCAGCAGCCTAAGAAACAGGACGCAGAACACAGCTCCTTTCGAGATTCTAAACCAGCAAAGTCTACTGATCCCATGTGCATCATCTGTGGACGCACCGGTCATCGCTTCTCAGCGTGCTCTGAAGAGACTTCGACGAAAGGAGCACAAACGTTCGCGAAGTACGCAGACGGAAATCTATGCAGAAGATCTAACAACTCTCAGCTCTGCATCGGCTATAACCTCAACAATCCTCGGCGCCCGTGCAAACGTGACCATTCCGAACAACATCTGTGTTCCTTCTGCGGACGTGCCGAGCACGGCGCCCTGTCCCGTTCCTGTCTTTGACCTCGTCGATGAGGACTCCTTCTTGGTACACATTCTTGAACCAGAGCCATCCTGCCCACCCGTCCCCAGACACATATATTTTGATAATCTCCGAATTCAGCCTTCACCGCATGATCTTGACATTGAGTACTCCCTCGTCAAAACGCCTTATTCACCCGAAGGTTTCGACCACTTACTTGAGCTCACTAATCTCACGCATCAGTTCCCCGAGCTGACGTGGAAGCTACGTCATGGCTTCCCTATCGGCAACATGAATCCTCTCACCTCGACATATACCCCGCAGAATCTGCCAGGTGCAGATATATATCGAAACGTCTGCGATGAATACATCGCAGACGAGTTGGCCAAAGGACGCTTCTCAGGTCCCTATACCCACGGCCAGTTATACGCTAAAATCGGGCACTTTCGTTCTTCTCCACTACAAGTGGTAGTGAAGAAGGGTATACAAGGGGCTCCTGATAAATATCGCGTCTGCCGACACCTATCTTACCGTGGCTCGATGAGCTCATCCATCAATGACGAAATCGACGCTAGCGATTTCCCCACAGAGTGGGGCACTGCAGCTGAATTCGCCGATATCGTACGTCAACTCTCTCATGTGCTATCACATTTCTTTGGACGCTCTTTGCGAGCTTGAACCTCTGTTCACTCGTTCGAAGGCACAAAGACTCTCCGCACCTATACCTATCCCCTACTCTATCTAATCCATCCCCTAGGTACGAGATGCTCCTGCAGGCGCGCAGTTCGCTACCCTAGACATCGAAGCCGCCTACCGAGGCATACCGTGTCTCCCCGCTCATAAACGCTTCCTGATCGTTTACCATGATGGTAAACTCTACATAGATCATAATATACCCTTCGGCTTAGCTTCTGCGGCAGGTCTCCAGGGCGAAGTCGCCGATGCCACCGTCGCCATCTGGAGAGAACTGAATGTCAAACCGTCCAAGAAGTGGGTGGATGATGTCAGTATCTTTCGTTTTCCGTCACCGACAGGTCTCTTCGTCGGCTTTTCGAACGGCTCCCTATATCATTATGAATACGATCTCAATCACGCCAAACTCCTCATATCTCCAGCCAAAGTTCCGTGGCATCCAGACAAAGGCCAGGACTTTAACGACACCGGTGAATACGTCGGTTTCTTCTGGGACCTTCCTCATAAGTTGGTTTCTCTCACTGAACTCAAGCGGCTCAAGTACATCGCACGTTTAGCCGACTTTCTCTCGTTCTTCGAGAATTCCAAAGTCTCAAAACGTGAACTAGAACGTGTCGCCGGTTTCCTAAATCACGCCTCATTCGTCTATCTTCACGGACGCTCATACTTATCTAGTCTATATGCGGCCATATCTGCTTATAACTCCAATGAATACATTCCACGTTGGTTACCTAGATCCACTATCTCCGACATCAAATGGTGGCTACACCTTTTTCGCTCGGACCATCCACCTCGCAGTCTAGCTCCTCCTCCTCCTACACGAGACTATGGCATCTGGGTCGATGCGTCTACCGATACAGGCATCGGGCTTCTATGGAATGCTAGATGGGCTTTCTGGCGCACCAATGAGACTTGGCGTGGCCCTTCCAGGGACATCGGTTGGTTGGAGGCCACGGCTATTGAATTAGCAATTCGCCTTCTGTATAGTAAGCGCATCACGCATGCCGATGTTCTCATACGGAGTGACAATCAAGGGGTCATTGCGTCCTTCAAAAAAGGACGCTGTTCAAATCACCTTATCAACTTGGCCATTCAACGGTCCGAGGAACTTCTCCGAGAAGCACACCTTTCGCTTACTCTCATCTACGTTACATCCGCTTCCAATCTAGCAGACCCTATATCTAGAGGCATTCTACCCACCAACTCATCACGTCTCTTCTCTCCCCCATCATTACCTCCCGAAATCTCCTCATATTTTTGCGATGAAGGAATCTGAACTGTATCGCCAAGTCATGCAGGGCGTGGACATTCAAGCCGCGGCTGCTGAATTTTGGGCTAATAATCCTCCCTCCTCAGTTCCTTCTTCTGTCCGTCAATCAGTCGCACAATCCTTACAGGTTTCACGCAATCGCATACCTCGTCCCCCCAGGGCCAGCTCCTCCATCACTCCTTCAGTACATAGACCGCACGTTCTTGCCAGCGACCGTCTTCTTGTGTGGTCCACTCCTGCAGGTCAGGAATGGCAGACCGAATTAGAAAAGAATTTCCCTGATGCATCTCTCTTTCGTCTATTTCAAGTACGCCATCTCGCGGCCTTTCTTAGCTTACATATCTCTAATCTCTATCAGGTCATGATTCGTTCTCTTGACCAGGACACTCGCAGCAATTACGGAGCCGGTTTACTCCGCTTTACTCAATTCTGCGACTCGATCAATGTTCCTGAAACTCAGCGCATGCCTGCATCTGAAGCCCTACTATCTCAATTTATTGCAGCATTTGCGGGCGTCACAGCCTCCAAAACTCTCAATAACTGGATGGCCGGTCTCCAATTCTGGCACATTGTCAACGGTGCTCCATGGCACGCTTCGGCCATGGTTCATCATACTAGACGCGGTTTCTCAAAGATGGTGCCTCCATCCGCTCGTCGAGCCAAGCGCCCACCCGTCACTATTGAGGCACTTTCCATCCTTTTTGATAATCTTTCCTTCTCTGATCCCTTCGACTGCGCAGTTGGAGCTGTTGCATTCACAGCCTTTTGGTGCTGCTGTCGTTTGGGCGAGCTAGTCATCCCAAGTCCCAATCTTTTCGATCCTCTCAAACACGTCTCTCGCTCAGTCCTTCCGCTCGTCATCTTCGTCCTGCCCAACTCATCTCGTGCGGCATCTTTTCGCATACCTTGGACCAAGACGACAAAGGAAGAGGGTGCTTCCATATCGGTCACCGCTCGTCCCCATCGTACATGTCCCTTGGCTGCCATAGAACAGCATACCCTTGTCAATGCGAACGTTCCCCCAAATGTCCCTCTCTTCTCATATCGCACATCCACCGGTTGGGCACCCTTAACTCGCCAAGACTTCATATCCCGCTGCAATAATGTTTGGACCTCGCAGGGTTTTCCACCCATGCCTGGTCATGCCTTTCGCATTGGCGGAGCCGCCGAACTCTTGCTGCAAGGTGTACACCCGGACGTAGTATCTTCGCAAGGAAGATGGACTTCTCGGTCCTTTTTGGAATACTGGCGCAGGATCGAGACCGTTCTGCCTCTGTTCATCTCTTCCTCCATTAATAATGAACGCATTTCGAACATAGATACCATTATGGACTCTTATGCTCAGCAGCAACGTCCTTCACCATCTGCCCCTTCTAACTAATCACCCATCTTTCCTTCACTAACATACGGGCATTCGTCTTTCAATGCAATCATATTCTCGATTTGGTTCAATCGCATCTCTAAGTGTGTGGGTTGGTCTCCGAAGGAGACGCTACCGTCGTGAGCTGCGCTTTTCGTTGGTTTGGTATTGCTTTCTCCTTCAGACCCAACGTCTGCTCTCGATACTAAATCACTTAGCGCTCCGAAGGGCTGTCTTCTCCTCCCCCCGATCCGTGCAGATCTTTGTCTCGACGCACGCGCATTCGGGCACTCCGAGCTCCACAGACTCAGAGCTCCGAGCTCTATAGATACCGAGCCAAAAAACGTCTCGGCGAATCAACACCAGCCCTTCCCACACAAAAAACCAAATCACCTGTCTCTTTATTTTGAGTACACGAAGATTTGTTTTTATCTCTCTCTAAGATGCTTACTCTCCATCTCGAAATCCTACTGATCACTTCTCTCCAAGATTATCTCGTGTCACGCAACACGTCGTTTTGTATCTCGCTCCACCTTAACGCTAATATACAAAGGTCATTCACTAAGTACCTTGCAGCATTACATCCATCTATTTCTCATTCAGCACTGAATTGCATATTCTTTTATCAACAACAGCATCAATAGGAAGTGGAAACATAGCCTACCAGTATGCTGCTACGTGCAGATTCACCGGCTTCCTCGTCGGTGCTCAAGGCCGCCGGGGGACTCGTATACTAGTAGCACAACTTCCGACCATCCGACTGATATTCAGAGGCCCAAAAAGGTGAGTCGTCAAGTGAAAGTGATGCAGAGCCAATTACTAACCAAAGTAACGCATGTCTGCAGTTCGAGGCAGCAGTCACCGTCCTTGCTACAAGTCTGGCCCTCGTTCGAACACGCATTGACAGTCATTATAGATGTAGTCAGCGCAACAATAATAGTGAGGAAGAGAAATGCATTGTTTGTGCGAGGCGGTATGAACTGTTGAGGTGCTCCAAAACTTTGGGGTAAAATGGACGGTAGGAAGATGACTCGCTCTTATACTCGTAAAAAATGACTTAGCCAGAATGTTGTTTGGCAGAAAGATTTAGGTAAAACTTGTGTTATAGGCAGAATTATTTTGAAGCAGTTTTGCTGGCAGAAATCGGCGGAACCATGTTCTGCCGGCGTAGCAGGTGGCAGACGACGCCGACGCCGAGGATGGTGTTGGGGGTCACTTGTCGTTTGGATCTTTTTTCTGGTCATCCCGAACGCCAGACTCGTCTCGCACTCTTCGCTACTCTCAAAAACCAATAGCTGGCTCATTTTTGGAATAACGTCTCATTCAAAGATGAGTCAACTTTCTGTTCTTGTATGCGGTACAATTAGCGTGTGGTGTCTTGTGTTTATGATCAGATTGCCTTTGGTTCAAAACTTGGGTCCCTATGGCAATGGGGTTGCGTTGCTGGAGACTTTGTACCCTGTACAGTTTCGTGAGTTCGTCGTCCGTTTCTCAATTGTCCTATGTATAAAACTCAATGAACCATACAGACCCCTCGCTTGAAATCGCCCATTCATGCTACAGTTGGTTCATCGAGTATTTGTTCTTCACGCGCACGCTTCGATTGACAAAAAAATACTATGTTAGGACTTACAGTAGCCAGTCAAAGCGAGAATGGTGAAATCAAAGGAGTCCCCCAAGTTCTTGCCATTAAGGCCCAAGCTCTAGTTATTCGAGTGCGCTATGTTTGGTTCTCTGCACCTTTCCTGATCTCTTCCACTAACGAGAATACGAATTTTACATGCGTCAATTTTCGCAACATGATAGGAAATACAATGAGATTTCAAGATACTGCACGTACAATAGGTTCAAACCTGCACCTAGTTATATTTCGTTCACATCCTGTGGCCGAGGTTGACGTGGACGGCCTTCACCGCGGTGTAACTGAGAGCATATGAGTTTGTGCCAATATACCTGGACACAACACTCACTTAGTTAGGGCATAGTCACCACACTCACGACCGATACCGCTCTGCTTAAAACCGCCGAATGGTACATTAGAGTTGAATGAATTAACGCAGTTAATCCATGCAGTTCCAGCCTTGAGTCTGTGCGCGGTGTTGTGTAAGGCTGCTAGTGAGTTCGAACGGGAATTGATCGAGTTCCGCTGACTATACTTGGTTGCGACAAGAAGTGAGTTATGGTGAACGAGTATGACGGTGACGAACGCAGCTATCTCTTTCTCTCTTTCTGTCTTTAAGTCGCACTTTGGAGCGGGAGATCAACGGATGATTTCTGCTGCTGATATGCGAATACATGCGTAGTATATATACGGTTTTTGAAGGGTTTTCTGACTAGTCCTGAAGGAGTGTGAAGATTGTGTGAAGGGAAAGATAAGGTGAAGGAACGGATATAGTGTGTTTCGTGGACACACAGTAAGATAGTGAAAGGGGAAAAGTAAGGAGTGTTGTTCGGGTGCGAGACGTAAGGTTTATTCGTATTGTAGGTCACGTGCTGATCTAAGGTATGGCTCTATTCTGCGGTGTTGGTCGGTGCTTAAAGGATGATCAATCCTTACATCACCTCCCCACCTTGAATATCGACCGTCCCTGGTCGATCCTCCAATAATACAAACTAAAGAAAATGTTCTAATAGGGTAAGTAGCTAATGATTCGAATGAAGGAGTGGAAAAGAGCGCATCTGAGTTTATTCAATCTCGATGCCTTCGAGCGCCTGAGGGTTGATGAATTGCGTGATCTCTAGTGATGTGAGGGAACGTGGGTAATAGGGAATGATACGGAATGCTGCGAATTTGAGTTTCGAAAGGGATCCATCGATTTCTGCCAACTGATACGATCCTCCTTGTGAACGAGACACTACGACCATCGGGCCGAAGTATCGAGGTTTGCATTTGGCGTTAGATGCTGCCTCGATCTTCTTGTTAAGGACTAAAACAAGGTCCCCGGGCTTGAACGCGTAGTCGTGTATGGTGTTCTTGAAACGGTGCTCGAAATCTTTGATAGAAGCAATGCGGCTTTTCAAGAGGCGATCATGGGCGTGAGTGAGGTCTTTGTCTCGTTTCGCGAGTTGACGAGCGCGAATAGCAATCAGTTCCCGGGTAGGAATCAGCGTTGTTATGTCCGGGAGTGTGAATGTGGCGTCGAAGATGTCGAAGGGGAGATAAGGCTCTACTCCGTGAGCTAGATAATACGGCGAGTATCCGGTGGCTCTACGAGTTGTGACACGATCGGCCCAAAAGACGTGGTGGGCAAGTGTGGGCCATTGGGTGATATCACCGTTGCACGCTTTGACTAGGGAGTCTCGGATGGTGCGGTGGGAACGTTCAACGATGCCATTTGCCTTTGAATTGTAAGCCGAGATCTGAATATGTCTGATACTGTACTTTTGACCGAGCCAATCGATTGCCGCGATAAACGGTGTTCCGTTGTCTGATACTATTTCCTCTATGGCTCCCCATCTACAGAGAATCTCTTCGAACAGAAACGCTCCCAGCGTTCTTCCGGTTTCCTTTCTTAACATCCTAAACTCGGGCCAGCTGGAGAGAGAGCAGCGCGCTTGGACGATGTGAGAGTATCCATGGGCTGTAGGCATGTGCATAGTGTCGGTGAACGTTTTTCGAAAGAGAGTAGAGGGGATGGATATGGTAGGAGGTAGGACGACTTTCTCTACAGATCGAATTTGACATTGATGACACGTGCGGAGGTACCAGGCGAGATCCTTTTTGATAGACGGCCACCAAAACCTATCACTAATGGTGCGTTGAGTGGCGTAAAATCCTCTATGTCCGAGCGAGTCGTGGGCTTCGTGGAGAATACGAAGGCGATCTTTCCCGAATATGACTAGCTGTTGGCGGCCTGCTAATTCCTTGCGCCATAGACCGTTACCTTTGATGAAGAAGCGGCGTGCGTTTTTGACGAGTCGAACGCGATCTTTACTGGAGATGGTGGAAGGGATTTCTAGATTGGTAAGGTACGTCTGGATGATACGAAGTTCTTCGTCTCGCTGCTGATCGAGTTGGTCGTTGGGGATTTCGATGGTAGTGTTGTGCGTGTGATCTCTGGTTTGCAAGACGAGTTGTGAGTTCTCCTTGATTTCCTTAAGAATTCCTTCTAAGTCCTTTTCAACCCATACCGTGCAGCTCAGAATCTCGTCTATCCATTCCTCAATATCCTCCATTTGCTCATCCTCTTCGTCCTCTGGTGCTGCTCTGCGACGTGAAAGCCCGTCGGGTCCGACGTGCTTGGATCCAGGTACGTGGCGTAGTTTGAAATCAAACAGTGCTATTCCGGCTAACCAGCGATTCATGGCTGCGTTGGGCTGGGTATCAGGGTTAGTCAGCATGCCTTTAATATATTTGGCATCGACTTCGACCGTGAATGTTTTGAGTCCGATTAACCATACTTTGGCTGCTCGTAGTGCCCGAAACAGCCCGTATAATTCGATCTTTGCTTGGGAGTATCGAGCTTCGCGTTCGTTCCACGTGATGGAGCCAAAACGGGCTGGGCGACGTTGTTCGTTGTCGTCGAGCTGGAATAGAATCCACCCGCACGCAAGGTATGACGAGTCTACTGCGAGTATTACTTCGTTCGTAGAGTCGTAATTGATGGGGCGAATAGCCGGAGACGCGATAACGGCAGCCTTAAGCTTATCCATAGCGTCTTGAGCTTCGTCAGTCCATTCGAAAGGTACAGTAAGCAACAAAACTGTTGCAATGTTTGCATGAATTTGATTATTCTGGCTATATCATTGCAGGGACTTCTGCTATAAAAATGTGGATCAAAGCAATATTGTAGCCCTACATCCAGGCTACAATAGTCATACTATAATGAAGGTGTGAAACAATTTCCATAAAAAGATATGAGTGATTTATGACAGGGTATGCATTGCAACAGTTTTGTTGCTGACATTTTTAAATAGAAAAATCCTATCAATAGACATCAGTTGTGATATTTATTATGTCTTATCATGTCATGTGATATGTAAATGGGTCAACATGATATAAACAAAGCCAAATGTTGAACTTTGTCAACATTCATCATCATAAAAATCCTCTCTGCTGACAAAACCAACTAAATCCTTTTTCACCTTGATTTTAATCAATATACAAGGGAGGTCTCACATGATACTGGTGTATACCATAGTAACACTAGCAGAGTTCACTTTAAACTTCATTTTGACCTTCAAAAGTCCTCTGGTGGTTGTCCTTCTACTGTTTCCTCCTGTGGTGTTAAATATACTATTTGGCTAATCAGTGCAGGCAAGGCTGAAAATACCACGCAAGTCACAAGAGCACTTCTGGACATCAAGAACAAGCCTATGTCCTCTCAGACAACACACCACTACTTGAAGAAATCTGGTATGAAGGCTGTAGTCAAGCAAAAATACCCTCCTCTCTCCTACTAGCACATTACTTAGGCCCTCTTCTGCTTTTTTCCAAGCCCACTTCCTTCCATTTGACACTAAATGATTAATTTTAGTTTTATCTGACCATATGACACTTTTCCAGTCATACACTATCCATTGGGACTAACTCATAGCAGAGTCTAATGTTGCTCTCCTATGACACTTGGGGAGAAGAGGGTATTTTGCTTGACTACAGCCTTCATACCAGATTTCTTCAAGTAGTGGTGTGTTGTCTGAGAGGACATAGGCTTGTTCTTGATGTCCAGAAGTGCTCTTGTGACTTGCGTGGTATTTTCAGCCTTGCCTGCACTGATTAGCCAAATAGTATATTTAACACCACAGGAGGAAACAGTAGAAGGACAACCACCAGAGGACTTTTGAAGGTCAAAATGAAGTTTAAAGTGAACTCTGCTAGTGTTACTATGGTATACACCAGTATCATGTGAGACCTCCCTTGTATATTGATTAAAATCAAGGTGAAAAAGGATTTAGTTGGTTTTGTCAGCAGAGAGGATTTTTATGATGATGAATGTTGACAAAGTTCAACATTTGGCTTTGTTTATATCATGTTGACCCATTTACATATCACATGACATGATAAGACATAATAAATATCACAACTGATGTCTATTGATAGGATTTTTCTATTTAAAAATGTCAGCAACAAAACTGTTGCAATGCATACCCTGTCATAAATCACTCATATCTTTTTATGGAAATTGTTTCACACCTTCATTATAGTATAACTATTGTAGCCTGGATGTAGGGCTACAATATTGCTCTGATCCACATTTTTATAGCAGAAGTCCCTGCAATGATATAGCCAGAATAATCAAATTCATGCAAACATTGCAACAGTTTTGTTGCTTACTGTACCTTGGCTCGTGTGAGGTTGGTAAGGGGGCGGGAAATGAAGGCGAAATCTTTGATCCATGTGCGTACGGTACCCATGGTGCCCAGAAAACCCCGAACTTCCGTTTTCGTTGAGCAGGGAGGCCAGTTTGAGATTTTCGAGACTTTAGACAAGTCTGGAACGCGCCCTTCATAAGTGCATAACTGCCCCACAACTAATACTTCTGGGACACAAAGAAAGAGTTTCTTTGCGGACACAGTAGCCCCTGCGTGCTTTAGTCTGTGAAGAACTCGATTGGCATCAGCACAGTGCTCCCAAACGAAGCGTCTTATCCCTGGATTGGTAGGTATGACTTCGTACGAGCCGTCGGGCAATTCGTAACGTGTGTGTGGTCCAAGAACGTTAACGTCGTCCTGAAAATTGGGTGCCGTTTCTGTTTCTTCCTGCAAGATAAAAGCGACGTCGTTCTGGAATACTGCCGGCGAGTCTGTCCAACCTTGGGGTAATACTGTAAGCCGAAACGTTCCGAGTGGCGTCTGAAACGTAGTAATGTCTCGTGATTCCTCAGCGAGCACTCGGTGATCAAACCCGACGAAGAGATCCATCATGGAATAGATTGCGCGTCCCGCACATTGTTCCGCGAAATGCTCTACATACGGCATTGTAGCTGAGTCTTTGACTGTGACCGAGTTCAGCTGCTGGAGATCGTGAACAATGCGCACCGCTCCGTTCTTTTTGGCGACGCAGAACCATCGTGATTGGTACGAGCTGTTCGATGCTTCGTATACTCCGGACTCGATTTTTGACTTGATGAGTTTGATTACTTCGTTTTTGATACCGGGAGGGATGGGGGGCTGACGATGGGTCCATGGGATGTGTTTGATGGTGGGAATGATAATGGGCGGGAAGTAATCGTCGCGGAAACGTCCTTTTTCTGATTCGTCCCATGCCAGGGCGTACTCATTATTTGACAGGACTTGCGCGGCAAGTTTCCGTTCTTCCGGCCATAGAAACTCGTTCTTGAATACCCCTAGGTCGTTCATTCTTTCTTGCGTGAGTCTTCTGCCGGGCGAGAATTCAGGGGGGTGAGTGGATAGAAGGGGAAGTGAGAGGAGAGGGTTTTCGGGAAATCGACGGATGATGCGTGCATGGGCGGGCATTGTGGTGGCAACTGGCTTCACCTTGTTGGCCACCCTTTTGTAGGCCATGACGTGAGGGGTTTGGTTGCTATCGAAAGGGTTTTCTGAAGGTCGCTGGGTACTGATGGACGTTAGGTGAGGAGTTGAAGCGTTTCGTTTGAAGTCAGGTGCTTCAAGAGATTCGATGGTGCGTCCTTCTTCCTTGGTGAACCTGTCCGAGATAACCTTCTTGAATTCGCGTTTGGACTTTGCATTGTCGGTGTCGCCCATGGATTCTGGCAGTTGCCGAGGATGTTGATGAGGATGGGAAGGTGAGGTTGAGGAGGTGGTTGCTGTGAGTGCGAGGGATGGATGTGGTCGAAGTCGAGGGGTAGTGGCGACTGTCTGAGTTCTGCTGGGGTTCATAGGATCGTATATTGATATGCTGACACCGTTGGTGTCTTCGACCTTTGATAGGCGTACTAGACGCTGCCAAGGACGTCCTAATAGTAACCTGTAGGGTGCGTCAGGTACTACGTATGCGTGAGCCCAAGTCTTGATCCCTTCAACTTCTATCTCCAACATTTCTACGCATCCTGCCATTTCTTGAGATCCTCCGTTTGCCGTTTGCATCCTCATGCGAGCTTCCTTGTTGATTGGTGCTTTCGTCTTTTTCCAGATATCTTCCCGTATGACAACGATTTCCGACCCTTCGTCGAGCAATCCGAGCTCGGGGTGAACGCCGTTTATCATGACGGAAATTTCCCGTAAAGGGGTCGCATGTTCTACTAATAACGGCCGGGCATTGTCGGGGGTGAGAGCGTTGGTGGATGATACCGTAGTGGGAACCCTGTGCGTGCGACAATGCTCGACGGCTTCCTTTCGAAGTTCCGGACTGATAGCGAGGAGGTCAGCAACCGTTATGTGAGGGATCGTTGTTTCCAGGATGCCTCGGAACACGCGTTGCACCGCTTCGGGCATAGCTGCTTTGGACTCGTAAGTAAAGGCAGGGGGTTTCTTTGGTTCCGCAGTCAGGATCTTAGGTTCTGCTGAGACTGATTGCGCAGACGGGGGGTCTCTTGCGTCAATTTGGGGTGCAACAGAACTTGAGGCTTTGGTTTTTGAGCGGGTAGTTGCATTGACGTCCAAGGGATAATTGCATTCTTCGTCGGACGAGTCTTCGACGGTGACAATGATAGCGTGATTCTCGGCAATTTGTTCACATTGCAAGAAGTACGATTCGGAGATGAATGCTGACGATGGGATTTCGGCGGGGGTTTGCTGTACTGGGTCTTGACGCGTGTTTTTCACAGGTAGAGCGTTGGGTCCTGTCGCGGGTGTGGCGGGTTGCGCAGTAGCGTATCGGGAGTCTATTGTTTGCTTAAATGTATCGTTCCCGAATCGCCGTATGCGAGACTTGTCAGGGTATGCGAAGTACGGTCCGTCTCGAATGATTCTTCCGGCTCGTAGATATTCTCCGGCAATCATGCAAGTTCGCATAACGTGCGATCCTCCGCAAAAAAAACATATCGAATTAGGGTATCCTGATGATAGTTGAAGGGGGGGCAGGGGAAGGTAAGGGAGTGACGTCTGTACTGCCGTATTATTAACGAGCTGTCGCGATTTCGGGGAGGCCCATCCTTGAACAGCGGCGGGTGCTAGACATGCCAGGCGTGTATAACATCCTGAGTATGCCGCGTCTCCTATATCCAACCCGTGCATTTTACGAGCCAATGCCTCTACTTCATCAAAATTGTCCTTGGGAGCTGTAGGAGGCGTGAATGCAACGCGCCTCGTTTGAACCTCTCTTTTGGCTTCCTTTCTTTCTTCCTCGTCATCTGAGTCCCAGGTTTGGCGCGTCGGACGGGTTTTCTGTACGCGAGCGTCTCTGATCAACTTTATGCGAGACGCGATAGGTTCGTTGAGATCCGCGTCGAATGCGTCGTCCGAAAGTACGAAACGTCCAGCTTCAACGACTTTTTCGAAATTCGTTGCTTCATTGCGAGTATAGTTAGTCTCGGTGTGCTGTAAACGTTGTGCTATTGCAAGACGAGCTGTCTGAGGAAGTCCTTGCCAAAAATATCGGTCGCGCTCTTGCGCGGAAATTTTTGAGTTGGCCACGAGCCATACAGCTATGGGACGAAATTGTCGGTAGTATTGTACTAGCTCGGTTTCCGTAGAGATGTCTGACTCAGCCGTATTAAGAATGACTCTTTCGAGATCGCGAATGGTGTATCTAGCGCCTTTAGCTGCTCCTGGATACTGCCCGATTATGCTCGCCTTGAAGGCGGTGAAGTCCTTACTCTCATATCCGGTTAAGGTGACCCAAAATCTTTTAGTCTCCAGATTGACGTATCGTACTACCATTTTGCATTTGTCCGCGTCTGAGAGTCCACATGAGGATGCTAGATCTTCAAAGAGTTCCAGGAACTCTAGAAGTTCTGATGTCTCGCCGCTGAACGACGGTGCTTTACTAGATCCGGGCCCGGGCATTGCAGCGATCCCTTTGTGAGTGGTCGACATCGTGGGTATGAACGTTGACTTAGGTGGATTCCTTGGGGGTATTGAAGGGTATAGGGAGGAGGTCTGGTTATTGGTGGAACGTGTTGGGGGAGGTGCGGAGATCTGCGTCGGAGCTGTATCTTGGGGAACGAACTGTGGTTTGGAGATGGGTGGAGCGTTTGTAGAGGAGACGTCTAGTGTAGAACTTTGAGAAAAACTGGGAGGGTGTAATGGCGTTTCAGGATCGAATGTCGCTGGTCTAAGGGGAAATGTTTGAATGGAGGGAATGGGAGGAAATAATGAGCTGAAGCGGGGGAGTTGACTTATTGTTTCGTCTTCGGAGAGGGATGATTCGGTTGTTGGATCGGGTATGTCTATGTTTTGTTTCGAGCTTGCGCGGACTGGAGTTCGATAAGTATCTATTTGATTCGATGGGGTACGGGTGGTCGATGCTTCGAATGAGTAGGATGAGGAGTCAATGAATGTGTTGGCGCGGGCTCTGGGTTTCTTGGGGGTAAGATTTTTCTTTGACGGTGCCAGCGCAGTTGGCTGTCCTTGCTGTTCGAGACGAATCTGCGCGTTAGGATGATAGTATTTAGTTATGATGGACAACGTGGTCCAAGGACCGGGTATGCTAGAAGATTGAATGAAATAGTTTTTAGAACGATGACTCCTTGATGCGGGGGTCGCTCGAGAGCAATTCCCTCGCGGTGGGCTCCAAAATATGTAAGGCTGCTAGTGAGTTTGAACGGGAATTGATCGAGTTCCGCTGACTATACTTGGTTGCGACAAGAAGTGAGTTATGGTGAACGAGTATGACGGTGACGAACGCAGCTATCTCTTTCTCTCTTTCTGTCTTTAAGTCGCACTTTGGAGCGGGAGATCAACGGATGATTTCTGCTGCTGATATGCGAATACATGCGTAGTATATATACGGTTTTTGAAGGGTTTTCTGACTAGTCCTGAAGGAGTGTGAAGATTGTGTGAAGGGAAAGATAAGGTGAAGGAACGGATATAGTGTGTTTCGTGGACACACAGTAAGATAGTGAAAGGGGAAAAGTAAGGAGTGTTGTTCGGGTGCGAGACGTAAGGTTTATTCGTATTGTAGGTCACGTGCTGATCTAAGGTATGGCTCTATTCTGCGGTGTTGGTCGGTGCTTAAAGGATGATCAATCCTTACAGTTGATAGCACGGTTCAGGTTCTGAGTGAAAAGAGCAGCAGCAAGACCATAGAATGTGTCGTTTGCCTGCTTGATCACATCTTCCTCATCCTTGAACTTGATCACAACACAAACAGGACCGAAAATCTCCTCTTGGACGATCTTCATCGATGGGTTGACATTGGTGAAGATGGTGGGCTTGATGAAGTAGCCCTCGGTTCCATGACGCTCACCGCCGATCTCAACCTTGGCACCAGCCGCCTTTCCGGACTCGATGTAAGACATGATACGCTGGAACGTACATTAGACAGATGAGTTGTTACCAAAACATTTCTGACATACGTTGAATTGAATTTCCGAGACCTGAGGACCCTGAAAAGTGTCAGGGGCAAATGGGTCGCCGATCTTGAGCGATCGGGTTTTCTCCATGAAGAGTTTGAAGAATTCGTCATAGATGCCTTCTTGTACGTAGATACGCGAACCTGCGGTACACGTCTGACCATGGTTCCAGCTGGTGAAATATGAGTGTAGTTTGCATGACAGCATATTATACTCACAAGATACCGAATGCAGCCCAGTTGACAGCTTGTTCGATGTCTGCATCGTCAAAAATTATGTTTGGACTCTTTCCACCAAGCTCGAGGGTGACGTTCTTGAGGTTGCTCTTCGCAGCAGCCTCCATGATCTTGCGACCAACAAGGGTCGAGCCAGTGAAGGCGACCTTCTCTATCTTCATATGCGAAGAGATCGCATTACCGGCAGTGTTTCCATAACCAGTGACGACGTTGACTACTCCAGGCGGGAAGCCAGCCTCATTGATAAGGTGGCACATTCGGATGGCAGTCAGGGGTGTAAATTCTGAAGGTTTAAGTACGACTGTGTTGCCACATGCAAGAGCAGGACCGATTTTCCAGGCCATCATGAGCACTGCGAAGCAAAGAGTGAGTACATGAAACTTCAAGCGACTGATGTGTACGCACACGGGAAATTCCATGGAATAATTTGACCCTATTAGACGGATATAAGAGGAAGATATGAGAGCTGAGACAAGTGCACTTACAACGACACCAATGGGTTCGTGGCGACTGTAGGTGAGCTTGTCCTCGGTAGTCTTTCCAATTATCAGCAAACGAGCGAAGTTTATTGTTGAAAGCTTCAGACCTCTTGTACTTGGCCAGTAATTTTATCAGCCCAGCCAGCATAGTAGCGAATACAATCGATGGAACCAGCAACATCAACGTTTCTCGCCCAATTGTAAGTTTTGCCTGGCGATTACTGGTCAACGATTCCGATGCCTGCTAATTGGTCCGGATACTAACCATTATCCAATGCCTCCAGAGCAGCAAGCTCATCGGCATTTTTCTCCATGAGTGCAACAAGCTTTGACATCAAAATGCTACGCTGAGCACCGGGCGCATGAAGACCCCAGGTGGTGTCGAAGGCTGTCTGCGCAGCCTCAACAGCAAGGTCGACATCTTTGGGGGTACCCTCAGACACTGAGGTTATTACCTTTCCATTTGCTGTGCATCGAGTTCATGTAAGATGGTGAATATCAACGTCAATAGAACGTACTGGGGTTGACTACACTAAATTTGTTGAGATAAGTAAAAAGTGGTCGATCAGCAACAGAAGTAGAACATACTCAATGGTGGTATTGTCTGATCCATCCAGGAACTGGCCGTTTATGAAAAGGCCGGTATTGAAGGACACTTTTCCCTTGAAAGCGGGCGTGTTAAACTCGTGAGTGAATGTAAAAGGCATGGTAACAATGGATTGATATCTCGCATCTCATGCCTATATATGAGCGGAATGCCATCACAAACACTGCCATGGGCTATCATTGATTGCATCTGCCAATGGCCTGGTATTTGCAAATTCATTGCAGCCTATCTTCATGTATTGGGGAAGTTCATGTGCGCTAGAACGGAGACTAACTCAGCGGGAGTGTGAACCACCAATGCTATGATATTAAGAACCTAGAACGGAGAGACTTACTAAGGTGTAATGTCAGTGTCTGTAACTGTATGTACCAGCTGCAATGTCAAACACAACTCAGCTGCGGGAGTGTGAATCAAACATTAATCAACGGTCGGGAACAAGCTGGCCATATCGAGCAGTGGCTGTTGGGTGGGGATGCTAATTTTAGATTAATAAAGGATCCCGCCGCAGCTCCTACTTCTATCCACTCATCAAGCTTCAAGCTTCGAGAAGCGCAAGCTCACTCAATTGAAGATCACGGTGCGGTGAAATTGTCACAGCAAGTACTTAAGGCTAACGCTTTTTAGGGATCTCTACGCCCTTGACTGGCATATAAATGGCCATCAAAAAGAACCAGCCAGCAGTGTTGTAATGCGAGTCGGATATGATCAAACGAGTCCGAGCTCAGGCCTCAGGTTTCGCTACGCTGTATCTGTGATGGTCCCTCCATATTCAATCTCAGCCCCAGCACAATCACATATACGACAGACTTGGCTCAGGAGCGAGACATATAGGCCCTGCTTACTCAATGTCATCAAGATGTCCCTTCGGAAGCACATACATATATATATATATATCTCACTGGTCCAGATTTCGGTGGGTGATTTTGCTAGTCCTTGACGATACTGGATAACTCTGACAAGAAGCAAACTCGCTAGGGTATCATTTTATGTTTGAATCTGCCCTTGGTATGTTTTGAAGCACTGACTCGGCCTGAGCATGGGCATAGTCACGGTACTCCTCGACATTTCAAGAATGAGCGGGCTGCGGATTTTTTACCAGGAGTGCTGATCCAGCCGACTTCTGACCACGGCCGCTTTCGCGTATCGATGACCGACTTGTCGATCACACTCGTCCTTGTTGGAGAATATACATTATTCATATCCGATTCTTCCCCACACGTGAGTGTTCGAGTTCCCTTTGGAGCTGCCGCGGTTACACGGTCATGCTGACGAGGTGAGTAGATTGGTGTGGTGCTCACATGCGTTCACAAATTATTCCAGGACTGCTCTTTTCCATCCCTCAATGGCATGTACACATACACTGTATCTATATGCTGTCCCAGCCACATTCCTATCGAACTGTTCGCTGTTCACTTGTATCCATGTGGCAGCCCTTCCATAGATCAAGCGTTGCTCGTATGGTATGTAAGTGGAACAACGACCTGTTCATTATTAGGTTCGAACGTGACGGAGTCGTGCTCACACTTTCCGATTTCAAGAAAGACCCAGGTAAGTTACCATACTGTGTTACAGCGACGTAATCAAACTACAAATTTGCATGTGGAATAAACTGGGTCCAAGCTACTGTATCGTATGCGCCAGGAGGTAGTGATCGTAAGCTCAACATCATAAGTACAATTAGAGTAAGACGTGCAGAAATGTAATAGATCATTAGCACGACAAATGCATATCTCTTAGACTCCACAAAATTGTGAAACATAAAGCGTATCGACAGCCTTTCCATAACATAAGACGACAAAATCACTCCAAATGAATATGCGATCGCAATAGAAGCCACACGCCACAATGTCTGCTCTGTGTGTGTCGGAAACAAGAAATTCCAGCCCAGGCAATGTATCGCTCCAAACAACATCCCGCTGACGCCTCCAATAATGATTATTATGATCTGTCCCCGAGTCAGACCACTAGACCACCGAAGCCCGGGTCTGTTGTCAAATAGTAGAGACCGAAGGATTAACAATGTCCTACGTCCTTTGCTGCTACACAGAATGCAGGAAAATTTGAACGAGTTCTGACAGGAATATTGATGAAAATGACGTACTCGTTGGCTAAGCTGCCATGCGGTGGAGGAGTAATTGCCCCCGAGTTCCAATGAACAATATGAGGACGTCCTACGTCCTTTGGCTTCTTCCACCACAAGCCATAGGCAATGCAGGTCAGAGCGGCTACACTCAAGGTGTCGATTTCAGGCAGTGTTACTAGAAGGTTCTGGGCGTAACGGGCAATGAGCTGGATGATGAACCACACCAGCTGAAGAATGGCGACCGATTTGGATAACACATCGCCCTTACTTCGATCTTCTATGTCTGCCTCTGTGATGACAGGCATCTCCACGGATCCCTCACGAACAAACTGCAAAAGTTCGTCGGGTGTGAGAGTGGCCCGCGGCTTGCCATCGACGTAGAGTATGAATCCACCCATCCAAGCGAAGAACCCATGCGTTAGTGTCCATCCTGCAAAGGCATCAGTTTCACGTTAGTTTCTTCCCGATTGAAGAGTCCCAGTACGTAACTGACCTACACTTGAACTTTTGCTTGAATCTGAGATATCGTCAAGTAACAAAATTGCTGGCTCGCTCTGCTGCACGGCTCGATGGTCGTCCTGCTGGGCGCGTTGCGCACCAAAAGCATTATTGAAGTTCTCTGTAACTTGACGAGCACATAAAAACTGCCATGCGGCCCAGGAGATCACGAATTCAGGGCCGAGCAACGCCATAACCATGAGGAGTAGACGACGAAAGGTAATAGCAACTACCCCCTCGTTCATACTCGGAATGTCCGGATGGATGGCAGTCCATGTGCACGCGAACAAAGTTAACCAACAGGTCAAGAGAATGTCCCACAAGGTCCTGGTGTTGCAGGATAGAGAGTCACTGCCGCTGATCACAAGGATATGGGTATCGTTTAGACTTTGGAGACTGAGCGAAGCGGCCACAAACGGAATGTAGAAAAGGACAGTGCAGAGTAGGAGGGTCATAGTGAAGTCGATCAAGGGCATATCCTGCTCTCTTTTGATGGGTGCAGCCCTGTGCAGCCGCGTGTATCAATCCATACATAATACATACATCATTGATGTTGCCATCACAGCGAGATGACTGTCCAGATTAGGAAGTCAAGCCGCGATGCCGGCGTGCCGCTGTTTGCAGTCTGATTTGCAATCTAAGTTATCTACTGGTCAGGTGCTGCCTGTTCCTGTTCCCTCAACCTCCTGCAGCCATGGTGCTGCCATCGATCATCACGACCTCCTGTTATCACTGCCCCAGGTCAACCTAACCTATGTCTATAGGCCCACGCTCCAATGGCAATGTCACTATCCTGGCACCCCCTTCCGTGGATCGAGTGCAACGCTGCCCACACACCTGGCAATACTGTGTCTACTACCGCCGTGACCTACCGCAGTCTCCCCCTGCTCACTTCGACCTCCCGCACCTTCTTTTCATCCTCGGTGCTTCATGTGGCCGCCTGCAACATGTTCTTTCTCCGATTTTGCGCTCTTCATTTCGTTCTCTTCACGCTACTCATTCCCATATATCCTACATATATTCAACATCATATAGCTGTTTTTGTTTTTTTTTAAAACATGATATTGTCAACTCGAGCACTGGTTGGAATTGAGTGTTGAGTGTTTGCTCGGCTCGCAAGTACCACCTGAACGACTCTCGCGCATTCTTGAATCTTCACCCAGGAATATGTTTCACATCCACCGAGAGAGATCTATGAGCTAGCCTTCGAGGCCAAAGTTAGACGAATAGACTCAGGCATCGGCCTCCCAATATTAATCATCAACAGCGATGTTTGCTCTTTCGACAGTTTCTTGAACTCAAGCTTAGTGGACCACGAGCAACACTAGGCACGGTGAAGGGCGTAGCTATTTTGACGCGGTCCTGCCGCGCCTGCCGCGGTCGTGACGCGACATTGATGGGGCATTGAGACCACTGACGTGCTAATGCAAGAGTTCCTATGTTCTACATTCGACTCACACATCAAGTTGTACGGGTTCATGACGATTCCTTCGTCAATTTTATTCACTATAGGGTCACATACTACTAGCTGTATCAGCTGATGGCTATTTTCTTCGCACTAACGAGCCTTGACGCGCCAGTATTTCACATCGAGAACTCATACTACTATCTACTTCAGCCAATGACTAGTTTCTCTTCCTCTTTCTCTGGATCCGCTTCGAAGCACGTCGACGTTGAACTGGCGCACATTCTTCAGCTGGCAGCGAAGGGTGACATTTCACGGGCGCAATTTCTTCTTCAGCCGATCGTGAAGGAGCTACAACGCTGGACAACTCGTCTGCAGACGTAGCATCAGAGTTGTCGCTGAATAAGGGACCACGCTGTCAATCACACCAATTAGAGATTTATTGACTATGTTTAGCTATAGTGTAAGAGAGGCAAGCAAAGAGACATGGAAGCATCACTCACCTAAAGCATGTGACGGCCGAGCGGTCTGCACAGAGGCCGGTAGATAGGCAAATATATTACCTGTTCTATTTGTTGTATTTGAGTTCGCAAAGAGCATCAGTGGAACAGCGCACCCGAGCGGTCATAGCAGGGAAGAAGGCTCCCAACACCGAGCAGTTGATCTGGATGATTTGAATGACCTCTCTCGTCGGGATAGAAAATTTTGAATATATGTTTGATTAGTTCCTAGAGGATAGTTAAAACAAGTGCACTCCATATCCTAAATCACTCACAAAAGGCATGGTATATATAGATTTCCGATTACCTGATACCAATTCTTCTTTAGACCATAGGAGTTGAGGCTGACGCTCAGGGTGGCGTTTGACGCGGCCTGTGCAGTGTGACGCGGCACTGACGAGGTCTGACGCGGCCGTGACGCGGCATGGATGAGGTTTGACGCGACTGTAACGCGACCGTGACGCGGCATTGACGCGGCACAAATTGCTTTGACGCGCCTGTGACGCGGCACCGACGCGGCATGCAAGTGAGCCTTGACGCGGCATAGATAAGTGTGCAGGTTTATACCAGTACAAAAGCTGCGAAGATGTTGGGAGAATTTGCCGTGGTATGAGTAGTGCTTGACCCAGCCTGACTGAAGCTTGACATGATGTGGTTGGGGCTTGACATGGTAGTACAGAGTACAGAGGCTGCACCAGACTCGACAAGGTAGAGTCGAGGCTTGGCATAGGCAGATAACACTTCACACTGCTGTCTGAAAATAAACATTAAATCGATGGTTAGAGCTAATGCAATACAAATACGGGATGCACACAACATTCCAAAGTAATACGAACACAGAGGACAAGCACTGTAAAATTGGTGAGAGGTGAATGCAGCACTCTAGGGCCTGTACGCAGATAGATATTCATATATTGATGATTCAAAGTGTTTGGAATTCATTTCGAGCGACATAAGGTGGTATTTGAGCATGATCTCCACCATAGAATTTGTGACGGTGCCGCGTCACATAAGCCGCGTCAGAGGCGCGTCACGACCGCGGCAGGCGCGGCAGGACCGCGTCAATTTCACGTGGCCCCACGGTGAACTATTTCAAACATCACGTCAAACATGTATTGTTTATGCAGCACAAAAATTTGTCCCAACCCAACCGTACGGATTTACTCCGAACTAGGTATTGCACCATCAACTATGATACCAAAGTGAAAGCAGAAACATAACTGACTGTCACGACATAGCGCTTGGGCTGTCTGCCCAATTTTCATTCACAGATGTTCTAAGGCACGCAGGTAAGTCATGTGGTTGAATCCTGATTGCATAGCGATCTGCTTATACTCACCCAAGATGTACATTTGCCGTCGCAGCAATCTGAATCTTTTGTGCAAACTTGTGAGCTACATGCGTTGACATACACAGATGCTGACAGAACAATAACAGCAACGAGGAAGGAGAAATGCATTTTCTGTGCGAGGTGATATGGAATTAAGGTGATCTCGATTGATATCTCTGAGGATGGGGGAGAACACTGGACGCTGACCAGCTTTTATATCCTGCATACACTTAGTACGGGCATAATCCTCATTGATCTGGCAGAATTGTTATTGCTGTCAGATAGCAGGCAGTTCGGTAGAACCTGCAGGCGTAATGATGTGTCGTTTCTGCCGCATGAATTGCTGATTTGAACCTTCTCTGAAACCGTCTCTTTGCAGCGCTCAATTCGGAAATTCAAATCTCTCCACTTATATGTTATTGCCGTACTGCTAGTAAAGAGATTATTATAAGTGGAGTGGTGACCATCTCCGTCCCACCGCTCGTCGTCTACCCTATTCACGATTTCTTACCGTACAACCACCTACCAGGCTTAAACCGCAGAGGAGTAGAGGTGGTGGAGTAGATGGAAAGACGAGGAAAGTTAGGCACTCACACAAAGAACGAGTGACTGAGCGGAACAGGCACACCGCAATCTCTCTATGTCCGTTTCTCATTGTTTCAGTGTGGATATGTTTAAATCCCATGTATTACAGTTGGATATGCACCATGGCAATCTCAAAATAGAACTGAACAAGACTCAATTTCCTCAATGTTCGACTATGGTGCATTAATGTAATGCGCAAACGCGAGTCTACGTGCACCCTTATTTCGATATAAGTAAGGGCCTGATCTTCCTCGTTTGTGTCCGTTTTGTCTGTGGATCGACTATAAACCCATCGTCCGATGACGTATATATGTGCCTGTTCGGATCGCTTATATCACCGCTCCGAACCTTATGCACATGTATCACGAACTCCGAGTCGGGTCTCCTACACCGCTGCCATCATATCTGTTCATTTGTATCACGTTCTGCGGCAAAATCCACGGTTTTGTCCTGTTATATATTATCCGATTCGTTCAGTCTTTCCCGTCGGAATTCCAGCGTGTTTTCAGCCTCCTCTTCTTTTCCATTTAATATACCCCTCATCAAGTTACTTGGTGTCCAACCAACTATTATGTGGTACAAGCTTTATATAACGTGCACAATCTCGTTGACGGGACCCCTACCATTGTAGCACAGCCTTGTACTGTTACTGATTCAAGCCTCATCTGTAAGTCTGCATCCGGTTTTAACTCTATTCGCGCCGATAACGTTCAAGCTTTAGGACGACCGCTCTCACAACTCCCCTCTGCCTGATGCACGGAATTTGAAACTCATTGAGTCCGCTTTCCTTTTCTTGTCTTACCTAACTCGGTTTATAATAGCTTGCTCTCTAGTCTTGAGCTTGAGCGTCCTATTGCCCATCCAGAAAAATAAAATTGTTCCTCACTCGACCTCCCTATCGTGCAGTAGTTTCATGTGGTCATGTTTGCCGGTGTAGACGATAAAGTGAACTACCGTACGTCTCGTTCCTCCTTTGCTTTATAGTGATCATCGTTCGCACTCACTGTTTCGAGGAGATATTAGAGCAAGTATGCACATATATATTCGTCGCTCAGCATCAACATCAGCATTCTTCGTTAGAGCGTACCCCATATCATGGTAACACCTGATATGTGGATGACGTTTTGGGTCTGGCATTTTCCTTATGTATCTATCCATCCCGAACGCCCGACTCGGACTCATCTCGCACTCTTCGCTATACCACTTCAAGAACCGATAACTAGTTCGTCCCCGGAGCGAGTCTCGTTCAAAAATGAGCTAGATTTCTGTTTTTGATATGCGGTACGATCAACGTGTGGTGTTTTGTACTCATGACGAGATTTCTTTTGTTTCTCTCCAAACCTCAAGTCCCCATGACAAACGGTTTGCGTTCTTGTTGAAATCGTTACTTGAGGTTTTGTGTCTTCTATTTTTGGATTGTCTTGGAAAACTCAATGTCCTACACAGGTATCTTGCTTGTAAATGCCCATCCATGTACCGTTCCTCGCTTAGGACCTACACGCGTTGTGCGCGGTCTGTTCATATTCATGCGGCCACCATTGATGGAGAACAAATATAATTGTAGCTAACCGCCGTATCTCTCTCCTCGTTTTCGTCTTTCCATTGATGTTTTGTAATTTCGTTACTCGTCTGAGTCTTCTGGACCTTTACACGTGAGCATACATTGTGGTGAATATCAACCTTGCCGCTATTACTCTCTTCCCAACTTTGACAATGCCTCCTTCAGTACATCATTTATCACTCATAATAAATACGTAGTCCAATCGCTTAGTGTATGCACCTGCATTCATGGCTAGATGACGCACAGTGCATTTGGTGTGATAAGATATGGTGCCAGAGATATACCGCCATTAGATAGAATATCCATCTCTCGTCGTATGCATTTATCGTGACTGCAAGTCTCATGTCCTCTAGACTGTCGAGATATGCGCACGACTCGCCGGATCGATCGCCACGGTCTCACATCTATATTCCTGGTAGTCGGCACTAGGACGGATGAATTCCTCGGACAAGATGTCGTTGGCAGTCCCTTGACAAACGAATGCGAAGACAGCTCGTCCCACGACGCAAGGTCGTTCCGGTGTGATGTGCCGGAGTTGGTTGAAGCTCAATAAGCATCCTGAATCCTAAAAACGAATATTCAGATTATCGCAACTACAGACCTAAACGCCCGAAACATTAAAGTACATCAATATCACCATACAAAGAATGTACACAAACACCCAGGCAAACAAGCGCGCAGAAGATCGATTACTCAACCTTCATAACGCTTTCGATGCGTTTCTGTTGAACGCGTCCCTTGAGGTCCACCCACATCGGGAATCCAAATATCATCGTAAAGCCAACATAAGCAGCCTGGATAGAGAGTCAAGGCGTGAGGTTCAGAAAGCAAGACATACTCACCGTCACTATAGCACCCTTGACATATTGCCTACAAAGTGACCAGGTATACAGTGCTTCAGCCCCACGAGTGGCGCATAGTAATGCGCAAGTAGTTCGGAAGGAAAGACCGATACCAGTGGCGTTTCTAAACGCGTGCGCTGGGGAGGAGAATGCATCCATAGTGGTGACAGGTATAGAGAGGAATGTAGTTCCAGGCGGTGGTGGCGAAAGGAAATAGAAGGACGCGAACAAAACGATGCCTGTGATAACAGTCATGCGAGGAATCTGGAATGTGGTTATTTGTGGAGCTTTGAGCTATAATACGACTGTCAGAGACAAGACTGACTGAAAGCAAAGGTTGTCAAAACGCACCATACCAAGACCCTCCTGAGCCTCTGCCTTCATACTCAGAAGGCGGGGTTTGACTTCCTCGTACCCAGAAAGCGGCGGGTCAAATGATACCCGGGTCGTATTCGATTCTCCGGACTTGAGCTTATACACAAGCGTCATGCCCTGGTATAATATATTTATAAACACTAGCGAGCATAAGACATCCATTTCCCTGGACCTACCTTAGAGTCAATGCTAGACATCTCAGCAGTGAGCACGTTGCCCTCGACTTTCCCGAAATATTTGACATAAGCAACCAATGTATCAGGATGATTCTTCATGTACATGCATAGGAAGCCAGACTTGGAAGCGACCGGGTCCGACATGATTGTCTTAGAAGACTTGGAACGATGGATACTAGAGTTGTAAAGCCAGTTTCACTCAGGGCGCCAAATCGATGTCCAGTTGGCAATGGCAATTAGGTGCAAGCTACGTAGCGTGTTTATGTAATTTAGACTAGTGGGCCTAGTGATAAACTATCATGCATATGCATCATGATGCGCACTTGACGTGGCATTTTGCCTCGTCACAGCCACGCCATGAGTGCATCAACATTGTAGGTACATCAAAATATTTAACCGTGATGATAGCCCCACAGAGTCCCACCACAGAGCCCCACTCAATCGATCTCTTATAAGTAAGCTGTGAGTGATAGACTGTGATTATGGTGGAAGGAAGACATTACTTTCTCCCAGGCTCTCCCTCTCCTTATGCTGTCTGGTGTCTAAATACAAGAATAACCGATGGATCACTCGGACCCTCGGGCAATTTGCCTGCATTTGTCGCCCCTCTTCGAATTCAGCAGTCTTGTGCAAATTCCCGCTAGAATCGGTCGAGTCGACTTGAATTGCGCACCTGAGAGGTGCCTAAACATGTTACTGCACAACCTGCGACGCGGTCAATCCCTACAGTTTTGCTCATTTGGCCGATGATCAAATATTTATGCGTCAAGCTCAAGGCAGCTGACAACCCTAGCTGGTATTTTTCCCATAAATATCTGGACTTGTTGCATTTTCAACTTCGTTTGAAAGAATCGAATTCGGTATGTGCAATGCTTGTAACGATTTAGTGATAATACTATAGGTTACAAGTTGCAATCCATAACATCATCACTCAGTCGGGTCTGCAGCACCTGCAGTTCGAACAGTACATGATGTTCAACTTGGACGTCAGATGCCTATCTTAGCTGTGAGCTGTCCAATGTTAGGCCACGTCAATACCTCCTTGATCAGTATCGAAATTTCCAGTGCAGCGACTGTCGCGATATTGACATAGATTCTTTCTGGACGTTTGAGCGATCGACCAAAGGTGCCAAGGCCCATGATGGATGATAATCATCACCCGAAGGTATGTCGTATGGCAGTGCAACTGCATAGATGTAAATCTACTCTAAACATCAATGACATCAAGGTCGTTATACTCTATCGCGTGATCTGCAGAACCTACCACATCGTGATCCCACTTTTCGTTGACCAAATAAATTCTATCCTTATCGACCCACACATCGGTTAACTCTGATTCAGCAGAACCAAGCTTTCTGTCCCATATAATCTCGACGTAAGGCAGGGACGTTGTCAAGCTCTTCACAGGCCTGCCAGTCCACTCGTCAAAGTCTGTTGTAGATGATGGTTCTTGCACCACTCGTCCTAGACCCCGCCTGTTCGTCACAGCTAGCGGGCTGAAGTCCATGATGTGTAATGTGTGCTTAAGGGGACCTGAGGCTGACTGGCCTTCTATCACTGCTTGCAGAACTCGATTCCCGCTAACGTGAATTATGCCTGAAAGCTCGAAGATACGAGTATTTGACGGGCCCCAGCGTTCCCACGGTATTGGCATTGCTACCGCCATTCCGTCAAGATTGAAGAAAAGCCTCGTGGAAATGATGTAGGCTCGTCCCGCTTCCGTGATAATGCATAGCAGCTGGTTTTGGGGGTCTGAAGTGTACATGGCCTGTTGGGCATATATCATTGGGGAGCTATCGATATGATCTATCGGAAGGAAGCACCGGACGTCCTGAAATGGGACGGGCATCAGGAAACACGCCAGCAATTGTGGCGTCTGGGACATATCCTCGATCGAATAGAGTTTCAGATCGTTGGCGACAACGAGCAACCTATTGTTTCCGAGAAAACAAAAATCAATTCGGTGTGGTGATAAACTCATGTCGCTGAGGACGCTCTAATTTGAGAATTAGCTGTCGAGTTTTTTTAAATATCTCTGACAGAGACTCACATTAGATGTCGTTGAGTGTTGCCAGTCCCAAATATGCAGCTGCCACATCCTCCTGTCTGGATACAGGAAGAAGCACAGCAAAGCAATATGCCTCCCAAATCCCTTGAGCTTCGCACTTTCTGTAACAAAGAATTTGTCCTTGGATGCGGGCGGCACCGACAGAAACAATGTCCGTCCAGCAGCGTGGGGGTGAACGCCATCATTATCAAGGACTCTTATGTCGATGTAGATTGTCTCCTCGTTCGACTGGAGTGAACTATCAGGGACGGCATACGCGGTGGCAATCATGTTTTGTGCTGGATCCATGAACACATCGAGGTTGTCTGAGTCAGGAACTGGAAATAATGTTCCTGGAGACCAGTCGCGCTTGATTGTTTTTTGTGAGGGCTTTGGTAGTATCGGAACGATTGCGGCCATGTCCTCTTCTTTATCCCACAAGTAAATATGCCCATCCACGATGAACTGTTTGTCATAGTTCATATTCTTTGGTAGAGAGACTGTTTCGAAAGAGTGAGCGTTGACTTTGAACCATGCATGAGCTTTGTCCCTCAAGAGTTGTAGGCGCTTGGAAATGGGAATGTTAACATCGTCCGTATTTGGGACATGGAGTAACCCTTGACCATTGAGTTCAACGATGTACTGAAGCTCAGAGGAGGACATGTACGTCTGGCGAAGGGCCTTACATACCTACAAGACAATCGTCATGAGTACAAAAGTCCATCTAGGACAACAATGACATCAGCACGATGGTAAATTGGGCTCACAGATGTACAACGAAGAATATCTCGGCAAGAAAGGAAGCTCAAAATGTTGAACTGTAGTTCTTCCGCAAGAGACAAAAACCCTGCGTTAGGCTTCATTTCAAGTTTCGTGATCCACTCCCAACAAGGTGAGATGGCCAACTAGTCTCAAATAGACACGATTGACGTATTTAGGCGCCTAGGCTTATACCAAGCATACAATAGTGAAACCTTGGCTTTCGAACGGCGAAGCGTTTAGCAAAAAAAGATTGAAGGTGAGCTTTATGTAACACGAACAACGTCTCATGAGTACCGACTCCCGCGAACTTAGCTTTACGTAAACATGAGCAGTTGATTCGAAAACTTTGATTCATTTGTTCGCGATGATGACGGACTCGGAAGACACTTATGCACAGGGAGGTTGCCTCCTCTAACCGCAGGTACATCTCTTCAATGATCAGAAATCCTCATCCGTTCTTATCTGGAAAGCACTTGCCTTCACAAAATGCTACGTCTTATCCGTCAAAATGGAGGAGGCACTGGCAGCATCGGAGACTTCAAATAGATGTTGAAGAACCAGCGACGGCACTTAAGTAAGTGACAAGTGTTCGAGGTCACTGGTTACCTGCTTACTAAGTACAGAGAGTCGGGGCCTGAGTTGCCGTAGCCCGGCCATATACTCGTTTGAAGCACCCATGCTTGGTACGATTCGGAACGATGCTTGTAACCCATAATGCCATCATCCAGCTCGGCCGGCGGCACCTGCAGTTCAAACGATACAACTCCTACTTTATGTTTAACTTGCACGTATGATGCTCCCTGAACTATCTTAGCTATGAGCGAGCGCATGTGGTCACGTCAAGTACGCAAATACTCCAATTCCATCATGTCATGTACTCCTTCAACCCAGTATCGCCTCTATTCAGTTCTCGATCAGCAGCGTCCTACATATCCAAGTTGTTCGATCAACAACAGTATCAATGCGAAAGCGGAAACGCTCATTAGTGAGTCGCTACTTGCAAGTCGGCTTGTTTTTAGGGTGGGACGTCATGGTTGGGAGTCGCGTCAGTGCATATTTTACCCTGGGGCTGATTCAGAGGCACAAAGGGTGAGTCCCGTCAGGTGAAATTGGATACAAAGCAAGATACTCCCACTCACAAGGGCTATGCAGATACCGTATTCACCGCAGCAGTCACTGTTCTTGCTGCAACTCGCGTCTGGTAGGCTACAAGCTGGACGCCTTGCTGTAACAGACATGATAGATGTTGACAACGCAACAATGACGGTGAGGAAGGAGAAACGCATTGTTTGGTTGAGGTGGTATGACCTGTTGAGTTGCTCGAAATTTTTTTCGAGGTGGGTTGAACACTGGTGAAGATAGGAAAATGACTTGCTTTTATACTATCATGAAACGGTTTGGCAGAACGGTTATTCCTGGCGAATGATCACAACGAGAAATTAGGCAGAACCCATTCCTTCCGGTCATTTCGCGGGCGTGCGCCGTAACGTGGCTGTGACGAGGTAAAAATGCCACGTCAAAGCTTGTTGGCAGCTTACCCAACGGCCGGCCTATATAAATTCCTGACCACACCCCTTATTCTTGTTGTCTCCATGTGGTTTAAAATTGCTAGGCGCTTCAGGCATATTGAACCCATTTAACGAGGAGTGATGCGGCATGGATAACTGGCTGACGTGACACGCCGATGTACGCTATTATCATCCGCAAGGCATTTAACATCTCTTTCACAGATACCAGGTCTTACTCGTCGAAATCGAGGACGCCCCTGCCGGCCTTCCCTCATCTGTAATAACCAAAATACATGTTCCATGTTCCAACTACAAGCGTACACACCCATTCCCAAGACGATGTCCTATCCCCTTGTCCGCTTCCGACGAAAAGGCCACAGCTTGCTATCGTGCACTCGCACCGGGCGATGACTAGTGTCCCTCCAAAATAGGAGAAAGAGTTCTTCGACGGCCGAGTCAGATTATTCATACAAAGTCGAGGTCTATAAACTTATCTGTGGTTCGGGTCGGCTCATTTCAGGCCACAATGAAGGTCGTTCCATATTTTCCAGGGTGCTTTTTACTTTTCATGGAATACACGCCGCGCAAGAACCTTGCAACCATCCAAATCTAGTCCTTAGTTCAACATACTAGGAGCTTGTAAAGGCCGTGAACACTCTGGCGTTTTTCGGTATCATCCATGCCGATATGCGCCCAGACAACATCATCGTATCTAACGCTTACCCTAGACTAGTGGTCGTCATTGATTTAGTGGCGTGTCGATTTCGCACTCATCAGTCCGATAACAACTGGGAAGAGATTGTCATATCCGAAAGAGATTAAAAGGCAACTCTGGCACTATAAGAGGGCCATTTGGCGCGAGACAAACAATGGTAAGGCTTCATGATACTCAGGCGAAAACAAGTTAGCTTAATATTCCAAATACTAAGACATGATCTAATCGTCGACGAAATTTCGCAAAGACATCTCGAATGTTGCTCGGTACCATGGGCCATGATACGCCTCGGAGAATCCAAGCGCCTAACAACAATAGAACTTTTTGAAATGCGGCCCTCGGAACAACTACCCGACATTCAAACATAAAGCAACACATCAATGTGATGAAAATTTGATGAAAATTGTTCACTTCTTTCCGGTGTTCCAATAAGCAATTTGAAAATCGTTTGACTGGTCACATGAGAAACAAGCACATGATAAGTTGATGATAAGCAACTGAGAGTTTAGCTAACAACTTTAAGCATTGGGCAACCCTCTTCCATTAACTGGGCATTCAAAGTGGGCAGTATGTATTGTGGGGAATATCAGGGAGGGATCAAGCTTCGAACAGTATATATATAAGGATGCTATCATAATGACAGAGGCATCTCATTTCCATAGCACACACGGGAACAACGGTAAGCTTTAAACTACTCAACGTCATAATGATCGAGCACTGGGGTCATTCTCTCAGAAACCATAACCCTTGACCCATAAAATCACGTGACCGTCAGCCTAATAACGTAATACTTGTTTTCTGGACTTTTGGTGATGAAGGGCCCCCATTCTTGGTCGGGATTCTATCTTGCAAATCGTGCTGCGAGCTTTGTCAGTCTTGAGCTCCGAGTTGCTGGTGCTCTCTGAATTCAACAACCTCTGCTCCTACAACCGGGGGTGCCCCACTCCGAGGTCAAAGCATATATCACCCTGGGGCTGATTCAGAGGCACAAAGGGTGAGTCCCGTCAGGTCAAAATTGGAAGATACTCCCACTCACCAAGCTCACGCAGGCACTGAATTCATCGCAGCAGTCACTGCTCTGGCTGCAACTCGCTTCCTGTTGGCTACAAGCTGTTACAGACATGATATATGTTGACAACGCAACAATGACGGTGAGGAAGGAGAAACGCATTGTTTGGCTGAGGTGGTACGACCCGTTGAGTTGCTCGAAGAATCTCTTTGAAGTGGGGCTAACACTGTTACACTGGTGAAGATAGGAAAATGACTTGCTTTTATACTATCATGAAAAGGTTTGGCCGCAGAACGGTTATGCCTGGCGAATGATCACAACGGGAAACCAGGCAGAAACTATTCGTTCCGGTTATTTCGCGGGCGTGAGCTCATATCGTGGTTTTAACGAGGTGAAAATGCCACGTTAAAGCACGTTGGCAGCTTATCCAGCGACTGGCCTATATTAATTCCTGACTACACCCCCTACTCTTGTTTCCATGTGGTTTGGAATTGCTAGACGTTTCAGGCATGTTGAACCAATTTAACGAGGAGTGATACGGCATGGATAACTGGCTGACGTGACACGCCGATGTACGCTACTTTCATCTGCAAGGCATTTGACATCCCTTTCACAGATATCAGGTCTTACGCATTGAAATCGAGGACGCCCCTGTCGGCCTTCCCTCATCTGTAATAACCAAAATACATGACACATACACATTCCCAGGACGATGTCCCATCCCCTTGTCTGCTTTCCACAGCCGGCTATCGTGCACTTGCACCGGTGTCCCCCCGAAATAGGAGAAAGAGTTCTTCGACGGCCGAGTCATTGCGAGAAGAATACTTCTACCCCGAGTGTGAGGTCTCATTTGCATTCAAAGTCGAAGTCGATAAACTCACTGCCATTGGACACCTTTATGGTTCCACCATCCCGCGCCAGCTCTATGGTTCGGGTCAGGTCGTTTCAGGCACAATGAAGGTCGTTCCATATTTTCTAGGGTGCTTCTCATGGAATATACACCCCACGGAGCCTCGCAACCATCCAAGACCCCCATTCAGTCATTTGTTCGACATACTAGGAGCTCGTAAGGGCCGATTCTGGCATTTTCGGTATCATCCATGCCGATATGCGCCCAGATAACATCGTCATATCTAACGCTCACCTATACTAGTGGTCGTCATTGATTTGGTGGCGTGTCGATTTCGCACTCGTCAGTCCGATGACAACTGGGAAGAGATTGTCATATTCGAAAGTGATTAAAAGGCAACTCCGGAACTATAAAAAGTTAGGCCATTTGGCGCAAGGAATGGCGCGAGCAATGATAAGGCTTGATGATACCCAGGCGAAAATAGGTTGGCTTAATATTCCAAACATCAAGACATGATCTAATCGTCCAAGAAATTTCGCAAAGACATCTTGAATGTTGCTCGGTACCATGGGCCACGATACACGCTTCAGAGAATCCAAGCGCTCAACAACAATAGAACTTTTTGAAATACGGCCCTCGGAACTACCCGATATTCGAAGACAAAGCGACACATCTTAATGTGATGAAAATCGTTCACTTCTTCTTTCCGGTGTTCCAAATAAGCAATTTGAAAATTGTTTGACTGGTCACATGGGAGACGAGCACGATAAGCAACTGACAGTTAGCTAACATTAGGAAACCGAATGAGAATGTTGGACAAAGAGGGAGAAGCATCGAGAATAGACCAAATTGTATTTGGGCGACAGATCTGGTACCTGCGTGACAGCACTTTTGCCAGGACTGAGGCCTAAGGTCCCATGTAAAGTCATCGCGTAGTCATCATGTAAGGGAAGAGTTGCTGATCAGATCGATTCTGTCGGGAAGTATATCTTTCAGGATTTCATGCTCCTGCATGACCACGGCGTAATTTTCGTCTCTGTATTGTGTATCCTGAGACACCCAGAGTACAAATGACATACTCAACTTGATCGAGGTAGATCTACCTAAGATACCACATTTGAATAATCGAAACCTGTACTCGGACATGAATCGGTAGGTGCATGCCACAATGAGGGTGAGAAGGAGGTAAGAAATTGACTTAAGCTATAGGGCTTGAATTTAAGTTTCAATGATGATGTATATCCGACCAGACTCATCTTCGTTCTTCCTCGCACGCACGCACTCGCTCCTAGTGTGGTCCCAATATGCAGCGTGATGATACAGTGACGGTGAGACTTGACGTGCTACAGTGATGCGGAGAGGTAAGAAATGGGGAATTGCTCGGTGTTCGGTCAGGGTGGCTTGGGGAACCTATGTGACGGCTGTAACAAGCCTACACTCTGACTCGATTAAAGTGGTACTGGAGTAAAGAATCTTGCGGACGCGTCGAGTTAGCTTGTTGGCACATTCTAGAGCGATCCTTACGTCATCACCTTTCATTTTCAACAACTCCAAACAAACTACTTTAAGGAGACCTGAAAAGGCCTGAAGTTACACCCCCACAATTGGAATTTGCGAGGGCGCCGCAGATCGTTGATCAATCAATCAACGCACAATATCATGTGCGATGGCACGGGGCATCATTAATATTATAATTACACTATCACATTATACGTACGTACAAAATTGTATCATATGACCTCCTGTCCGAATCCCATGATGTTAATATGTTATCAGTCGGACCTTCAATGATTTTTCTGAACATCTATGTTGTAAGCTCGTCGGAGGATCCCGAAATGGACAACACGTCTGCACCATTGCCAATGATTCGAGTTGCCGTTCGCGAGTACGAAAAGGTTGTCCTGTAGTAGTTGCGACGCAGTCGAGGCCGGAGATATCGATGTTGAATAAATCTGCGACGGCGTTATCAGGCATGAGCGCTTTCGATAGCTGTAATGCCAAGGGCAGCGAACGGACGAGTGGAGTTTGGTGGGGGGCAATGAAACTTGATTTGGGAGTTACTAAGATGAGGATTGTGGGTATTCCGAGTCTGGATAATCATTCAAGTGATGAGTATACCGGTAATGAACAACCCAAGTGGTAAGTAGGTTGAGTTGATTGAGTTTTAGATGGCGCCTCGTCGTTGTTGTTCGCGTTGGTGAGCGCCAGAAACGGTTGTCCCGTTTGTGGTCAAGAGATTTCTACTGCCACTATCCCTATTACTCAGCCGTGGAGATTTGCAGTTGACGACATTTGCGAGGTCTTGTCATTACGTTCTTGCGTGCATACCTTGCTTTGGGGAGCCGAATAACTTCGGAAGGGTAACAAGGCGCTGATCACTCGGACTTTGCGGGCTCAGGGATTTGAAAAGATCCGTCTGATATCAAATTTCCTCTGTCGCAAGCGAGTAAGCATACATTTGGGCGCTTGTCAGTTAGTATTTCAATCATGCACTTCTCACCCAAGCGTGGAGAAACTTCCGCGCGTCTTTCTTTGTCAAGGACTTCGCAAGGGTTCTAAACCTCCCTTTGACAATCTCCTCACACCTCGTTCACCAATGTCCAAGACTGATGACATGACTACTACCCCAGGCGGCCTTGGCTCATTCGAGCCCGCACTGGCCGTCGATAAACCCCTTACATGGTGGAAAACACTTTCAATCTTTTGGGGCATGCTTTCGAGTACCGCCCTAAGTAGATGTTGGCCTGCATTGATTGTCACTGGTATCTGGTCGTCCTCGATATGCGTGATTAACTATTACACGCAAGGAACTTTGTCGATTGAACCGACTCTTATCACCGTGTAGGGGCCCTCGGTACTGTCCCAGTGAAATCATCTTCTAATTTTCATCGCAGGTTCGGTACCGTCCTCGGTTTCATAATATCTTTTCGGACATCATCCAGTTTCGAGCGTTATAATGAGGGTGCCAAACTCTGGTCTCATATTGTGTTAAACTGCCGCATATTTGCTCGGACCGTGTGGTTTCATGTCCCAGGTGCATAAACTCTTTTTTAATTCACAGGGTCACTCAAACGTCACAGATAATGCTTTTTCATCTCCTTCACAGGATTATCGTGGTCCAATTGCTGATGAAATAACCGATCAGGACCCAGCGAAGACCCACAAGGAATACGCTATGACCCTGATTGAGAAGAAGACGGTAGTGAATTTACTCGAGGCATATGCTGTCGCCGTCAAGCACTACCTGCGAGGGGAAGAAGGAATTCACTATGAAGATCTGTACCCGCTCGTTCCATTCCTCTCTTCACGCCATTACTCGTTTCCCGCCATTATCCCTGCTAAGAATGACCAGATTCGGAAGTTACGCCGTAGGCATGCCGATAACCTGGATCATGAGAAATCGGGGGGTGCAGTCGCTCAAACCCACGAAGTGGCGGTCCCTGGGTCTTTCTCAAGACCTGATAATCGAACGTTTTGGACGGACACCACCACTAAAACCATCGCACCGTCTTATTATGATGCAGAGTCTCTTCTACCCGCCGAATTGCCTCCTAGGCACGGCTGGCGAGAAGCTTTTCCATTTCCAATGTTCTTTTGGATATTGGGAATCTTAAAGAAACATTTCCGTAAACTTGGGACCGATGACGGGCGTCAAAATTTCCGCCCCAGCAAAAATAATGTCCCTTTAGAGATATCTATGTACTTGGTGCGTATATTTCACCATGGACGGACATTAACAAGGCCTAATTTTTGAGCCCCAAAGACATCTTACATTGCCGCACTGCAAACCCGTGGAACTGTGGGTGACCCAACCTTAGGTATGTTGTGATGAGCTCATTGTCCATGTCACTGATAATTCTCCTCGCAGGTGTACTTTGTGCGACGCTTAATCATCTCGTGGAAACCCTGACTGGGTTAGAAAGGATCCTTGCCACTCCCATTCCGTTTTCGTGCGTGATCGCTAGATGCTCGTTGCTTCTGTGGTTCCTAACTCCTAACTCTTCGCTCAGTTACTCCTCGCACCTATGGACGATCACAGTGCTTTACTGTGCAGCCTTGGTATGCAGGTGTCTTTCCCCGTATACAGCTAGTTGATATTGTCGCTATATGTCACAGCCCTTCCAGCTATGGTCCACACTTGAATGGTTCACCATTCCAGCGACCGTGATTGCTGTAAGGCGTATTACACACTTCCTCGTGTCGTCTTGTCTCATTTAACTATAAAGAGTTTGGTTTTCTATGGCTTCCTTGTGGCCGGAGAGGAAATTGCAAGTAAGTTCTGAAGCTAAGATGTTACGCTCATTCATTTAACGCATCGTCTTAGATCCGTTTGGCAAGTTGTCTCATTCCGCATGACTGATAGGATCTTACTGCCATCTATCTGACAGGCTATGACAAGAATGACTTGGTAAATATATTTTTTGCATCTAAGGATGTATTCGCTCACCCAAGAACGTAGAACATGAGATATTTAGTGGAGAAAATCATACGTGGGTCTTATTTCTGTTCGGGGGTGTATCATTTTTTTTCTCACTTCGTCCATCCAGGGAAGGAACTTCATGCTATTACAGCGACGCCAGCCCCAAATCCAGCGATATGGGCATTCACGAGAGAAAACAATTTTCTTCAAGTTGGGCAATATTCGAAGGAGAATTCGGACAAAATACCGACGGCCTGGGTTAACAAGGGGAGAGAGGAGATTCTCAGCGCTTTGCATGGGTAGGTCGTGCATTCATTCTCACGTTAATGCTAGTAATAGATTCATGTCTCCGCACTAGCAAGTCTCAAACCATCTAGTGGGGCCTGAGGGTACCATAAAGTAAATTGGCAGAGAAGTGATCGGTAGTTGTTTGTACTTTTGTATTAGGTGTCCGAAATGGAATAACAGTTGAGCGCATACTGATGCCTGTGGAAACGGTTTGGGCGGCACCGGTTGATGCGAAGACCAATGTCGTTCGAAGATGAAAGTCGCAGAATTGACGCCTGATATTGTTAGGTTGTATCAAAATGTCAATGCAAATGTTCGGAGATTAATTGACCACCGCGCCGTAACATCAATCAACAACATTTGCAATAATATGACCAATCGAAAATAATATTCATATCGTCCACAACTTCATCACGAGCTTCAAACTCGAAGTTCCTGTCGGTAAGAGTGAAGATTGCCTGCAACGGTAAGTCAGGTCAAGGCTCGAGGATTTTCCGGATAATAACATGACATACGTTGGAGAACTCGAGCATGTACCCCATAACAAAGCCCACCTGGTCGAGGCCAGTAACGCAAGCTGATGGGTTAACTGGCAGACCGTTCGTCAAATACGTCCCAGAAAAATTGGCAGTGGTAGACTTGATGTAAGGCGTGAATACTGCGACTCAAACACAAAAGGTGTAAGATACATTATTTTATATCTAGATGCGTTCCTTTGCTTATAAGTCAAGTGCTCACCTCGTAAACATTTGATAGGCACAGTCATGGTTATCTCTGAGCATGCTTGCTAGTAATTGGCCGGCGATTATCGGGGTGATTCTGAGAATTCGGCTGGAGACATCTAGGACCATGATTGACTGGTGCCATGGCTAGTCTTATTGGTATAGAAGTGACCTCATATTGTTTCGTTCAGGGGGTGATATGAAAACATCTAACCCCATAGGTCAGTGACACTACTAGGACTAAAGTGGCGAACGCAATGAAACGTACACTCCATTATTTTTCTTTGATTCAACACTTGCCGAGGCACTGCCAGAATACTCCTGCTATCGATGGCTAATGGCGGCAATGGTACAATGAAAGACAATTTTGAATATCCATGACGAGAGATTTCCTCCATTCCCATAAACTAGACTGTGCGTTTGAGATTACATGAGACTCCCTGCACGGAATATGTGCTCCGTTGCTGGTGTTCAAGACCTGAATCTGTCGCAGCGGTGCGAAGGTTCGTGTGAGTGAGTTGGACGTCTCTAGACAATTCACATTGACTATTGGAGGATATGTATTGCTGGGTCCTGCAAAGATAACGTGAAGAGTGAGCTGGAGAGAGATGGATAGGTTATGGACGTGCATAGCATATGACACTGCAACGATATCACAGTCGTTGAGGAAGGTTAACGTTATTCGAAAGAAAGCTATGTTAGATCAACGTTAACCGTGACCGGCTGTGTTGGACCATATGCTACCAACAAACTCAAAGTACTGTATATAGTACCCGAAACGATAATCAATGATCTACATACACTCCGACCAAATTTAGTCGGAGTCTGGATCGCAGTGGCGGTTCGCCGCCAATTCCCGACTCTGCTTGCTCTTGAGTCTTCTTGACACGGTTCAGCAAATAGTGTTTCCTATGTCATGCATATTCGCAATTGATCAGAGGATACCTCGAGGGAGACAAGAAAAAGAATTAGAGGCAAAATACACCTAGCTCATGATAGAACCCTCCCCACATTGCGCTTCGTGGAGTCGGGGATCAAGATGGGGTGACGCTGCCCACTACCATTGACTTAATGGAACTTCAAGTCAACGAATTCGACCGACATTTTAGATCAGCGGCCTAGCATGCCAAGGAAGCAACTCGTGCGCATACCATTCACCCTCAATAATTTATCTCAAATGATTTTCTTCTATTGACCAGCCTGTTGAGACGGATCCAGTGATCCAGTGAATGCGAGGCTTTATCGAATATATCCGGCTTAACCCGCAACGACTCTGACAATTCAAGCCTTGATCGCCATGGCAGCCATAATCTCTGTGATCTAGCGAGAAATAGGTCAATACCAGCCTTGTAATGGCACAGCCTACGAATCACCCGCCCATGTCAAGGCTAACCTGTAACACGTTGATCAGTGATGCCATCTCTATACAGGCACTATGTTACGTCTAGAACTTTATGTTAGAAACGTCGACTGACTTGTTTTCGGGCAGGTTTTGAGTTCCGTGATTGCATACATAGCATTTGATTGCGGGAAGGACCGTTACACACGGCTGGTAGTATATAATGGACCACTCTCCATTTTCGACGTCCTTCAGTTGAATATCACCTTATCATGACGTATACCACCAATCTGGAGATGCAGCAAATGTGAGTAGTAACGCATAGATTGACTATGTATCCTGAATATTCATAGGTTGTTTTGCATATACGCCGTTCTGGCGGGAAACAGTACTAGAGTTTAGTTTTATCCTTTGTCTCAGGACGATGACACATCATTCTGAATCTAGGTATACTGATATACGACCATATGATGACCCTACCAGAAGAGATCGCTTTTATTTGGAGTCGTCCGAAAGCACTGTTTGCAATATTATTTCTGCTCAATCGCTATGTCGCTCTCCTCGGTAATATCTGTGGCTTAGTCATGGATTTTGTGCCTGTTTCAGATGAGGTTCTACAATTTCGTTATGCATGTACTCAATGTTTAGCATGCTTACAGCTTATTTGTATAGAGGTTTGTTTTGCTCAGATCCTTAAATATATATGATTTGCTCATTAAAGATTTAGCTGTTCGAAATATGCGCTATACAGACAACTGGCCATTTTCTTCCAAACAATGATTGTTTGCAGTAAGTAGAAGTTAACTTCATTGCGAGAAAATCACAAACTGAAAAATTTAGTCATAATGACCATTCGCACTTATGCTCTCTACGGTTGTAGCAAGCGCTTGCTTGCTTGGATGGCAATCGTCATGATTGCTCTTTTGGGACCAGCTTGTGTGCGTCTTTTTTCTTTTCAATTTTAGACCCTGGAGTTTACTGATTGTTTCTAGGCGGGCACTTTTGGACGATATTCAGGGAATGTGGAGATCGTGCCAGGAGTCGGCTGCAATGAAACATTTTCAAAAGACGTGTATGTCGTGCTTATCCTTGTACTGTGCGCCTACTCAAAGGCCGTTGCAGAGCTGCCCGTCAGTGAATTCTGAGCCACATTTGCACGCAACATGTTGTAATCTTATCCAATTGCAGGAATCGGGCTGGCATATGTGGCGTTATTTGTCTTCGATTTATTCATATTCGTCCTCACAGTCTACAAAATTTACAAAACCAACAGTTTGTCGTGGTTGTCTTTCGTCACAAGGAAGAATATCATTGATGTTATATTTCGCGATGGTAAATCTTTTGCTACATATGTATTACGAACACTGAATCAACTGAGCATAGGTGTAATGTTTTTCGGGTGAGGTTGCTAGCGGTATCATGATCCGAGTGATTCTGACCCGCACTCCTCCAGAGTGATGACACTGTCCAGTATACCGAACATCCTGACGTACTATGTGAGTCGCCACATGAGTACTAATGGTGTCACAAAATGCTCACAACTTAACCCAGATTGGTTCAGTGAGCACATTAACCCCACACCTTATATTTAGTTTCCTGATGATCAACAAGGTTGGCCTGAGAGGCAGTCTCTCTACATTTACTAGTTGGTGAGTGGTTAATGGGATAAACACGGACCAATCCTAAAGATGACCCTTAGCATGTCTGTTACTCTCATCTCTCGGCTGATGCTGAACCTGCACCAGACCGACACTGGCATTTTCTCCACTCCCGCCCAGGACGATAGCCCCAGCCTCCCTGTCCTCACCACTAGGGTCAACCTAGAGTTTACGATTTCCTCTCACCACTATTAGGCTGATATCTAATTTTGCTTCTCGGTAAAAAATTGCGGGTGTTCTTGTTGGGAGCGGAAAGCTGTTTTTTTAGCCCTTTCCTTGAACGCAGTACTGCACCGCGCCAGCGGTCACGGGTGCTTAATGTAGAGATCTCATTTTCTGTCATCTTTGGATGTGCCCTACTATATGCCAATCATTGCCTAATTATCCCATAATTCATGCTCGTCTGTAATACGATACAAGCGCTCCATTTACCTTCGGACGGTTTCTCACTTCGCTCGAAGTGGCATGCGCACATAGCACCGAGACAAATAAGTGGCGCGCGCACATGGAGGTGACACGAAAATACGAAATCGCTCCGCCTTACATATGTAGAATATAAGCACGGAGTCACATGCCCCACTTGGGCCCCTTTGAGGCTCCACTGAGCGCTACCATTGAATGATTGAATCGTTCGAGCGCTCCAGATCTATCATAGTCGTCTGAGAGCTTCACTTGCAGTGTGCACTTACCATCGTTCGAGTGCTCCTGCGTTCTGCAGTGTCGATGTTCGACCTCATCCGTCATGTCTCCAGCATTAACAACGCTGTCGTCTTCCTCTTTTCTTCGCACACTCTCTGGTGTTCTTAAAAGTTAGGATGTCTGGTCTTGATGCTATGCGAGAGAATTCCTGAAGGCGAATTTGCCCTTCACTGGACTAACTACGAATTCTGGAAGACGAACGCTGCATAGATGTGAAATGAGATAACAACCAAATATATGTGCTAATATTACATCTAATGTACAGGAGCCACAGTAGTTATACCAAGAATCACAAACCAAACCATCCCTCACCTGCGTCCTGTTGGGGCAGGTAATCTGCAGGAGGAAACTGAGCTAGGGGGTACTGCGCTGGTGGATACTGTGCAGGAGCATACTCTGCGGGGGGACGTTGTGCAGGAGCACGGTGCACAAGGGTATTGAGGAGTGCATTGTGCATGATGGGCAGGGGGATGGTGCAGGGAGGGTGCGCAGGGGGACGGTGTGCAGGGGGATGGTGTGCAGGGGGATGGTGTGCAGGAGGATGGTGCGCAGGAGGACGGTGCGCAGGAGGACGGTGCACAGGGGGATGATGCACAGGAGCATGCCAGGCAGGGGGATGGTGCGCAGGGGGATGGTGAGCAGGAGCATACTGTGCAGGGGGATAGTGCACAGGAGAGTGCTGCACAAGGGAACGGTGTGCAGGAGCGTGCTGTGCAGGGGGATGGTGCACAGGAGAGTGCTGCACAAGGGAACGGTGTGCAGGAGCGTGCTGCATAAGGGGACGGTGCGCAGGGGAATGGTGCACAGGAGCATACCGGGAAGGGGGTTGGTGTGCAGGAGTGTACTGAACAGAGGGATGGTGCGTGGGAGTATACTATGTGGGGGGACAGTGCATGGGAGCATGTTGCACAGGAATGTACTGTGCAGGTGAATATTGAGCAGGATTTTCTTGACGAGGTGATCGGCTACTACACATCCTTTCAATGTGCCGTATTGTATGATTGGCCTGAAGTAAACGTACCTGTCTTGATGTTGAGTAGGAGAGTTTGGCCAGCTGCTTGGTTGCCTCTGTGTCTGCAGCATTCCTCTCAGATGCTGTCCACGACTTGTGAACCTGACTGGCGATCAGTCTCTGTATTCTAGGCCCAAGGATAAATTTGTACCTGCCAGGGCTGTATACATGTTCCTTGGGGGGGTTAAATTCCTCCTCAGAATCCTTGGCTGCATATACTGCGCCCTTGAATCTGCCCATCTTCGAGATAGCTTCATCAGATTTCCTGAGATAACATTAGTCACATTGGTAGCAGTAAAGTAGAACATAAATACCGCTGTGGGTCAACATGCTTGCGATCATTTGAGTTGGGATTTGACAAATCCTCCTTGGCTATGTGTACTACTATTACATCCTTAGATCTGGGCACCTTCAGGATAGCTTCATCGAATTTCCTGAGATAAGTTAGGTCACATTAACAATAGAAGGAATAACATAAATACCGTTGTGTGTCAATGTGCTTGTGATTATTTGAGTTAGGATTCCTCAAATCCTCCTTGGCTGTATGTACTGTGTCCTCAGATCTGCGCACTTTCAGTATAGCTTCGTCGGATTTCCTGTGACAACTTGGGTCACATCAATGATAGTAAGGTAGATCATAAATACCACTGTGGGTCAACATCCTCACGATCATTTGAATCAGGATCCTTCAAATCCTCCTTGGCTGTATGTACTATGTCCTCAGACTTGCGCACTTTCGGGATAGCTTCGTCAGATTTCCTGTGAAAACTTGGGTCACATCAATGATAGTAAGGTAGATCATAAATACCGATGTGGGTCAACATCCTCGTGACCACCTGAGTTAGGACCACCCAAATCCTCCTTGGCTATATGTCCTATGTCCTCAGAACTGCGCACTTTCGGGATAGCTTCGTCGGATTTCCTGTGATAACTTGGGTCACATCAATGATAGTAAGGTAGATCATAAATACCACTGTGGGTCAACATCCTTGCAATCATCTGAATGAGAATTCGACATCAGTGGGATGCTAGATGACAGTTCTTGGGTAACGATGAGAGCACTAACATTGAGATCAAAGGACAGCTTTTATAAGGCTTGGTCTGCGATAACGGCACATCAGCGCCTGATAAGACTCAAGTGATCGACCAGCCACCAGCCAGCGGCCAAAGAAATCCATCCAAGTAGCATCTATCAGAGGCGCCGGACTGGTTCTGTGATATTCTCATTTTCAGCATTCGCACTTAACCATGTGTTTGAATTTGGAGTCTGGACGCCCAGCCGCAGCAACCAGTCCCCACTCAGAGCATCATTGTTCATAGGGTGACTGGCAGGACATGAACATACCCTATTTGCTGGACTGTCATAGCTCTATGCCCTCACTGGACACGCGAACGGTCTGGCAGTATGCACGATATCCAAAGGCGCTCGAGAACCTAAGTATCTGGACGAGCTTAAGATTCCTGTGGTGAGTGCTCCGCCCTTAGCAGTGAGCGTTGACGTTGAGCACGCACTGAGCCAATGACATGATGTTGGAATGTAAAGAACGAGTGGCAATAGTCTCACGCTAGTTCATTTGTGTGTAGTAAATCAAGGGTACTTCAAAGTGAGCCAGATCCCAGATCCCCAACTATACAGCATTTCAAGTACTGCCACCAGTTGGACCCTGTACTAGTAATCAATATATAATCCTTGACCTCTCGTCGCGCAAGTACTGTTCTCGGAATATCAACGATCCACTGGTAGCCGCATCATAATACATGTTTGCTTTTAAAACTCGATGACTTCAAACTGATCCTTTTTACCCTAGATAAACAAATGAGTACGTTACACTTTATCGAAAGATGAGATGATCCTACGATGCTAAAACGGTCCTTCAACAAATAAAGTTTGTCTCTATCTAGCCACATTTCGATGAGCTCGCCATAACTGAACGTCCTGCCAGACACGACCTCGACATAGGGCATGGATGTCGTGATGCACTCCATCGTCTCGATGTGTTCAACTGTAGATGGCTCATTCACCATTCTTCCTAGGCCCTGCTGGTGGTGGCGTTTAACAGCTAATGGACTGAAGTCCATGAGATGTAATCTGTACTCTGTCATATCATCTACTTTTGTGCCCTCTGCAGCGAACGCATACAAAGCTCGACTCCCGCTAACGGCAAGTTTGCATGAAAATTGGTTCGGAAAAGCACGGGCATTTGAAGGACCCCATAATTCCCATGGTATTATCGTTGTTCCTTCCGAATCAACGAAGTCAGGCTCGAAGAAAATCCTAGTGAAAATGACAAAGTAGAGATCTGAATACCACGTGACAAGGGATAGTAGCCGATGTTCAGTGTTCGAGATCCAGGTTACTTGTGGGGCTTGTATCTGGGGATACGAGGTACGTGCCATATCGTCCGTCGGAGTAAAGCATCGTAGGTTCATGATCGATACGGGCAACAAAAAGCAAGCCAGCAATCGCGGTGCCTGAGACATGTCCTCGATTGAATAGAGCTTTAAATCGTTGTTGAGAATCAAAAATCTATCGTTTCCGAGGAAGCAAAAGTCGATCTCATCAAGATCTGGATCAATTATTGGGCCGCTGAGGATGCTCTAATTCAACTATCAACTGTCAATCATTTCAACAGATTCTGATCAAGGCTTACATGGGACGTTGTTGAATGTTGCCAGTCCCAAATCTGCAACCACCATCTGGACGCAATTGAAGGAGTGCGAGACTCATCGTCAAACAGACGTAAGGCGATATGTCTCCCCAAACCCTCGACTTTCGTAGTCTTTGTGATAAAGTTCTGGCGTCTTGGGAAGTCAGAGAGCAACAGTGTCCGTCCAGCAGCTTGAGGGTGGGCGCCATCTCCATCCAAGGCTACAAGATCGATATAATAATCCTCATCAGATACCATGCCACCATTTCTAATGACTGTGACATAGACGATGGCGAGCAGGTTTTGCACTGGGTCGATGAAAACATTTAAAACATCGAATTCGCTTTGTTTCTGTTTGGGAACTGAGCAAAGCGAATCTGGAGAGAAATCACGCTCGATAGTTTGTTGTAAGGGCTTGGGTAGTATTGGAAAGATCTTGCACGAGTACAAAGTTGGCTTCCACAAGCAGGCATGTCCACTGACGATGGTCACCTTCGTTCGTGTACAAAATTGTGCCGGTACAGAAATCCCTTCGAAAGAGTGAATGTCAAACTTGGACCATGCATGAGCTTTGTCCCTGAGGAGTTGTAGGCGCTTTGAGAAAGGAATGTAACCACTGGATACAGGGAGCAGTTGTTGACCATCCAATTCGGTGATGTACTGCAGCTCGGAAGATGTCATGTATACTTGACGAAGGGCCTTACATAGCTGCCAGACAATCGTCAGTATCAGAGCCCATCTAGGACAACCAATACCGATTAGTAATTGGATAGTTACTTACGGTTGCACAACGTAGAATGTCTTGCCAAGGAAGGAAGCTTAGAATATAAAGTTGAAGTTCTCCAGGAAGAGATAATAACTCTGCTTTGGGCATCATTCCTTCTCAGCTTGGTCCGCTGTCTAATACGCTGAGACTTGATGTCAACATTATCAGCAATTGTAGAACGAAGAACTAACCAAAGTTTGTGTCGTCAACAGCTAGCACGATCGCGAGTAATAGCCTGAGAGTACTTGGTGGAAGAACGTGTTTGTAGTGTAGGTCGAAGCCATTGTTTGCTTATTACTTAAATACGTTCAGATACGACCAAGAAACAAACGGACAAAGACATCGTGGCGGAAAAGACTGTAGCGGGGACAAGGTAGCTCTGTCGATTCCGGGTTGTGAGGATGTCCCGAACAATGAAGACTTGGTGACCGACGAAAGCAAGGTCAAAGGTGTGCTATTGCTGCCGCAAAAGGGAAGTAAGTACCTTTCACTCAATGATAGCGTGCCACGGATACCAATAACATCTCCAAGTCGTGCTTCAAACCTTCACCATATAGCACAACCTAGACATATTTTCATCCTTTGAAAGTTGCTCTAGGGGCAACCCTCGCCCTCTATTAGTGTAGAGTCGAGGAGGACGAGGGCGATAGACCGTGTGCAACACACTCGATAGTTAATAGTTTGCTATTAGCGAAGAGGTTGGCATGATTGTGATTATACAGTCCAGTACGTGCTGTCAGGATTTGCCTGAATGTATTCAACAGGGATGAGATATGATCAACTTGCGCAAGAGGCAGCAAGGTCTGCGTTCGGCTGCCCTTGTTTGGACTCCTTTGAGTTTGTTGGAGGTTGTTGAAAATGGAAGACACTTCCAAGGAATCAACCAACAGGCTAGCACACGCATTGACTCTATTGACTATGTATTGTGCTATAATCAGTTGCATTGCATCAAGCATTATGTACATCCAGTGCAGCTATACTAACAATAATATGCATAATACGTTAACCATGGCTACGCATGGACAATACCCATCCCAGATGGGCACCTAAAATACAGATAGATAAGGTATGCACAAAGCAGAACGAATATGCAAAGGAGAGTGAACATGAGCGAGAGTGAGTTAAAAAAAGATTGTGTATGTGGATAACCGAATCAATGATGTCGTGATGCGGCACGCAGTGCCACGAGGCATCAAGCCTTTTTTATGGTAATCGTGAGGGAGGGGAACATCAAGCCCCCCTCACCGGTTGAGATTCGCGTTTAGTGCGCACGGACGAGTCTTCGCTTGTGCGTCCGCTTATTCCTGCTGTCTCGCTTGACAACATTCTCGCTGGTGGAACGGCCACTAAGCATACATTGCCCTGTCGCTGTTGGACTTGGGGTGGATGACGCGATAATGGTGGAAGAAGGGCCGTTAGCGAAGGTTGATGCAGTCCCTGATGAGGAACCTGATGCGGGGCCGGTGGAGGAAGGCGCAGTAGAGCTCGAGCCAGCGTTCACGAAGCTTGCAACAGGAGGGCCAGGGAACGTATACTGAATGGGCGGGTTATAGATCTGTGCGATGGTCAACGAAATATTCCAACAAAAATCAAACACATAACTCACGTTTGGCGTTAGGATACCAGCTTCATCATCAGTGTAACAACCAGGGAACAAGCACTCCTCGCTCGACGTCGGGCCCTGAGTCTGGGAACCACCAATTTGAAGTTGAATACACGCAGGGTAAAACTCAGCGCCTCCTGCTGTCATCGCAAGTTGGAGGGAGATAATCTCCGAGCGAAGCAGGTAATTTCCGGGTGCAAGAGTGCTCGGGATCGTCACGTTCGCAGGAGCCCGAGAATCTGCAGAACACATGAACGCAAGTAAAGCTAAGTATGAACGGTACTAACTCAGGTTTGCCTGATACCAGGTAGTGCCGTCCGCCTCGAGACCGAGTTCAGATATCTTGAACCACTCGGAGTTCGTCGAGTTGTATGTTGAGCAAGAACCATCGCACTTGGTCATGTAGTGCATCAGAGGGCCTGTGTTATGCGGCCACTGCAGATCTATTGTCAGTTGTCGATCTATGGCGTTGTATGAAGTAGCGTACGTTAGATGAGCCGTCTGTCCCACCGACCCATAGAATCTCGAGCTGGGAGCCAGGGTTCGCGTTTCCGGACAGAGAAGCGAACTGAGCATCTTGCCCACAGTTAAGGAACGGATTGTCAGCACCCTTGACGGGACTGTTCGTGCTGACAAGACGGATAATAGAAGCGGCAGGGGTTGCCACATTCAAGTTATTGCCCTTATAGACGGTGCCATCGATCGTCACCTGCTGTACGTAACCATGAGCTGAGACGAGAGTGGGGATGACGAGGGCAGGGAGAAATTGAGCAAGTCTTCGAAGCATCATAGATGAGCGAAGCGTAAAGGAGTGCTAGTCAAAAAGAAGAGATGCGAGGTATGGCGAGAAGAGATGGAAAAGATAAACGTTTACGATAAACAAACTCGCCCAGCGAGAGTTCAAATAAGGATTTTGATGAATAGATCAAAGCAGGCGATTGCCCTGATTGTTGCGCACAGACAATAGGGTTTTCTGTACCACAGACCACTGGTGAGCGACCATAAGAAAACGCATTGTGAGAGTCTTTTTATAGTCTGGTTGCATGGACTGAATCAGAACAATGGACAATATGTAAGATAGCTTACATTGCGTATCCATTTCGCCATATGAATTCTTAATCGATTGATGTTTGCCCCTTCTGCATGTTCCTCGCTTCCGTCTCATCAATCAATGGTGAAAAGTACATGCCACATGCTGCAGGTGGAGCATGAGCGTTACACAAGTTTCCATTTTTAAGTCATCGGATCAACTCGTGCTCCTCAGCGCTCCGCCAGCATGGTTTAGTCGTGGCGTCGACTTCTCAAAAAGTGAAAACCCTCCGACCATGGGGCATCACCTGAGCAAACTTTGATCAGAGTATGGAAAGTGAAGTGAATCCAAAAGAAGAGAGTTGTGTATTCGAGTCCGTCGATGTTCGGAATTATCAATAAACTGCCCGTTGAAACTTCAGATCTAGTGCGGTCAGGCCTTTCATCAAAGGAGGCCCACTGGCAGCAGCGAATACGAGTCAGGTGGTTGAAAGGCCAATCAAAGGAGGACAGGTGGTATGTGTGCCGTGTGACAATACCAACGCATTTCTCACGCTAACTACATAATAGAAACAACTTCTGGCGGGCTCTCATCGACATCCAGCATTCGATCCCCCAAACGTTCATCACATGCTGATCCATTCAGAGGTACAGGAGTGCACAGGCAGGCACATATTGCAGGTTTAAGCGGGCTTACAGGGACGTTGCTATCGAGATGGCAATGATGCAACAAACGTGCGCAGGATTCATGTGTTTCACAGCACAAATAGCTTCAGATTGAAGAATGACCGACGGACCATTCAAACCCACGGGCCATTTCCACCAATCATCATGCCATCCCCATACACGTCTGGGCTTGCATTCTTCAACAAGCGGACTTCATTTGAGGAAATGCCTGCTAGGAATGCCCACTATCGAGGCGTCGATCCATGTTCTTATAACCCAATGACGCTATCATTTGGTTGGGCCAGCAGCACCTGCAGTTCGAACAATGCAGTTCCTATGCTATGGATAGTTCTCAGTGTTAGATGCTCTTAGCTCTGAGCTGTGCAAGCGCATAGGCCAAAATCACGAACATTACACGAGTCAAATTTGTTCGCCGCGACATCATGTACCATGCTCCGCCTCGATTGTTAGAACGACCGTCAGCGTGTTTCTCATGTCGAAATTACAAGCGCGGAGACTTGTCGCCTTCTTGAAGAGAGCCATCAAGGAGCAGAGAACACCTTGATTCGATGACCCCGGTCCTCTTGACCTATGGATAGTGACTGATCGTCCACATTGATGTTTGTTGCTCGTATGATCTCATTTATTGAAAGGTCTACCTTAAGCCGGAGAAGTTGATGGTTCGCATCCCAGGTCTTGTCGAGCTCCAAGAACCAACTCGACGGTTAAACGAGACTGACACATAGAGCGGTATGGGCGACTGCATGCCGTGTCAAACGAGCGAGGTTATGACGTTGAGAAGTAGACAGTTGATCATTAAATGCGCGTCTTCTAGCTGACACGCATTTAGTGAATGGCCGGCCCCTGTGGTTTTGTTTACACAATGACCAAAAAGTACGCAAACACGTTATTCACTTGAAATGTCATACGGTACCTCAGCTTCATATCTCCTCTGTCCGTTTCTCAGATAGTAGCGGTTATATCTTGTTTCATGAACAACATCACCCATGCAAAAGCGGATTCAGGACTCACCAACGTGTCGATATGTGCAAATTAGTCTGCTCTCTCGCTAGGAAGATCATAGCAGGCTTTATTACCGTTCGTCTTATATTATGACGCGCAAAAGGTGAGTCGTCATGTGAAGATTGAATGCAAAGCAAACTGTTCTTACTTACAGATTTTATGCAGATCATGGTTGGACCACAGCAGTCACTGGTTGTGATGCAACTTTGGAGCAAATGGCTGCATGCATTGACAGACAAAGTTCCTGTCAAAGCTATAACAACGACAATGAAGATGGAACGCATTACTTGTGCGAGGTGGCAATTTGAGATGGGGTGAACGGTAAGAAAATGGCTTGCCTTTATACTAACGTGCTTACCGTTGTTATGTGAATATATGATTACACTTTGCCTTCCAGATACTATCCTCTACGGTCTATTTGTGGCTACCTACCATTCCTGAATCACGCAAATGATAGTCACGCACAAATTATAATGCTGTCGCACTAGAACTGGAGCGCTCTGCCAACGTTTTGCGATGCCCCACGTGCCACCTGTAGTTACATGTTTGGTAATGAACAAATAGAACACGTTTACTCATTTGGATGGTAATAACCAGAAATATGACGACTTTGAGTATTTGAACTGTCAGTACACGTACGTTGCTGTCATATGTACTTAAATCAGGTACGTGGAACCTATATAGGTGGAGCCGACGGAATGCATGGCAGTGGCTGATGGTAGATGGCGGGGTGCGGATGTAACTTTGTAAGAATGACAGACCCGAAATTCCAGCCTGGGTTCCATATGGGGATCCCATATGCATCATGGTCGTGGCTTAAGAGACTTTGGCGCAGAGTCTGCGCAGATTTCACACAGGCTGGTCATCTCCTACACGCCCTCGTGCTCAGAGCGCTACTTAGTACTCATGGAATTAACGACGAGTTTTTGACTCACCCCCACCTTCGAGGGATCCTTTACACACTAAAAGAACGTGTTTCGGCGAGTCACTCTAATTTTTTTTCGCTAGCACACTGGTTCAGCACCCGCAAGGGGCATGCCCCCGAACTTGAAGTATGTACTCGGAAGCTGGAACATGATAGTTATACATTAACACTGAGGACGTTGATGGATCCTTTGTGCAATGAAGCAGCTGTACAGCAAGAGGTCTATTTCAATGCGTTAAACACTGGAGAAAGCCATCACCTATTTTTGAGTTCTACGCAGAGGGCTATGTTCATTGTTCACTGGGATACTTTTCTGCAAGACAGTAAAAAAACAACACACAGGACTCGGAACTGCTGAAGTTGGCATGGGCCACACCACCTGATTCCAGATTGAGCTAGTAGGACTACTGATTTGTATGTCACTTGGAAGAATTTCCCTCGTTATCATGATGTGTGTGGCAGGATTGAGGTTACGATGGAGCATGCTAGGCCATGTGTTCCTCATCATGACATTCAATCCAATGCTTACATAAGCCATGGATGCACGAGGACCTGCCAAGTTTGCCTATTAAGTACTTGTATCCCAACACAGCCACGTAAGCTCCTGTATTTGACGACCTTCGCACTCCTGATATCGAGCGCTGATCCTTATCTTTGTCTTGTTATTTCCGATCATTTAGGGGTGATCGAGTGCGCATGCGGAGACAACGAGGCACGAAATGCTGAGCATTTCCTTCTTGTTGCTCTTTTCTCCTACCGTGACAGCTCTGTCGATCCTTTTCAGCTGCATATACGAAAGTGGGGGGGACATAGTCTCCTCTGACTACTAATCATCCTTTGGTAACTCGAGTAACTTCCAGCACTTGAAATAAACATGCCAAGACAGTCGATCAAAAAGGTCGATGCTGCCTCGAAGGAACCGTGAGTCTATCTGAGACGAGCGAGGATAGACTGTGTAACTGACAGGTGTTAGACCCATTTGTATCATATGCAGAGATCCTATAGATGGCGCTGCAATCCCAGTTCCATGCGGGCACGTCTTCGACCTTGCTTGCATCACCCACCTCTTCCAGTCCTCAGTCCGCGACGACGCCCTATATCCACCACGATGCTGTCACAGAAACATACCCTTCACAAAAGTACGACGCTACGTCAGTCAAGCTTTAATTGCAGACTTCCGGCTCAAGGGTCGAGAAAAGAAAACGATGCATCGGGTGTATTGCTCGTCGCAATCCTGCAATCGCTTTCTTGGTGCATTACACCAAAAGTCGTCACGAAAAGTGTACGATTGCCCAGCCCCGAGTTGTTCCACCCGTACGTGTGGAAAATGCCGTACCAAGTATGAAGGGGTCGGGAATCACAACTGTGTTATTGACGCAGCAACGCAACAAGTTCTTGATATCGCACAAGCATCAGGCTGGGCAAGATGCCCGGGGTGCTCCCATTTGATAGAGAAGATCGCTGGCTGTAATCATATGGTTTGTCGTTGTGGAACAACGTTCGATTATGCCTGCAAGTAACAGTACCAGTGACCGAATTCGCTGTTCTCACTTGCATTTACACATTTATGCGCTTCCCAACATCTTTCCAAGGCTTGAAGGATGAGGGATTTCAAATTATGTATTATGCAATAGAGTAGCCTGTATGCTAGAGCTTCGATTCATTCTCAAGAAAACACATGCAGTCCATACGCTTACTATTACAATAGAGGACGTCACCAACGGACTCGCTTAGCACGATCTACAAGCATCAGTCGAAATTCCGATCATTGGTGCCTGCGGTCAGTGCACTTGCAATTGGTGAGATCTCAGAATTATTGACTCCGTGGGAAGTAGAGAATAATGTAAGTATGATGTAAAACACTAGGCCTGGCGATGCAACGAGGACGTCTACATAAATGCATAAAACGAGGGACAGTCGCTGTAACATGACATGTGCAAAACACAGCATTCGACGAGATAGCAAGAAAAGAACTGTCAGGTTACCAGCTGCAGGCATATCTTCAGCACGACTCCTCCGCCACCAGTCTAAGTATCCTTCTCAGCAGACGGACTTTGAGTGCGCTTGCGGCGGAGCATAGGTATGCTGAGTCTCCGAGGAAGCTTCGGTGTACTTGGCTGACGTTTTGACTTTGGGCTCGTGGGATCTGCAGGCGTGCTGGGTGCGCGTATCAAAGCAGGAGTACTTGACAAAATCGAACGACTTCGTTGACGCGAGGTCGTCGCGGACAGACTAGACTTACTCCCACTAAAGATCGGGGAGCTCAGGAGACTGGACTTGCGAGGAGTGCTGGAGGATCCATCATCCCGTATAATTTTCGGGGCCGTAGGCAAGGGCGGAGGCTCTTCAGCACGAGTAGACCGACCCTTCAAGTGAGGTGCGCTAGGATGGTGTCTGATGCTACGCTCACGATCGCCATCAGGACGGTGTTTCTGTATCATCGGTGAACTCGGCCGATGCCTCAGCTTCTTCTGATCTGCGCACTGGACATATGCGGTATCAAGCGTTGCTGACTGCGGACTCGCACTCGCGTCACTGCCCCTCTGTGCTGCGCCATCTACTATGCTTTGTCTCCGCGCAAAAGGGGAGAAGTTGAGCTTGCGAGTGAGACTCGCTACACTCGGCCTCCTTGACCGCGGGGCACTTGAACTTACGTCGCTTTGGAAGTTGGACTGCATACTTGGCGTCGTACGATGCGCTGGAAAACTATATTGCGCCGGAATGCGCGGGCTCGGCAGCGGCAATGGTGGTGAAAGCTCTGGAGTTGTTATCGTATCTCTGCGAGGGCGAAGTGGACTGCGAGGTATCGATGGATTACCAGCTCGCTCTTCTGCTACAGGGGAAGTGGGTGGCGCCCTTTTCCACCAGACGCGCGAGTGCTGCGGAGATCCGTATTGACTGTTTGGGTCATCGTGCTCATCGGCTTTCCGAGCGCTTTCTTCGCGTCGCTTTTGCTTCTCGACCACACTACGTACGCCAAGGCCTCTTGCCTTGAGCCATCGTCTACCAAGGCTGTAGGATTTGGACTTGCCAGTCGGGATCTCGTCTGGACGTGGAAGGAACACACGAGATCCAAATGTTGGCGTTCCACAACGCGATGACGAGCGCTCAAGGATAGGAGACGGCAAAAGCGGTAAGATGGCCGTCGAGATAGGCCTCGGTCTGAGCGATGATGGTAGCTTGTTCGCATACATCTCCTGGGCAGTCTGCGGGCCCTCATGTTCGTCATCCTCTGAGGGCTCAGCACATTCAAATGACAAATCTATCACAGGATCCGAGGTCGGCCGTTCAGGGAGAATGTTGAATGCATCCTCAGGTATGTCTACAGGCTCGCAAACAAGATGCCCGAAATGGGAACCTTTTGAATATGTCACGCGTGCAATACGCCAGCCAGATGACAGAGCCAGCGCACAAAGCTCTCGTAGTGTACGCTCTTTGCCATTGAAAGTTATGTGCATCTACGCAGTCAAGTCAGTAAACCGTTCCACGGACAAATAATCGATCATCGCGCGTACCACGATGTCCATGGAAAAAGGGGTTGCACTTGCTTTGCCCAAATTCGGAAGTAAAGGCGCAGGCGCTAGAGTGCCATGTGCGCCATCAAGGTGCGCTAGAACAGATTCGAGCGTCCACTTTTCACCTTCAGATTTCTGATGCTCGCGCTTTGCACTACGGACGCCCTCATCCACGCATGCTAATGGGAGGACGTGATCCGCAATGATAAGCTTTGTCTCTGGGCTGCTTGCAAGACGCAAGTTAAGCAGCACATGACGTGCACGGGCATCAGGCCAGTCATGTAGAACAACGCGGAGGATGTAAACTGCGGGATACCGTTTGAGGTTTAATGAGGGAAGCGGAGGTTGTGGGAGGAAGAAATCGTGGTCTTTCAAATGCATCATGAGAAAAGGACGTCAAGCATCTGGGCGGAATTCTTACCATAAAACCTCACTTGTCCACTCTCCAGCATCTCTGGACACTGCGCACGCCATGCCTCAAGTCCGAGTCCGACGACAACCGGACGGTCTTGGATGATGAAGCGGAACTGCATGTCCTGGTCTTCACAAAAAGGAACAACTGACTGTCGCGCACTGAGCTCGCCTTGAGAAGGCTGAAGCCTTAGATCAGCATGAGAACGTGCAGATTTGAGATTGGTGGACTTGAGATCGGCGCGAGAGGTTTGTGACTTAAGATTGCCTCGTGAGGCAAAGGACTTGAGGTCCCTCCGAGATTTACGCGGAGTCAATTCATCGCAAGACCCTCGAGGGATGGAGCTGTTGTGTTCCACAGTGTCTTCAGCTTCGTCACTGCTCACGCTTCCCCGACGTCCAGGATTGCCTCCGAACGCCCGTGCAAGAATCATCGTCGTGCTTCCAATCCCTCCTCCAACGTCTACTATTGTCGAACCTCGTGGGAGGGAAAGCCAGTCGAAACCTGGAGTCACAAGTGTTAGAATTATGCAACAACACAGACATTCAGGCAAATGGAACTGTAACATACCAGTTAGAATGGCTCCAGGGGCTTCCCACCCACTCGTACCGATCATCGCTTGCGAGAACCGCTCAAGGCGGAAAGACTTGCCCGTTTCACGACCGCTCTGCGCGGATAGCGTGCTTAAATTCCTCACATGTCCAGTATGAGTTTGTGCACCCCGATCTTCAACTGACACGATATTCCCAACAGCGCCTGCCGGTAAACATCCTGCACCACCGCCGTTTCCAGCAAGTGCGTCTAATCCCCCATTTTCTAACCACTCGAAAAATGGCACAGGCGTGTTAAATGCGAGATTGAATGCCGGAAGGGGCTCGGAATCTAGTCCCGACCCAGCGCTCCCTGTGTCCGATTCAGCACCCAAGCCTACGTTACTATTAGGTGGCCTCCCTTCGGATACAACGGCCGAATCCGTAGATGCAAGCGTAAGCGTCGACACTACAGATGCGCATTTGACAAGGAGTGCAGAAGGGGTGTTTGGAACGTCGCTTTTGCTGTAGATCGTGTTGTGAAGCGGCGAAGGGTGCGGGGCTGGTGGGGGGAGTTTGGGAGTTGTTCTTATAGAAGAGGTTTCTGTGTGGGGCGTTGTGTTACGTTTGGGGGACAGAAGGCCGGAGCCGAGGTCCAAAGGTGGTCCAGCAATAGGTGCAGGCATGGCTGCATCCCATAAACGAGGAGACATGGTTGATTCTGCCACTGGACTGAGAGTATGTGTGACTGGCGCAGCTTCTAAGAGATTGCGATGTGTCTGAGTAGACGAAGTAGTAGTTGGATGCTCTGAATGTACGCTAACGAATGATTGGGCGCGTAAAGGCTGAGGCTGCGCTAGAGGGCTGCATATATGCGCCTTATTGGCAGGAAAGCCAGATATATGCGCATGATCCCCAGTATTTTGGGTACCAAGAGCGGATATATGCGCTTCATCATCATCTCTAGGCCTTGCGGGAGCACTCCCTGGAGGAGCTAAAGGAAGTTGAACACCTGTAAACGCCTCTGTGAGGTAAGCAGCTGACTTGAACAGCTCATCAGTGCTAAAGATCTTCAGTTTAGATATATATACGTTCAGATGCGTAAAAAAAACGCACCACAATCCGACGAAAGCAGCGATGCCAGAGGTGTCTTCATATTTTCTCTCCGGACTATTGATGGATGTAAATTTGTGCCATAGGCGAATAGAAGTCAACAACGTACTTTGCAAAGACATCTGCCACGCTCTTGCCGCTGTCTAGCAAGCTTGCAACACGCGTTAGTGCAAAGGTGTCTGGAGCTGTTTCACGCAGAATGTGATGTGTTGAAAGCAAGCGCAGAGGGTGGGCTAAGGCCGAGGAGTTGTTAGCCGATTCGCTTCACCAGCGAGGAAAATGAAAGAACGGCGTTAATTTAAAGTGACAAAGAGTTCAGAAGCTCGGAATATCCGAATAGCCAGACGAAACCTAAGATCGAACGACTGGAGAACAGACCCACCTAAACGAACAGAATCCACACAACGAAGGCCGCCCGTGCGTTCTGTGATGATGCGCGAGATGTCTTTGACATGCACACCCTCTAGCTGCAGTGCCTTTTCCTCCGCCTTCGTCGGGGCGTCTGGACAATTTTATCACGTGATAGGCATGAAACGAGCGGGAAAGGAAGGGAAGGGAGATATGAAATCACAGGGGCAGACGATGCGAAGGTGCATGAAAAATTGAAATCGAATCCAACGGTGATCAGTTCACCCCGCGACCGATGGAGGAAAGTGAGGTACGAACCTCGAGTAAAGCTTGGGCGTGACGCAAGGCCCTTGACGGAGTTATGATTTGGGTCATTTGATCCGTTACCCAAGGCACTTTGGTCAACCAAGATGGGCTCACTCTGAGACCGGAGCTCCGCGATAATACGGAGTTCGGAAAGAAGACGCTGGCGTTCGTCCTCTGCGTCACGCAGAATTTCGACGACGTGTAGATGTTCGATAAGACGCAAGCATGCTGGAAGAGTGTACTGAAGGTGGCAAGTATCAAAAATTAGGTGGTATACGCAACGACAAATGAGGTCGAGAACGAATAAAAAAACTTACCACCATGCTCGCGTCGGACATGAACAGGAATGGCTTTTGTACGATGCTCGTAATTTGGCCAGCTGCAGCGATAATCCTTGTGGCTGCAGCGCTTGCCGCTGGGCAGGCAGCGAGTTTCTCCGCTGATGATGACGATACATACGGAAGAGATGGCGAGGGATAGTCGTACTGAAGGTTGGACAAGGGTGAAAGTGGGGTTCCATAGGAAGAGGCCCGGGTGCTAAAGGTAGAAGACATGGGTGTAGCGGGCACTGACACTGGCTCTGGAGAATCTGGAAACGACGGTGATGAACATTGGGATGAATGGGGAGTAGAAGAGTTTGAAAAAATGCGATGTATATCGTCGAGGGCATCGCCCATGAGCGCATGCAGCGCGCGTAACGTTGCAAAAGTCGGGTTTGGTGTCATCGGCGGATGGACGGACACAAGGTGAGTGCAAAACAGAGAACCTAAGGGAAAAGAAAAATACATCCACGCGATACTTCGCCGCACGTCAAAAAGGTCCCGTCCCGTTCATGTTGTCTGAATAACTAAAAACGATAGGCCCGACGAAATCGTGCTACGAATTTGAGGACATATTAAAGACTAGAGAACATCGATATCCCCACAGCTAGCATGCGTTCTATTCGACAATCATTAGAAAATCGCGTCAGAAGGGAGGACAAGCCAGCGAAATAGAAATCCAAACTGCAAATCTGGCAAACATCGATATGGTGAACCGTATGGAAGACCCGTCGATCCAGGTTAGAAGGGCGGGTGTTGCCGGTAGTGTACCTTCTTTTTTAGGCTTCACTGGGAAGCAACACCGCCACGAAACGAGTTCGAGCTGCTGTCCACTTGTTTCCCTGTGAGACTCCACACCCTAAAACTTTTGCCGTGGAAACCAACGCATCAAATCTACCTCGTCTTAAGCGTCAGTTCGAGACTATGAGGCCTTCCTTTTGAGTTGGCGCTTGGGACGCTACTTTTTGAGTGCCAGTGGTAGCCGCTGTTGAATATTTTTCGTTGGCAGGAGGGAGTGGTCACTTGTGCGCGCTAAGGTGAGTGGGCATCTCCTACAGGATGCTATCCATGAATCGACATGTCGGCCTTGCTGTAGATACATAGTGTCCTGCATGCAAATTACACGACTTCTCTTGACCACTATAAGTTGACTCTATCTACATGTTATCATGCGCAAGTATGACCACCATACAGATGCGCAGCTCTACATATGGCCTGGCCTATATATGTGCGAGATCATGCATACAAGCTGTCATCAATACTGGTCGTACGGCCTATCACTGAGCAATGACAGGATACTACCGTTCTACGCATTTTCATCGAAATGCCTGCACAACCAGCCACATCATCAGGCAGACCTTATCTGTTAAGCATTTTTAGCTTGTCGTCAATTTATCTCAATTATTCTTATGCAAGTGACTAACGGATTTGATATTTATTCGTGCAGTCTCGACACCTGCTGACAATGGTTTGATTGTACCTTGAGCACGAACTCATGGAGGGTCATCGAACGTCAACCACACGAGTCATGGCCCAGTTGTTAACAGATTGGAAATCCGTTCCTCCTGGACGGTGTAGGTTCGAAACCTGCTGACAATAATGTTTTTCTACAATCGCACCTGGCGCATGAACTTATCGAGGATCACCGAATGTCAACCATACGAGTCATGGCCAAGTTGTTCACAGATTTGAAATCTGTTCCTTTGAAGGTTCGAAACCCGCTGACAATAACTTTTCTCTATAATCGCACCTTGGGCATGAACTTATGGAGAACCATCGAACATCAACCATACGAATCATGGGCAAGTCGTTAACAGATTGGAAATCTGTTCCTCTCGGCTGATGCAGGTTCGAAACCTGCTCACAATAATTTTGCTCCAGAATCGCACCATGGGCATGAACTTATGGAGGGTCATCAAACGCCAACCATACGAGTCATGTCCAAGATGTTAACAGATTTGAAATCTGTTCCCCCGCAGGTTTGAAACCTGCTGACAATCACTTTTCTCTATAATCGCACCTTGGGCATGAACTTATGGAGGGCCATCGAACATCAGCCATACGAATCATGGGCAAGTCGTTAACAGATTGGAAGTCTGTTCCTCTCAGATGGTGCAGGTTCGAAACCTGCTCACAATAATTTTGCTCCAGAATCACACCGGCATGAACTTATGGAGGGTCATCAAACGTCAACCATACGAGTCATGGCCAAGTTGTTAACAGATTTGAAATCTGTTCCCCCGCAGGTTCGAAACCTGCTGACAATAACTTTTCTCTATAATTGCACCTTGAGCATGAACTTATGGAGGGTCATCGAACGTCAACCATAGGAGTCATGGGCAAGTCATTAACAGATTAGAAATCTGTTCCTCCCGGATGGTGCAGGTTCGAAATCTGCTAACAATACTTTTTCTCCATAATCGCACCCTGGGCATGAACTCATGGAGGGTCATCGAACATCAGCCATATGAGTCATGGGCAAGTCATTAACAGATTAGAAATCTGTTCCTCTCGGACGGTGCAGGTTCGAAACCTGCTCACAATGATTTTGCTCCATAATCACACCTTAGGCATGCACTCATGGAAGGTCATCAAACGTCAACCATATGAGTCATGGCCAAGTAGTTAACTATGGAAAGCCGGAGCACCGTGCTCGTTTTGCCAGCGACTTTGGTCACATGCAGTTGAGAGACCCCAAACACTGCGTGCAAATAATACTTTGATATAAGCATGTCAAAACAAAGAGTTTACAACCGTGCACAGACAATGCAAGTCCCAGCAAGAAATCTACAAGTCTCAAGATTAATCTGTCTCCGTCTCTGCTTCGTAAATTTTCAACTTAAAGCCACTCCATTTACAAAATTTGTTGCATTTGTGCTCCTTCTCGAACGTGCTAACTGCACGTTCGATATTGCCATCCCCGAAGATATCATCCTTTCCTTTGTTGACCAGGCTGTGGTCCCCAGTTGAGTTACGAGTAATATTTTTAAAAAAAAATCACGTACGGATGTGTAAGAACTTGAGGGTCAGACAAAATCTCCAATCCACCTTGGTAATCGGAGATGAACGCGAGACCGCCGGTTTTGGCAAACTGTATGTGTTGTGTGCAAGCTAGAAATTCGGCAATTTCATAGCCAACCTCGTATGGATCAAGCATTGGGTTGCAATCCATATTATGGATGTATTTGATGAAATCGTCGGTGATCAACTCTTCGACGAGGTACCCAGCCCGAGGCATGGTCAGTGACTTGGATTTGTGGCCGGGTTGTGTGTGATCAAGTGATAATGCGAGACCGGCCTCGACAAAACGCAAGCGAGGGATGTCAAAGGGCGGAGTGTCGGATGAATTAGCAACACAATGGTCTATGTATTCATATGCAAATGTGAGCAATGAGCGTGCCCAGTACAAGACATTTGCCTCTCTGAACAGCTTTGGAAGCTTGTCACCTATTGTATAGCGTCCAATCGAAAAATTGATTGGGTTTGTGCTGCTGCCTGGAGGGTACTTCTTGTAAAATGGTCGCTTGATGGCGACCTTCTGGCGTGGGCGTGAACCTAGAGGAGTTTCGGGGGCTGATAAAAGCGTCAAGAACCCAGGATGGGCCGTCTTGAAGCCTCCAACGCCAAGCATGTCGTCCGTTGAGGTCTGAACTGTAAGTCGGCCACTGTGGCTCAATTCGGTGTCCGTGTGGAAGGCAGCATGAAGCTTTGGGTCCTCTAAAATGACTGATAGCGGGCGTGTTGGGATGGGGAAGAATTCAATATTTTCGTGCTGTACAGTGAGCACTAGGAGGTGTGATGTCAGAGGAGGATTAAGAGTAACAGCACGTACTTACTTTGTCGGACATCTATGTCTGTAGTCCCACCAGACTGCAAAACTTCCCGCAGCTGTTCTCGATCTGGAGAACGGAAACCAACATTGGCAGATGCCACTCTCTTGAGGGGAGGCGAGGATGGGACACTCGCAATCTCGCGGTGAAACGGCCGCTTGACTGGCGCTTTGGACAGTGCCTCTTCAGGTGGTTCTTCTTCAGATGGTGCTTCGACTGATGAGATAGTCGAGGAATCAACCTGAGTGCCAGCCACAGCCAGCGCGCTTGAATGGATGCTCGAATGGATGCTCCCCACCGCAGAAGGTAGAAAGAGCGGCTCAGAAGCCACACCCAGCGCGCTTGACTGGACGCTTGAATGGATGCTCCTTGTTGCAGAAGGTAGAAAGAGTGGCTCAGATCGTGAACACATGCTGAATCGTTCCTAAGGGTATAGATTTTTTGGTAAGTATGTACCGGCATCGTATAATTGAAAAATACAAACCTCTTCAGCTTTTTCAAGCCACGTTTCATAGTCCTCCCATTGAGCCGTGGGCACAACGACATACAATAAGAATTGTTTTGACTTGAATGTCATGGCGCGTAAACCTTTGCGAGTTGCCTGCGTGCATTGGGAGTAAAAATAAGGTTGACGTGGCGGATGGGTTGATAAATCAACCCATCCGCCATCTCGAATGACGAATTGGTCCTGGCGCCATGGAAAGCCTGTCGCAAAAGCTTGGATCTTCGGAAAGATGGTATCCAGTGAAAGTGCGATGAGTCCAGGTGCGTCAATGCGTGCATCAATGTCTTTTCGGCCCTCACATATGTTCTGAAATTCAGAGTTGTCAGTACGCGATAGAGTTAGCATAATCCATCTACGTACTCCAAAAGGTATACCACGAGCGCCCTTCCTCCTATTTCCACCTTCCCGAACAGCGGTAATTTCCAAGCTAATAGTCTCCGCCGGGGGTACAGCATATGCTTGCTTAGCCCAGCGTTCTCGTTCAGCACCGTATTGTGCATGGTTCACTGAGTAGCCAGGCTGAGCCCAGCTAGAAGGGACAGCTATGTCTGGCCCAGCACTAGTAGCCACTACACGTGGTGGCGGCTGCTGAGCTACCGCTGAGAGATCACATCCGAGTCAGTAAATGTAAAATGGACGTGAGTATGAAATTAATCAAACCTGGTCTCCATGCAGCATTGATATTTTGCCGGATAAGTTGAGCATTGACTTGAGGGTTCGGACGCTGAGCAGTGGGCCTCATTGATGTTGCTGCTTTGCCTTTATAGTGCCGGTGACAAGCTGCGCAAACAAAGCGCCCGCGTTGGCCAATGACGATTGTCGCAATGTAGAAACATGGATCTCCCTTCAAAATCTTTGCAGCGCAGGCAGAACGTTCACAAATGAGATCTTCTTTGGCAAATGCATCTTCAGTGAACTGTGATGCAAGTTCATAGGAGGCCATGAATGTTGAAGGTGTGAAGGTGTGAGACACAATATATTTCAATGCAGGATTAAATACGGAATGCAGGATTAAATATGGTCAGTCACTCAGAACGAGTAAGGCGGTCAGAGCCTCTGTGGCCATACCTAGTTAGCAAAATGAGAGCACATCTACCAGACCGTCAGTAACTCAGAATGAGCGAGAGCCTCTGTGGCCATACCTAGTTAGCAAAATGAGAGCACATCTACCGGACCGTCAGTAACTCAGAATGAGCGAGAGCCTCTGTGGCCATACCTAGTTAGCAAAATGAGAGCATCCAGACGGTGAACAAGTTACTCAGAATGAGTGAGACTAAGCTAGAGCACCAACAGAATGAGTGAGTGAGACTAAGCTAGAGCGCCAAGTGAGAACACCTGAACACCTACTGGACTGTCAGTTACTCAGAATGAGTGAGAGCCTCTGTGTGAGCATGTGGTGAAGCCGGAGTGGTGAAGCCCGAGGTTGTTTGTGGCATCAATGGGGCGATCTGCATGGGAGGATTGAGGATGAATTGAGAAAGAGGGGTGATTTGATGAATGAAAGAGGCGAGGCAAAGAGGCAATGTGTGAAGCCGGAGTGGTGAAGCCCGAGATTGTTTGCGGCATCAATGGGGCGATCTGCATGGGAGGATGGAGGATGAATTGAGAAAGAGGGGTGATTTGATGAACGAAAGATGGACATACCTTGCAAGTTGAGTGATATCGAAGTCAGAACAAGGTAAGTAATAGGCAATGCGCAATGCGCGTGTGATCTGAGGAGTCGGCGAGGACCTTAACTGCACGACCTGAAGTCAGCACAAGGTAAGTCTTTTACAGTACCTATGGACATACCTTGCAAATTGAGTGATATCGAAGTCAGAACAATGTCAGTAAGAGGCAATGCGCAATGCGCGTGTGATCCGAGGAGTTGGTGAGGACCTTAACTGCACGACCTGAAGTCAGAACAGGGTAAGTCTTTTACAGTACCTATGGACATACCTTGCAAGTTGAGTGATATCCGAGGACCTTAACCAGTGCGCAAGTGGTAAGTATCATACCTATAAACGTACTTCACATGTTGAAAGCTGGAGCGGGGGCTTTACTGTGACTTTACGGAGATAATAAATATAACAGCATCGTAAAGTGGGACCATACCGTCCTGCACCCCTTATCATGCCCAACCAGCATAAACCCACACGTAAGTGTGGTGCATTTGCTTCAATACCACTCCCTAATTTTGATCTTCATCCTAGCCCCCTTAGATGAACTTGCGCCTCATATACTACGCTATTGGAAGACACGGCTCAACGACAAAGAAATCGTCCAAGCTTTACAAAAACATTTCAATACAGAACGCTACGGTATCAGGTGAGTATACAATAATTGCTCATGTTCTGAACTGATAACTATCCTAGACTCACAAAGTTTCGTCAAATCCGTGTGGACATGGGCCTTGAACGGTCGCGCCGGCAGGGTCATACTATAGGAACAATCCATGAAGCTGTGACAGATCTTCGCAAGATGTACCCTCACGCCGGAACACGAGAGATGATCGGTCTGCTCTTTCATGAAAAGAGTATGAGTGTATCTAGGTAATTTTGTCAAGTCAATCTGTTTGTCAAAGACTGACATCGCAATCATGACTATAATAGATCAGTCATGATGTCTTACTTCGCCGCGTATGAACCAGAACTAGTGCGACAACGTAAGGCCAGAAAACTGAAACGAAAGCGCTTCTGGGCAGCTGGCGTTAACGATCTCTTTGCCGTTGACCAGCACGACAAATGGCTCAGATTCGGGCTCGGTCTTCACACTGGAATCGAGCCATTTTCAGGGCGCATAATGTGGATCAGAGTCTGGCATTCTAACAGAAACCCACAGTTAATCCTCAACTACTATCTCGATACAATCGCAGAACTTGGCCGTGAGTGATATGCCATTTGTAAATACTTCACTGACGCAAGTGTTAGATATGCCGCTGATCACACAATCCGATTTGGGGACCGAAAACTATGGCATTGCAAACGCACAGACACTTCTTCACCAGCGCTATGACCCAACTCTGCAAGGAACTCTGCAACATCGTTGGATGCGCACGAAGAAAAACGTAATGCCGGAAATCACTTGGTCACAACTCCGGCGCAGGTTCACACCTGGCTTCGAGAATTTGCTGGACGAAGGTGTCATTGAAGGTTGGTACGACTCAGCGGATACTCTCCAAATGTACGTAGCGCTTGTCTTATGGTCCTATGCCCTTATATGTCTTGTCGTCTTCTAGGATGATTTTTCGATGGGTTTTTATACCCTGGCTGCAGCAGGAGCTTGACGCTTATAGAGACCGAGTGAACAATTCCGCCAAGAGGCGTGACCGCAACAAGGTATCTACTTATTTCTGTCTCATTAAAATGTGTGCTTACAATCCCCCTAGGTACTCCCACATGGCGTCCCAACTCTTATCTACCATTCTCCTGAAGATTTCGGAGCATTGGATTTCAAGGTATATATTTGCACAAGTGACCACACATAAAGGCTTACTTGACTATGCCAACTAGGTTTCTATAGATCGCGAGGGCATCGACTACGTTCGCAACATCTATATCGATGCTTCCAACCCGGTATTTGACCTTGTCCCACCTATGCTTGGCGACTTTATCGAGCATTGTTATGATGCAATGGGGCGCCCTGCAGTGACTCGGTCATCAGTTTGGAATGTATATAGGAATGTGCTGTCTGCTGTACAGCTTGCAGAGAACCCACATCCCAACTTACTACTGACGACGGAAAATGAAGGTGCCGCCACTGGTGCATTGACGTTGATCAGTGGCCATGTCAATTTACCTTTCAATGAGGAACCGGATGGCATGTACTACATGGGTGGTGTGCGTGGAGGATTGGGCCTAGGTACAACGCAAATCTCCTTTAATCAATTATATACTGACCAGGCCAAAGGTGATTCTCATGTCCACAACTTAAATGCTCTAGCTGAGCTTGATGAACCCGATGTTCCATTGGATAGCAGTTCTGCGGGTGTTGGACCCTTGATAGTTTGGCAATTTTCGAGTGATGAGTCGGAGAATGATGGCGCAATGGATGAATGGTGATATTCGAATTGTGTTAGTGTATGTGCTTCTTTGTAGTCACTTGTTTTACTAGGTGCAAATACTGGGTTGGCTCCAAGGCGTGTCTGGAGTCCCGTCGAAACTTTTTGCCTAATAAGGCAACGCACGTGAGCACGGTGCTCTGGCAAACGAGCACGGTGCTCCGGCTTTCCATAGTTAACAGATTAGAAATTTGTTCTTCCCGCAGGTTCGAAACCTACTGACAACAACTTTTTTCCATAATCGCACCTTGGGCATGAACTCATGGAGAGGTCCTCAAACATCCACGATAAGACTTTATCACCAAGCTGTTAACAGATTCGAAGTCTGTTCCTTCTCGATGTTGCAGGTTCAAAACCTGCCACCAATTTTTTTCTCTATAAGATTTGAATGTTGCGACGTATCACAGTACATTATTGGCAGTCGTTTATGTTGGGGGTTCAGTAAAGTCCCCTTAGTTCCTTTCCAATCGATCCGGACTGGTATCTGGTTAACATTGTGCAAAAGACTCTAGTTTCTATTTGCTGTGCTGTTACATCTAGTCCGTGACTACGACTAACGTCACAGAGGAATAGGTGCCCTTGCTCTCGCAACGGGGACCTCGTTTTGCTGGCTAAATCATCGTAGTCTGTATTCCAACGAGACTTCAATGAGCGAGGACAATTAGTTCATTTGTTTTACATCGAGACGCTAGTACCATTTACATATGCAAACGACTGTAAGTAAGTTGAGGGTTTTTCTAATGTATCTACATCTTATCTAACCACCTTGTCAATCGTATGACACAGTGGCCTTCCAACAACAAGAAATGTACAGGAACATGTGATGTAAGGGCACATGCAATGTGTACGCATAGAGCTGTTCACTCCCTGCACATGGGAAAAGTGGCTCCCTGTGATTGCATCAATTCGACCGATGTTTGGACTACTGGCTGGTAATGGTACTGCAATTGCGAGAAGAGGAGAATTGAAGTCTACAGAAGGGTGAGAATTATCGCAAAAGCACTTTGCGCACGCAGACTTACACAGACGCTGACGAGACAGACGTTCATGAAGTAACCTGCAATATCTAAGATCATGCGTCAGTTGCAGTTCCCAAACAGCTTTGCTCTCAAGGTACCAATGAAAGTGCCTTATTGATCTTAGTTATAATGATAAAATTCATGTGCAGGGCTGCTAGTACTTACCGAATGGCGGAGAATCCGGCATACTGGCCCTGATCTGCGGAAGTGCAAAAAGTACTGCGAACCTGTCAGTGGTGCATCTATCATTCCTCTGTGGCTTGCACACCTGATGTCGAGATCAAGATAAGGTTGCAACTGACGTTTGCACGGAACAACACCAGGACTGTCATCCATAAAACAGTAACAGTGAGAATCCCTATGATCCGATGAGAACGAGCCAGACAATGTATGACAGGCAGTAACTCTCACAGTTTGTGATAACCAGGAGGAGGGCAAACGCCTTGATCATGTGTTGTCGTCGGACAGTTAGGGCCAGTGCATATAACTTCTCGTTCCCTACTGCAGTCGGGTAAAACGCACTGGAACCAATCCAATTTATCATGCTTCCATATCCAATGACGCCAGATATCGGCAGTGATTGATTGCTGTCAATATCAATAGCTAACAGCGATACATATGTAGAGTGCCTGCAGGAAGTCAATGGTACTAATATTTTAGGAGGAATAAATTGATACTCTTACTGGTCAAATGGATAGTAGAGAGTCGATACTTTCTTTTGTAACGTATACGGAAGAAATGGATCAAGGGACAAAATCGTATTATATTCTTCCGCTGGTAATTTTCTTGAAGATGCTCGATTCAATACCCGGCGTAGATATGGACTAAAGCTCACCTTCTTCCGGGTATGTATGTCACTGGTGGAGGATTTTGAATCATTGTCGGATCAAACGTCCCTATTGGAGCTGTTAGGTTCCAATTCACACTGGCGTTTCTAATGAGCAATATAAGTTCAGTTTCAAAAGGCGAGAGTTCCCTTACTCGTTCAGATACAGGGCAACATTGTTGACAAACTGATTTTGAATACAAATATCATTTGACGAGCCTGTATACTGACGTCCACAGGCGCCAACAAGAGACCAGTGAACCTGAAAACTCTTAGACAAGAATGTACGGATGTCAAGATGATGCTTACGGAAAATGTCTGTCCATCGAGGTCGATTAACCACATGTCGGCGAGCCTAAAATATGTCAGATATTGACTACAAATAAAAAGAACAGGATATTTACAGTACAAGCTGTGTGTTGGTAGTAAGCGTGAATCTAGATATTATGGATAGAGGGCTTACACCAGGGGATCTACTGACACTGAAGTAATGTAACGTAGCATTATCCATTCTTACTGGGGCTTTGAAGTTTGCGCTCAAATAAACCTCTGTGAGAATGATAGAGGTCCCTGCGAACAAGATAAAAATGATCGTCAAGGTTGCCACCGGCCCATAGCGTATCAAAATTGGGTTTTGTCCTATTATACGTTGGAAGCAGAGTGATAGTGGCATCACTATCCTCAAGTCTGGAAAAGTTAACTGTGGTGTTCAACGGGCAATTCTTTGAGGCAATATCACTTATCTATGATGAACGTGTTGGACAATGGCAGTGAGTGATCCTGGACTGGCAAAGGCCTTAACTACCGCTCGATAAGCATATTTTCTGGTTATTCTTACGTTCACACACTAAGCCTGTTCCGCACTGTTCTCCGCACCGCCCACTTATGTAAATCACTGGGAATAGTGCTGTTCAATTCTAGAACTAGTTTGCGCCTTCAGCACAGGAAGCAACGCGAAGCGCTCCTTTGGAAGGTGCCGGCACCTTCTGTCGGAATTTTCTAGGGTCCATTTTAGGGCCTCATACATCTACAAAACCACTGAGATGAACGCTTAACTAACACACATTACGGACACTTACAAATGCTTATGACTTCACTGGTGCACTAGTGAACTCTTGCAATTGGTAAAGATCCATTTTACTATCATTATTTTATCTCATTAGTTCTTCCTAAACTCTCATCGTGCAGACTGACCAACTCGCCAAAGTATAATTGAAAACCGCTCCCATGGCTGAGAGGAGCCTGATTCAAGCCCGAAGTGCTGAATAACAAAGGAGAGGAAGCATAACACAGGCACCTCGGCAAGATGACCCAGGTGCGCGCTTCTGTTTGAATGTACAAGGAAATGTGTCAAGGAAGTTCAGATTAGGAGTTGCCAACTCGGCGTACTACGCAATGAATTGAGGGGATGAATTCTGCCTAATTACCCAGAGAGGAATTCAGACAGATAGAAATCAAACCTGCAATGGCAGACATCAATATGGTGAACCGTATGGAAGACGCGTCGATCCAGCAGGTTAGAAGGGCGGGCGTTGCCGGCAGTGTACCTTCATTTTAGGGCTTCATTGGGAAGCAACACCGCCATCATCCATGAAACGAGTTTCACTGGCTGTTCGGCTGTCTACCTGTTTCCCTGTGAGACTCCACACCCTAAAAATCTTATCACGGAATCCAACGCATGAAATCTACCTCGTGTTCGAGACTATGAGGCATTTCCTTTTGAGTTGGTGCTTGGGATGCTGTGCCATGGTAGTTGCTATTGAACCTTTTTCGGTGTCCCGGCGACCCGGTCGGTAGGAGGGAATAGTCACTTGCGCGCGCTAAGGTGAGTAGGCATTTCGTACAGAATGCTATCCCTGAATCAACATGTCGGCCTTGCTGTAGATATGTGTGTCCTGCGTGGATTGCAGTCACAATAGCTGCCGACAATCGATTTTCTCCTTAATTGCACCTTACGCATGGACTCATGGAGGGTCATCCAATGTCAACCATAGGAGTTATGACACAGCTGTGAACAGATTAGAAATCTGTTCCCCCCGGATGATACAGGTTCGAAACCTGTGGACAATAATTTTTTCTATAATCGCACCTTCGGCATGAACTTATGGAGGGCCACCGAACCTCAACCATAAGAGTCATGGGCAAGTCGTTAACAGATTGGAAATCTGTTTCTCCCGGATGATGCAGGTTCGAAACCTGCTGAGAATAATTTTTCACTATAGTCGCACCTTGGGAATGAACTTATGGACGGTCACCGAATGTCAACTGTACGAGTCATGGGGAAGTCGTTAACAGATTGAAAATCTGTTCATCCCGGATGATGCAGGTTCGAAACCTACTGACAATAATTTTTCACTGTAGTCGCACCTTGGAAATGAACTTATGGACGGTCACCGAACGCCAACTATTCGAGTCATGGGCAAGTCGTTAACAGATTAGAAATCTGTTGCTCCCGGATGATGCAGGTTCGAAACCTGCTGAGAATCATTTTGCTCTATAATCGCACTTTGGGCATGAGCTAATGGGGGTAACCGAACGTCCACCATAGGAGTCATGGGCGAGCTGTTAACAGATTAGAAATCTGTTCCTCCCGGATGATGCAGGTTCGAAACCTGCCAACAAAATTTTCCTCTAAGATCTGAATGTTGCGTATCACAGTACAACGGCAGTCATTCATTGGGGCAATATCGAATTGCCTGTGTCATCAAATACTCAATACATGCGTTGATATCTACTTTTAACGTGAAAGGACAACAAGCCTAGCAGAACTGGCAGACGAGCTTGTTTGTCCAGTGCGCGAACGACGTGGGAACCACCTTGTGAGAACTGCAAGGCAATCGATAGCTGGAACATGTTCAACGCCCAACGGGGAAGGAGGTATGCTACTAGTAGCTGGTTTGAAGAAGCGCACATACGTGAGTCGCGTTCAAATACATCCACGCACTTCCCGCCATTCGTACACACGGCTAAGTCGGAATACAGGGTAAACGTAGCAACTGAATCGCAAAGGCTCAGTAGACCGTGGCAGCAGATGCGTGCTTCTCTTTGTCCGGCTTCATAAACAATTGAATGGAGCTCTGGGCGTGTACGTGCTTATGTCCTTCCACATTACTAATGACCGGTTATTCCTAAACTCTCATCGTGCAGACTGACCAACTCACCGAAGTGCTAACATAATTGAAAACTGCTCCCATGCTGAGGGGAGCCTGATTCAAGCTCGATGTGATGAATAGCAAAGGAGAGGAAGCACCTCGGCAACACGACTTAGGTGCGCGCTTCTGTTTGAGTCTAAAGGAAATGTGTCAAGGATGTTCAGATTAGGAGTTTCCAACTCAGCGTACTATACAATCAATAGAGGGGATAGATTCTGCCTGAATACCCGCTGCCCAGATTTTACGCAAGGCAAGCCCGATCCGCCGAGTCTACTAAACATCACCTGTCGCGACAGTATAAAAGCAGGTTATCTTCCTACCGTCCACCCCATCTCAAACAAAATATTCGAGCACTTCAATGATTCATACAACCTCACACGACAATCCACTTTTGCGCTGGTAAGTCATGTGTCCACTCCCGCGCCGACGCTGTTGTTGATTGTACGACATCGGTGGGCTGATGAGTCCTTGGAATTGTAGCCGTTGGACACGTAGGACACTGCTGAAGTGTTTGTGCACTAAGTACAAGTTTTTGTTGTTCATGTAGTAAAAAAATCATGGGTCGGCCATAAATCAAATGTGTGTCACACGTATTCGGACCAGGCGGTACAACCGTCCGATCCATTTTATGTATCAGTCTGGTTTAACGCTCAAGTTTGTCCTTCAAGTTGGATACTTGATGCCAAGGAAATGCAAAGAAACTGCCAGAGGTCGGGTTCAACTAACAAAATTACCAACACGCTCGAAAGCTGCCACATATGGCTAAGTGGATACAGGGTAAACTTGCAAGCTCGAAGCGACTGAATAGAGCTTCTGTACATTCAAAACGACGGGATGGCAGTTCTGCCTAAACTCTCATCGTGCAGATTGATCGATTCACTAACTTACCAATATTTTGGAAAACCGCCGCCATGGCTGAGGGGGAACCCTCAAGCTCGACATGCTGAATAGCAAAGGAGAGGAGGCATAACACAAGCACCCGACAGCAGAGCCCGGGTGCGCACTTTTGTTTGAGTCTACAAGGAAATGTATGAAGGTTGTTCAAAAGGAGTTGCCAACTCAGCATGCTACATATGAAATGGAGGGGGATAAGTTCTTCATAACTACCTGCTGAGGTCAGTATCACACGCAAAATCGGCCCATTCTGCTGGCAAGTTTACTGTACTAAGCATCAACTATCGCAACGGTCGCACCGACAAGGGCTGACTTTAGTCAGTTGCTGGATGATGACTTCGTTCCACCAATAAAATGAAATAAAATACCGCGACAGTATAAAAGCAAGTCATCTTCCTACCGTCCACCCCATCTCAAACAGACTACTCAAGCACCTCAGCAGTTCATATCACCTCACACACAAAAAATGCGTTTCTCCTTCTTCGCCATCATTGTTGCTTCGGCGACATCTATCATGTCTGTCAGTGCACAATGTCAACAACAGGGCCAGCCTTGTCAAACGACAGAAGACTGTTGTGTAGAGCATTTGGGATGCATAACAATTGTGAGCAGTTTGCTTTGTATCGAATTTCCACTGATGAATCACCTTTTGCGTCTTGTAATTTCAGTCGCCGGGAAACAGAGTTTGCAAGTACTTCCCGCCGGATTCTTGACGTGGTAGCGGTGGGAACTATAGGAGAATACAATTTTGCTTCTGCTAGATATCTATAGGGCATTAAGGGGGGTTAGAGCAGGAGTGGACTCAGCGAATGAAATAAGCGCTGTAATATTGAGCAATACCTAGAGCATGAGTGAACTGTCCCGGAAAAATAAGTATAAGTGAGGGCATCACATTGAAACGTCAGCAGACTAGGTTCTGCCCACCCGTTTTGTTTGACCTCGGAGCTGCAGTAAAGAAAGTCAAAGTGAAGCGTGTCATTACAGCCACCCACTAAGAAATTCCCCCTAGAGTCGAATTCAACCAAGCAGGTTAGCTAGCTATAGTTTGCGTTCTATTCGACGATCATTAGAAAATCGAGTCAGAAGCGAAGTTGCATGGGATGAGCCAGCTATATGGAAATCATAACTGCAAATCGGGCGTATTCCGCATTGGAAGACACGTCGATCTAACATGAACATAGACCAAACCATGTTAGAAGTCAATCAAGGGCGCGTCGAGACCTCAACAGTATGGAACCATCAAGTTTTTCGGGTATTGCCGGTGGCGTATCTTCTTTCTTCATCCACCGCGTGGACACAAAGACTTCCTTGCTTGATCCTTCGGAGTGACATCATCAATAGGTATTTGGTATTCGTAGAAAAGCAGTAACGTCACCGCCACGAGTCGAACTTCACCTACGAGCACAGTCCACTAGAGACCAGGAACTAGGTGTACACACACCAGGGGGTGAGAACCATGAGTCAAAACATGGTCGCAATTGGAGGTCCGCGCGGCAGTGAACGCAGGGAATACGTCAAGCCTCCTCAGTAGCATTGAAGCAACCTTGGCAGCAGAAGCGCTTCTGTTTGTCCTGTTCCACATCTGTTCTTCTACATTAATGACCAAATGACATACATTCTGCCTAAACTCCTCTCGTGCAGACTGGTCGACTTATTGAATTACCAACATTCATGAAAACCGCTCACATTGTTGAGGGGAGCCCTCGAGCTCAAAACGCTGAATAGCAAAGGAGAGGCAGCGTGACACAAGCACCCCAATGGTAGGTCCTAGTTGTGCACTTTTGTTCGTCCAGCTCTACAAGTAAATGAGTGAAGGAACTTCAGATCAGGAGTCCCAAACTCAGCGATTGTTGCAATGTATGGAGGTGACGAGTTCTGTCTAAACACCCGCTGCCCAGGATCACACGCAAGATAAACCTATTTCGCCAAGTCTATAATACTAAACATCAACTGTCGTTGCAGTATAAAAGTAAGCTATCTTCTTACCGTCCACCCCATCTCAAATAGACTATCCGAACACCTCAGCAGTTCATACTACCGCGCACAAACAATGCGTTTCTCCTTGCAGTTATTCTTACTTTGACAGCATCTATTATGTCTGTCAGTGCCTGTCAAGGTGCGCTCAAGAGTTGCACAACAATAAATGACTGCTGTACGGGCTTGGTATGATTGACAGTTGTGAGTGGGAATAGTTCGCCTCGCATCGAATTTTCACTTGACGACTCACCCTGTCCAAGCCAGCCTTGCGCTCGAGAAAGGATGAAGACAGCGTCGTCGTCGTCGTGCGTAGTGTCGTACAAGTGTGTGCTGTATGTGCTCCTAGACCCCAAGTCCCAAGACCCCGGAATCTGCCGGTCGAGTCCTTGTCTCCTCTAACTGCGTCATCTGCTCTACTCTGCCATCCCTCCTGACCTCGACCTCCTCCTATCCTTGTCTCCCCGGCCTTCGCCCGAAGCTCCCTACTACATTTGCCCCCTCTCCAAATGCGTCCCTCCGGGGTCGCGTTCTAATCTAAGCTGGACTTGTGTCTGTCTCCAGTTCATCGTCGTCCTCCATATCATCCTCTTCTGACTCTAGATCACCCTCCGATATTGTTCCCATCTCCAACTGCGTCTCCAAGGACTCATCATCTTCGTCTGCGCCTTCATCCTGTAGTGCTTCTTGTAGCGCTGCTAACGTGGTACCATCTCGTGGAATGAACCTTCGAAGTCTTCGCGCATGGAATAGGCCGTTGATGGGAAAGCCTTCTAAGGAAGTGAGAGTATAGGAGTTGCTGATCCGAGAGACTACTCGCCTGGGTGCTGACCACTTTGGTACGAGTTTCCTCGAGCTTGCCATTGTCGTGTCTGTAGCATTTGCATAGACTTGGACCAGCTGTCCTGGTTTGAATATGACTTCTCCTGCGCGTGATTGCAGAACTTTCTTATCGAAAATACTCTTCCGTTTCACCGCGTGCGCTGTTGCATGGTTCGCGCCGTCCAAGCGCTGTTGGTCCACGTACGCCATATGAACGTTCACTTCCGATATGGTTGGTTCGGTGCTTGCATCTGCGATTTCTGTAGGAATGGTGTTGACCACTAGTCCTAGAAGGAGTTCTTTCGGTGAAAATTTGAATGCTGGGATGATGCGTTCGTTGAGTTGTTGGATTGCCGTATCGAAGTGGTCTGGCCACTTCCATGTCATGTCCTCTGCCTTCGCGTTCTCGTTCTCATCCTCTCCTAATCCTGGACTACACAATCTCCTCAATCGTCCTAACAACTTCCCATTGGCGTTCTCCACTAGTCCATTGATCCATGGTGAATAGGCCGCTATGACATGGTGTTTTGCATTATGTGCTGAGCACCACGCGCGTACATCCCCGTTGTCGAAATGCGACCCTCCATCTGTCATGAACGTTTCCGGTGCCCTGAAACTGTGCGCGATTGCGTCTAGCCCTGCAATCGTGGTCTTTGCATTGCCGTACGTCCTTAGCTTGAATCCCCAAACATATTGGGAATATGTATCGAGGATAAGCAAGACATTATGATATCCTCCTTTACTCTTAGGTAACGAGAGGTAGTCCGCGACCAGCAGCTCAAATGGATGTCGTCTTGTGATGGGGTACATCAGGGCGTGTAGCTGTGTTGATCCGAAGTTTTTGCATTGTGAACAGTCGAGGATTGCCGTCATAATGGATCGGTCTAGTGATGGGCTGGCGATTCGATCCATAAGCTGCAGCTTGGTAAGATCTCTTCCCCAATGCCCATTGTTAGCGTGCTCCTCCCTTGCTAACTCTACCGCTTCCTTCTGCGTGACGCACTCCATTCGCGCTCGTGCTCGAGTAGACTTGCCGTCTGCGATACGCCATAGTCGTCCGTCCTCGACTATATATCCTAACGCTCTATGTTGCGCTCGTCTGCGTTCTCGTTCTGGTTTGTCGCCATCGAGGTTGAACAATGCTTCTATGATCTCCCGGAAAAGTGGTTCTTCTCTGAATCGGTCACATAATTCTGTCGCTAACGTCTTTGAAGTAGTGTCAGTCTGTTGTACGAGGAATAGGTCATTCACCAGTCCACGTTCTGCCTCCCAGTCTTCGCTCACAGACCATGCGCTACCGTCTCCATCCTTCTGTGGTTGTCCTGATGTCCTTCGACTGAGAGCATCCGCTGCCGTGTTGCTTGCACCTGACTGATGTCGTACATCTGCAATTTGGTAAGCTATAATGCCATCTCGCCATCTGGCATGCACTATTGATGGCTTATCATTCAACAGTGTATCTCTCAATGCAATACAATCCGTCTCGATTTCGACTGGAAAGCCCCAAATGATTGATCCGAACTGATCGAACGCGTATTTCAATGCCGCGAATTCCAACAGGTAGGGCTTGTACCGTTCCTCTGTTGGCGATGTCCGTTTTGACGCGAATGCAATTGGGTGAACTCTGGTAGTCGTTTCACCTGACGTTTCTTGCAATGGAAAACGTTGTGCTAGGACCGCTCCGAAACCATCTTTGCAGCCATCACTGATGACGATAAATGGTGTTCCGTCGAACATGGGCGCTTTGAGTACCGGTTCCGTCAAGAGAATTTGCTTGAGCTTTAAGAATGCGCGAGTGTGTCGTTGCTCCCAGAAGGTTTCGAGTTTGCGTTCTCTCAAAAACTGTCTATACTTACGTTTCCCTCCTTTTGCACTGATTGGTGGTGCGTCCAGGTTGCGTAACATGTCTGTGAGTGGTATCGCGGTACGAGCATAGTCTTTGATTAGTGATCTGAAGTATCCTGTCAAGCCTAGAAAGCGCATCAATTCTAATAAATTTGACGGAACTGGCCACTCAGCGACTGCGGCAATCTTTGTTAGATCTGGCCGTATGCCCTCTTGTCCCACTCGTGCTCCCCCAAAAATGACTTCATTCATGAACAATTGTGTCTTCGTTGGCGATATTGACAAGTTCTGTTCTCGGCATCTGGTGAAAAACATGCGTAAGCGATCCAACAATTCACTGAATACATTTCCTGCCATTGCGCCATCGTCGACGTATAGTTCCATGAGTAGTTTGACTAGGATATCTGACAGAGCCAATGCTGTAAGGTCACTGAAGCACGAAGGAGCTCCTTGCACGCCCATCGGCATTCGACGATACGCTTCATGTCCTCGCCCTTCTGTGTAGAAGCATAGATATGGTTGACTGTCCTCTTCTACTGGTATCGCGTAGAAGCCAGCTGCAAAATCCAATACACAAATATACTTATGCCCTGCTAAGCGTTGTTGCTTCGCTGCAATATCTCCTTGTGGTGTTGGTGCGACTTGAGAGATTTTATTGACATCATTGAAGTTTTGACAGATACGCCATTTGACCTTTGGCGTATCAGTTTCCTTCAGTTCTGGTTCTGCTGCCGATGCTAAGTCCATATCAATATCTAAATCCGGTGGCTCACCGAGTGCAATGCATTGCTCATTGACAATCCTCCGTATGTCCTCCATCGAAAGGCTTGTCCCTGAATGCGTTTTTTGTACGAGGACCGTTGATGCAACGGCTTTGACTTCATCCGATTTGATGAATCTTGTAATCCCTGCTTCCCGCATATCGTCCAATACTGGGAACAGGTATTCTCGTTGTGGTTTGGTTAACAGTCGTTGGTGTACCTTTTTCGAGAATGTAGCATCTGGTGGGATCTGTAGTCGAAACTCGATGAAATCTACTGGTTTCACCTCTCGTACTGATAGTGCGAAGACGTCTGCAAATTCTGCAATGAGTGCTTGAGTCTGTGCCCGTTGATCTTCTGTGAGGTGTTCTCCATAACGGACTGCATTCACGATTGCTTCCACTCGTGCTGGCCAGAATGGTCCATGTTCAGTCAATCTAGTAAAGATATCTTTGGGTAGCGTCGAGGTTGATGGGTCTAGTACGTCACCTGCTGTAGTAGATACTTGTTCTATATCTTCCCCTTCGAAAACCGATTGAGGAACTGAGTCCGTTTGCATTGCTTGATGCGGTGTTATGGTGAGCTCATCCGCGTTCCTTTCATTGCTGGGTGCCTGCTGAATTGAAGTGTTAGTTGATGAATCGAGTTTATGTACGTCTATGGGTGATGGTATAGTAGGTACATGTAATATATTCTTATTGTCGTTGTCGTTCTGCTCAGGTATAGACATTGAAGATGGTACGGTTTGATTAAAGATGGTACTGGATGGGAAACGGATAGCTGTAGGTAAACATGGGAGCGGTAACGGTCGAAACATGGTGAAGTTCGAGATTCGATAAAAATCATTGCCATGTGGGAGTAGTATGGCGTCACTGCTATAATCGTGTATTGCACGCACTTGTTCTAGCAGTGGTTTCCCGATAAGCATGCGCCATGATCCTCCACTAGGAAATACTTCGAAGGCTGTTTGAATATTGATTGGTCCCCAGGCGATTGTTCCCGTCCATACACCGGTTGATGATACTAGAGAGCCATCAGCCATACAAAGCGTTCGAGAAGATGGACTTAGCGGAGATAATCTTCTTGCAATCCGCTGAAAGGCTGCCGTGTCAATTGCATTGATCATAGCACCGTTGTCGACTATGGCTAGGATTCGTATCCTCTCTCCCTGAGGTCCATGTAGGTGAGGTACTGTGAGGAAAGGATTGCTTGTTTGGGTTCTGATTGCTTGCCCCGCGTCATCCAACAAATAAACATCAGTGATAGTATTGCTAGATATGGTGGAGAGTACAACCGAGTGTGCATTCGTTGATAGATTCTCAGACGATGTTACTATGTCTGTAACTGAGGAAGGAAGATCTGTAGTCAAAGAGTTACTAACTGGTAGTGAGTTAGTTTGCGAGAGATGAGAGGGTAACTTGACAGGTATGGTAGGCGATTCGTTCCGAGTATGTACAATATTGAGCGCTTGCGGCGCTGTAGAGGATGAAGAGATGAAATGTTCTGGCTTCGTCAACATGGATGATTGATTGGTGGATGGGCTCTGATCTTGTGGGACTACTGCTGGTCCATCGTCTGCAGTGGTCCCCCATAGTTTTCCGCACTCCACTCATATCCCTGGTCCGAAATACCTGCTCCCTCGTATAGTTCTCCCCAACTGAGTTCCTCCTGCGGCGCAATATGGTAGACTGGCGCGGACATTGTGTTTCCTTGCGGTGAGACGTACGGATGGTTCATTGTGGTGATGTATTGGACTGGAGTGGGGTATGGAATTCGTGGTATTTGTTGTTGAGCTGCTCATCACAATAGTCCTGCTACATACTGACGCCATCGAGTCTCGTGCGGTCGTAGTTGGCTCGTAGCTGTGCACTGCGAACTAAGGTGCGTCGGATCCGTGACCATTCCACAACTATAACACTCTCCCAATCCTAATATTGCTGTTCCCGGACGTAGGGGATATGGCCGTTCTAGCGATTGAGCACCTTCCATACCATATGCTCTGTGCCATAGGCTGACATCTGCTTCATATTGCCGCATCCCAGATTCCGTATTAGGCCTCTGCGGCACTAGAGCCGCTTTTTCTAAAATCTGAGAGCGAGACAGCTGCACTCGTGGAATAAATGTTCCCCTACTGTTGCCATACATTGGGTATCCACTGCGCGCTGGTATACCTGCGTTTGTCGATGGTAGCATTGCTGGTGCTGCGGTGAATAATGATGGGTTGAGAGTGTTTGGTATCCGTACTGGTGCAGGGTGGTTCGTGGGTGATGCGTGCTGCAAGAATTGTTGTGGAGCGGGTGAGGGGAATGCTACGCTTTGCATCTTGAGTTTAGCGATCTCTACATCCCTCGCTCGTTCCTTGTCTAGATTCTCGCGTCCTCGTTTGAGTTTGATGTTCGGCACGTCTTGAATGTCTTCCACAAACTCGTCCCACGAGTTGTAGACGCACTTGAGATGGTCTTTCAACAAGTCCGGGATGCCTTCTAATGCGTATTCAATCATTGCCCCATCCACATCACCCATTCCCAGTGCCAATTGCGAGATATTGATCGCCCAGGTTACGTGTGCGTAGTTTCCCGTCCTCCCTTCTTGTGTCCAAACTCCAACTTCGTCTTCTTTCAACACTTGCGCCATGATGCGTTCTTTCTGTTGCGCTCGCGTGAGCTTAGGACGCTTAGGAGGTGGCCAGCGTTTGAAAAATTCGAGTTTGAGGTTCGAGAATGAACTGAGGTGGTGGGACGTTAAGTTATGATACCATTCTTCTGCGATCTCTCCTGGTGACAGCTGCATGCCGAACCGTTGAATGCGCTGCGCATCTGTCCAAGATATAGGGAGTGATAGTTCAAATTGAGCAAACCACGCTGATGGGTTCTCATTCTCCCCATAGTCGCCATAGAAGAGTGGTACCGATTTCACAATGTCTGGTGTGCCCATTGTCCGCGTTTTACCTACAGCTGCCCGTGCTTTGTTTGATTTCGAGGTTGTTATGGGGGGTGGTTTATGAAGTGCTGGTGTCGTCTTTGCTACTGACTTACTTCTCAGTCTAGTAGGCGTAGTCGACGATAACGAGGTTTCAGTAGAATCTGAGGAAGGGATATTGTCTACTGGTGTGAAGCGTGCTGGGTGAAGGCGAAATGCGCCTCCGGTTTCTCCCGTTGGTTCGTGTTCAATGTAGTACGGCAGTGGCAGAGAAACGTTACGCCTCCTTGGCGTTTCTGGTGCTCCTTCCAAGGGATTCGTTGGGGAAGACGTAGGAGGAAGTACTGATAGTGTGCCTCTCCGCTGTAGGCGTCGCAACCGTGCGCAGTCCTCAATTGAAATTTGACCTGATCCGGGTTCTTGCTTGATTTCGTGGGTCACCTCCCCGCTCTCATCACCATATGTCCAAGCCAGCCTTGCGCTCGAGAAAGGATGAAGACAGCGTCGTCGTCGTCGTGCGTAGTGTCGTACAAGTGTGTGCTGTATGTGCTCCTAGACCCCAAGTCCCAAGACCCCGGAATCTGCCGGTCGAGTCCTTGTCTCCTCTAACTGCGTCATCTGCTCTACTCTGCCATCCCTCCTGACCTCGACCTCCTCCTATCCTTGTCTCCCCGGCCTTCGCCCGAAGCTCCCTACTACAACCCTTTGCGCCTTGTATTATCATGTCAGGGACTCTGACAGAGTCTGCTCAACCTAGTGATTCGAGTGTCCACTTTCGTATTAGTGAGTTGTGGTTCCACTTTTGCATCGGTGATGTTGTTGATCGAATGATACGTAGTAGGATGCTGCTGATCGAGAAATGGGTAAAGGCAATATCGATTTCAAGTAGACATCTCAAGTGAATGAACGTCTGCAAACCACCAAAATAAATGCTCTACTTGTGCGCATCACGGGCACTTACGAACCCAATTAATATCAAAACGCGAACGAAACGTTACGACTACTTTCACATCGATAAACTCACCCGTTCGGTTTGTCCTCGGAGCTGTACTAAAGAATGCCGCACGCGAGTGTGGACCGCAGTGCGCACGCCAAGAAACTGCCTCAGAGGCCGGGATAAACAAAATTACCAACACACCTGTCAGGGATACACGTCAGGTGACTAAGTGAATACAGGGTAAACGTTCAAGGCTCGAAGCGACTGTATAGCCAAAATTTGGCAGCATTAAATACTGAGCAACCATGGCAGCAGGCGACTGTCCTGTTTCACAAGTAATTGAACGGAGTATGTGCGTGCTTCTGTTCTTCTACGTCGACGACCGGATGGCATGAGTTCTGCCTAAACTCATGTGGTGCAGACTGATCGACTCACCAAATTACTACCATTCTTGAAAATCGCCCCCATGGCTGAGGGAAGCCCCCAAGCTCGAAGCGTTTAATAACAGAGGCAAGGCAACGTGACACACCCCAACAGCAGGACCCAGGTGCGTACTTTTGTTTGCCTAATTCTCAAAGTAAATGAGTGATGGAGGTTCGGATCATGAGTCACCAACTCAGTGACTATGCATTGGATAGAAATGATAGGTTCTGCCTAAACACCCGCTGCCAAGGATCACACACAAGGCAAGCCCGTTCTGCCACGTCTACAACAATACGCGTCAACTGTCGTGAGAGCATTCAAACAAATCATCTTCATACCGTCCACCCCATCTCAAAGAGACTACTCGAGCACCTCAGCAGTTCATACCACCTCACACAGATAATGCATTTCTCCTTCTTCGCCGTTATCGTTACTTTGGCGGCATCTATCACGTCTGCCAGTGCATGTCAGGGATTTCTCAAGAGTTGCATGTCACCAAGTGACTGCTGTGCAGACGAAGGCTTGCAATGCAGAACATTAGTGAGTAAGAGTTGTTTGTTTTGCGTTGGATTTTCCCCTGACGACTCGCCTTTTCCGCCTTATAATTTCAGGCGAGTGGCGATAAACTCTGCGCGTAGCAAAACACTAGAGAGTCATGCGTCCAGTTTCGCACCGATGCTGTTGTTAATTGAACAACATCGGTGTGGGTGCTTTACATTGTAGCCGAGAGATTATATCGAGTTGAAGTAAGTATGTCGAGGGAATAAAATGTTTCCGTACTTTTTGGTGTTAGTGTAAACAGATCTAGCTCTATGGGTCGATCAAAAATCAAAATGCGCGTCAACCTTATCCAAAGTTCTCCTGCTCGATATAGGCAGTTCTCTTTGGTGAGTAGTTCACGCTTGTCTTTGGTATTCCTTACCCCAGTTCCAAGGACAAATGAAATGGGTGGGTGGGGCCTGGTCTATCGATGCGAAAGTAGTTGTAACGTGCCCGTGAGGACCTCCAACGGCGACCTTGCTCGTTCGCGTTTTGATATTGTTGAACTAGTTGTGGTGCTTGTATTTGCATGTTAGCGGTGCGTCCCTAGTATCTGGTAGTTATAAGTATTCGTAGGTGAATTTTCGTGGCAACGATCTCACTGCATGCCGACGAACAACAAATATTGTCCCTTGACCACAAACTATAAGTGATGTAACCATGAAGCCGAGAGCATTGAGCCTGAGGAAATCTTCGAACTGCATAAGGAATGAACAAGAAAGCAGAATGTGAGAAATTTGGCCGGTCTGGGACAACATCTGGATTCAAGTACGGGCCACAAGCTTCAGCCCAGGAGTGCATGAGGAACATGGCTGAACGATTTGACATGGTTGTCTTGGATCTAAAAACCAGGCAATATAAGGAGAACATCCAGGAGGATAGGATATTGGGTCGACAGGAGTACATGGCTATCGGGGTACCGATATGATTGATTCTGCGGTCCGACTGGCCGCATTCAAGCAAGGTAAATGTAGACTTCTCGATGTTCTGAAAATCGAATATCAAAACATCGTACAAGAGATGAAGCCGAAGATAACAAACCAGCCAAACGGAGGAAAATCAGGGAGACTCAATCTAAGCACATTAATACGCTGAACCATATATAGCGAACCGTTCAAGGAGATGCCATCAAGAACAGAACATGGGCGAAAGTACCTGGACGTGAGCAAGTTACAAGAAGCGAACTAATTGCTGACTAAGATGCTGCGCTGCTTGTTGCGTGCTGGCCGCTTTTCTTTCCTTCCGATCATCCGTCTCGCTCGACCAACTTTGACATGCAAGCTTGAATTTCCATAAAACGCATTCTTGACGGTTCAGTAGGCACAGGGCGCTTATAACTTAGGCGATAAGCGCTTTAAAGCTACGACTTCCATGACTCAGCTCAAACTTCTGATACCAAGCTGCATGCCAGTGCGCCCAGGTTGCCAACACTCCAGCTCCGGTGCACGCTGCAGGCCAGTAGTGGCTTATCTCTTCTGTACCTGAAAAGTCTCTTGATCAAGACTTCAAAGTTTCAACGCGTGTGCGCTAGAACCTGAATGTAGCTCTCGTGTTCTTTAGGTGGCGTTAGCGTCTTCTGTTATCCTTCGAACGACAATACCTCCTTTCCAGTTTCCACCCTCCATGTTCACCATACACTAGTGTCTAAAAGCTATTAGCATTCCCTCTCAACTATTCTCATGGGTCAAATACGTAGGCTACGTCTGATTTCCTTTTGGTCGCGAATATTAACAGAAACGCATAGGCGCACAGAAAATGATGATACCATGCAGGCAGTGCATGTCTCACGTATCGTTGTCAGACTTACGGCATTGAACGTGTACCATCACACTTTATATCTGGATTATCGCTGTTGTCGGTGTTTGTGGTGGCCTTGAGGCATGTATGAGCGTCAGCGCTTGAACGTGGCTTGCTGATGCACATGACCACACCTTCAAAAGAGATCCGAATAGACAGACGCTTTGCTCTCAACTTTATCACGATCCTCTCACTGTGTACCGTCCTCTTCTGTGTTCCGTTTGTTTGCGCTTCACTTCACAGTCCCAACGATACTTGTATTTATACACTCGATGGCAGTGACCCTGTATCCAGCAACAACACCAGAACATTATGGGACCTTATCTTGAGCTGTGGCTGGACTTTGTTTGCGTGCACATGGACTGCCGTCCATCCGAACATTCCGGGTGTGAACGAGGGCAAAGTGGCCATTTCCTCTCGTCGTATTTTCATTATGGTCATGGCGTTGATCGCCCCAGAACTCATGATCACCTGGGCCACGCGACAGTTCTTTAGCGCTCGTGCAACTGCAAAGGACTTCAATGATAGGTTTAGTGCACAACCTACCAAAGCTTACAGTAATCATCGAGACATATCAGAGAAAACAGCTACATCACGTCGCGACATTCCAGAAGGAAGTAGAAGTCCGAGTGCTCCCCAACCCGCAAAGTCCAGAAGTCTGTTAATAATCGGACTCTTCTGTTAGGCAGGAACTGACATGGTACCATTGGCTTCATAGGATTGACAATGGACCATGGATTCTTCGCGTGGAAGCGTGGATCCAAACCTGTGACAGAGTTTGAAGGTTAGTTACACGATCGGACTCTTTGGTCGAGTATGACTAACACGCAACTGATGCCTTCATAGGGTGGACAGTGACACATGGTTTCTTCGCGTGGATGGGTGGATTCATGCTCTACGTCAACGACGAGCCACGAGGCACTCTTACACCCGACGAACTTCTGCGATTTATTGATGAGGGATCCGTAGACATGCCTGTCATCTCGGAGGCAGAGGTAGCAGATCGAAGTAAGGGTGATGGACTGTCGAAAAGCTTCTCCATTCTTCAGCTGGTGTGGTTCGTCGTCCAACTTTTCGCCCGTTACGTTCAGACCCTTCCGATAACCCTGCTTGAAATCGACACCCTGGCTGTAACTGCTCTGACTTGCATTTCGTATGGCTTGTGGTGGAAGAAGCCCAAGGATGTGAGATGTCCTTATGTTGTTCATTGGAAAGGACCAGCAAGTCAGCCAAGCCGATTGACATACGAGTACGTTGTTTATATTTCTTCCTAACACTGTTCTGATTTGCCTGCATTCTAGCAATTCAGATCTTGATCGTCTTTGGGGAGGTCCTCTTCGCGGTTTCATCTATCCTGTCATCAGTCTTATGGGCATTGAGCCTTTGATCTCCCCTGGTGCTGCCGATTCTCGCCGTGTTCCATCTCTGGGTGGCTACGGTAAGTACTATGCTGGGATCGTAATTCTTCTTGGATGTTGCAGTGGAATTGTGTTTGGAGGAATACATTGTCTGGGCTGGAATTACCTGTTTCAGACATACACACAACACATGTTATGGCGTGCAGCTTCTCTTGGGATAGCATGTGCGCCGATACTTCTTTTTCTTGATCTTGAGTATGGGATATGGCTGGGTCGTAATGTGAGGAAATACAGATATTTCATTAACACGTTTGCTACAATCAGCTCTTTGATATATATTGCTGCACGCATTACGCTGATTTTACTTATGCTCTTGAGCTTCCGATCATTGCCCCCTGGTGTATACCAGACAGTAGTTTGGACCCAGTTTATCCCACATTTCTAGTTTCAATGTATTACGCCGACGCTCCGAAAACGCACGTCGAGATGACGACTTACTTAGCAGAAAATTGCATTCCGTTATCGAGCAAGTTCGTGATACAAGGCAATGCGAAGCTGTTTCCGTAGGCTAGGAATCCAACGCGTCTGCAAAAAGGTAGGACTAATATTTATTGGAATTTTGTCCAGAAGAATTATAATCGCTATGTATTGGCTGTGTAAATATCGGTCGTTGCCGGTACCTTACTTTCATGTTCAACTCTGATCGCCACACTGCTTGTCTTTTCACGGCAGAACTCCTTGTCCCTTTCCACATACGAACAATTGTGGGTAGTTTGATAGACACAGCGAGCTCTTCACTTTGATCAAAAGGCACGACTTCCGAGTTTGCTACTCAGCAAAAATGCTCATCCCTCCCCTTGGCGCTCACTGTTTAGTACTCTCAGCTTCAGAGCGCCACATCCTCTTTCCTCATTTGCTGATATATACGTTATGCTAAATGGAGGCTGCGAGTACGTATATGGATTCGTTCTCATTATGTGGAAAAGGATACACATGCGTACTCGCTGAATCTCTACTCGCCTGCCAAGTCGCCTCTCACAAATTTTGTATCGAAATCTCTCTTGGCAGCGCTCCTCGAGGTGACATTTCTAGCCCCCCCCCCCACAGCAATTATATAGTTGACCACCTGATGTATAGGCTGCCTTATCTTTGACTTTAATTGGTAGCGCCGTATGCACTGGATCTGCATGACATACTGTAGAGTTCCATAGACAGACGCTCTGCCTCTTATCACAATACGTCCTTCGTACGGATCTATTTTACATACACATTCACCTTATCATATACACGTTCCATCCACGTTCACGTTTCGTTCTCCGTTTCAACGATCCTTTCATATTTAGCGCCCATGATATTCCCTTCCCTCAGTCTTTCCAACTAAGACCGAGGTGAGCTACTTACTATGCCTCCTCTGCATACTTAGTGCTGACGATACATAGTTTCTCTTCCTCATTTCTAGTCTGTAGCCTCTCGATTCGTCATACCTCCAACTTTCCATGGCCTTCCTACTCTGCACTGTCCTCTTTTGTGTTCCGTTTGTTTGCGCTTCACTGCCGAGTCTCAACGATACCTGTATCCACACACTTGATGTGAGCGGTTGTCCATCTCACAACACCAGAACCTTGTGGAACATTCTCTTGAGCTGCGGCTTGACTTTATTTGCGTGCACATGGACTGCCATACATACGAATATTCCGGGTACGGACGAGGGCGTACTTACCGTGACTTCTCGTCGTCTGTTCATCATGGTCGTGGCATTGATTTCCCCAGAACTCATGATCACCTGGGCCACACGGCAGTTTTTTAGTGCTCGTCAAGCTGCAAAAGACTTCAATACTGGATTTAGTGCACAAAGTGTCAGAACCTACAGAAATGATCGGGATATATCAGATCGCACAGCGGTGTCACTTAGTGTCATTAGTGGAAGTTCAAGCGCTCCTAGACCTGCGGAATTCCTAGGTCAGTTACATACTTAGACTCTTTGGTCAGGCAGGACTAATGTGCAACCGATGCCTTCACAGGATGGAGAACAACCCATGGTTCTTTTGGCGATGATCGATATATGCCAGAGAGCATAGCGACATCATTTCATGGCTTTTCGGAAGCAAGTATAAGATCAAGCGCTCCCAGACCTGCTGAGTTTCAAGGTCAGTTATATGATTAGCGGTCAGGCAGGATTATCATGGAAGTGATACCTTCATAGGATGGAGAACAACACATAGATTCTTCGACGATGATCGGGATGTATCAGAGATCACGGAAGCAAGTAGAAGCTCCGAATCGAGCAGTCCCGGACCAACAGTGTTTCAAGGTCAGTTACATCATGCTTTGAATTCGGTCAGGCACGGCTAATATGTCATCGGTACCGTCATAGAATTGAGACTTACTCCTGGATTCTTCCATGATGATCGAGATATATCAGATATCATAGAAGCAGGTGGAAGTTCAAGCGTTCTCAGACCTGCTGAGTTTGAAAGTCAGTTACATGCTCAGGCTCTTCGGTTAGACAGGACTGACCTGCAACCGATGCATTTACAGGATGGAGAATGACCCATGGATTCTTTGCATGGATGGGTGGATTCATGCTCTACGTCAATGGAAAGCCGCGAGCCGCTCTTACTACCGATGAACTTGTGCGCTTTGTTCGTATGGGATCTGTAGACACGCCTGTCATCTCGGAGGCAGAGATACAAGATCGAAGTAAAGGTGACGGACTATCCAAAGGCATCGCTCTTGTTCAGCTGGTGTGGTTCGTCATCCAGCTTGTCGCCCGTTATGTCCAGAACCTCCCTATAACATTAATTGAAATCGACACTCTGGCTATAGCTGCCTTGACCTGCGTTGCATATGGCTTGTGGTGGAAGAAGCCCAAGGATGTGGGATGTCCTTATATTGTTCATTGGAAGGCACAAAATCGGCCAAGCACATTGACTTACGAGTACGTCCCCTAATTTTTTGCCTGAAACTGTTTTGATTCGCTTGCATTCTAGCACGGAAAATTTTCATAACCTAGTAGGAGGTTGTCTTGATCGTCTCATATATCCCTTTACTAGCCTTATGGGCATTGGCGTGTCCGTTTCGCCCCGTGCTGTACGTTTTCGTCGTGTTCCATCTCTGGGTGGCTACAACAATAACCTTTATGCTACGAACGTACGTCTTATTGGGTGTTTCAGTGGGATGGTATTCGGAACGATACATTGTCTTGGCTGGAATTACTTATTTCAGATACCCACAGAACACATGTTATGGCGTGCGGCTTCCCTTGGGATAGCAGTTGCGCCGGCGCTTCTTTTTCTTTATGTTGAGTATTGGATAGGATGGCGGAGCTCGCATGTAGGTCGATACATTATCATGTGCGCCGCAATAATCACCTCTTTCATATATGTTGCTGCACGTTTTACATTAATTGTACTTATAATGCTCAGCTTACGATCACTACCTCTTGGTGCATACGATACAGTGGCTTGGACCCAGTTTATTCCACATCTGTAGTTTTATTGCTTTGTTGTAACAGTAGGGGAGCTCACAGTAGGTTGCTTCTGCTATTGCTTTTGCTTCTGCGTCAGGTGACAGGTGAGAGACAAGGGTTAGTGGTGTGTTATATAAGCAGTTAACTCTCCACACACTACATCACCAATCCTTAGAATCTTATATATCTTGTATATCTTATGTGATCATTCTAGCACTCTTTCAACCTGCATAGACACTAAGGACCTTGCACAAGAGCTTAACATGGATATAAATTGCATACTAGCATACAACTGAATAGATAATGTGAGATTGAGAGAAATGGTATATATGATTTAATTTCTATTTATTTTGCTGTACATGTGATAATCATGATTTGTAATGGATGCAGAAGCAAAAGCAAAAGCAGAAATGAGCTACTGTGAGCTCCCCTAGTGTTGAAACTCTAGATATCCTACTGTTATGCTTGGTAAAAGCCATCATATTGGATCCCATCAGCCAATATACTTGTTAGCATGCATCTTGTTCTCTATGATTCTTTTTGTTTCCATTTGATTACCTCATTCTTTAGTTCTACAATATATAAACTATCTATTGTAGAAGTTAGTTGATCTTCACCTGACTGAATACATTTTAGTCCAGACAGTTATCCTGTTTGAATCCTTAAGCCTATTCTCTTGTCTTCAACTTGCTCTTACTGTGTGAACACTCCCTGAGTGCCACATATTTTTAACTGCTACAAACCTAAAATCTATTCTCCATGCTGCAGTCACTGCTTGCATGAATGTGCCCATTGTGTGCCCATAGAAATATGAGTCCCTACACTGGGCCCTCCATCAGGGGGCCCTGTGACTGGAAAGAACAGCAAGTTAACCACTCACCCAAATAGGAGACACTCACCTGTCACCAAAGTCCAGAAAGTGATCCTAAAGGTTAGTAAACCCCCTTCACCATCACTGGAGGGCGGGAAGGTGATGGGCAGTGCAGGAATGGAACCCAACCCAACAAACAAGGACCTACAAACTGATGACATCAGCAATGATGCCACCACAACCCCAGAGAATGAGAATTCACCAGGGAGGGTTGCACATAAACTATCCTCTGTGTCCTCACAACTGCTGACTGAAGTCATATCACTGGGTAACCCTACAACTGATATCCATGCACAGGTGTCCCATAAATACCAGGAGGACCCCTTCTTCATGAAAAACCTGCAAAGCCCAGCTGCCTTTAAGAACTTTGAAGTAAGCAATGGACTAATCCTACTGAGAGATAAAGGGAAACATTGGAGCAGGGCCAGTGGCCTAAGCCCAGAGCAAAGCAGTGATGATGATGATGCTAAGCTACGAACAAGATGAACCTAGTCTACATGCTGACTAAGCTAAGAAAAGGGCCAACAGGGCCCTTGGTGCATAGCTCCTGCCCTTGGGACCCCTGGTCCAACATACCCTGTGCATACCAGATATTAAGATTGGCCAACATCAAATTCGTGCAATAGTAATATCTCATGCACATTCAATCTTAGTACACCTCAGTCCCTCCAAAACCCTACTGTACCTGTATGAAAATGTATGGTGGAAAGGTATGATGTAGGATGTCCAAGCATTCTGCAACACAAACTGCATGCATTACAACATCAAGATCACTTCTCCACAGAAGGGCATGCTCATCCAGTCGCAGACCCGCACACTCCATCTACACAGCAAATGTGAGGATAACACATAGGATGCACCTTAAAAGTTCCACCTCAAATTTCCTCAATAATGTAGAAACCCATGACAGCAATCACAATCAATTCAATCCACTGCTGATGAGTCCAGAGAGAGTGTGAACAAGTTGGGAAGGAATGGAAGGTTGATAGATGGCAAGAAGTGCTTGCAGCAAACACAGATGTAGAACTCCACCTGATTATATCTTTTGCCCCCCAACACACCAAAGAGAGTTACAGGTAAGGTGGGTAGAGCTCAAGCCCAGCGATGCAATACAATATGACACCAGTTGTAGCAGTTAATTCAGTACTTGTGGCATTGACCAAGTAAATACTGACAAATAAGTTTGATTAGTCAGTGTCACCAGTACTGATGAACATGACTCTCATGTGAACACTGAAAATAACAAGTTCTTTTTGCAGTCACTGCAGAAATGAGAAAGTAGTCCTACCCTATTCTGAGATAGATAAGTTGTATAATCATACCCAAACCTGACGACAACAGTAAACCCCACCCAAAATCAATGTGCTGCAAATTTTGAGAGATCCTGGGAAGGTCACAAATGTGATCAGACCATTTTCTGACTTCATCTTATCAAATTTCCTGACCAATACCTACACCTCGCAAATACCTGTTATTCTATGGCTATTCAGCAAATCCAAGATCTCGACATCGGTTTACAGTAGATTTGCAGCAAGGTAAATTTTCAAAATTTTGTTCAAGTCTTCCTTACTTTACTACCACCACCAAGCTTGAGCTGCCTGTGCAGGCGAGATCATTCAAGTCCACTTTCAAATAAAGAGGACCATATCCTAAGATAAGTGCCATTTAGTCAAACTGAACTAATGCTAACTATTGAATTGCCTACTGCTATGTATGCTATTGATATATCCACATGACTTGGAGCCTCTCAACTCAGAGCTGCCATCTAGTGCTGCACATGAGTCAGGACTGGCTGCAGAAGATCTGTTGAGTTTTTCTTACTAATTTGTCTTCATTCATGTTGTTGAATAGTGCATATATTTTAGAAACATGCTGCAAAGAGTCTCCATAAGAAAATGGAGTGCAAGATGTATGCGCAAGGAAGCTGGTAAGCACCTGTTATATCTTGTTGCACATACTCTGTGCTCATTTGTGGGTGGCTTGGCATGACATAGGAGTGTCTCTGAGTAGTACCTTGGAGTGCGCACATGGTGGAGGGAGAGCAGCGAGGAGGTAGGAAAGCCTGCAGGATGTGGAGGATCCCTAGGTTGGCACCATATGGTACATGCTTCCTGTTTGTATGTACATCATAATCCAATCCGCTTTCAGTTGAAAACCCAATGTACCCAACCATAATCCTATGTGCAAATCATTCAAATCAATAGTAAAACTGAGGTCTGCTTAACACACAGGCAACAAACCCACGTCTGGAGATCTCATTGTTTCATACTCGGTTTTGCATGTCAAAACTGAACCTTTCTGTATCTGAATTGGTGTGCTTTGCCTCGATTGACATACTATGCTTTGTGTATATTTACAGGCTATGTTCATACTCTATGCGGATCCGTTTATTTTCTCGTTTCCGCAGTGAGTGTGTACGTCACTGGGATTTGTCATCCAGGGTTTTCTACATTTATTTTAAAGGTATTTACTTCCCACAGTGTAGTTGCACAACACAGCTAGCAGCCTCATTGAATACCTCATGTTTTCGACGTTCCTGATAAGTCGACCTGAAACTCTTTGTAAATTTGGCTTCGTATGAATTTGATTATAGTGGAATTGGGGCTAGCTGGGCTGTGGTCTCATGACTTCCTGATGGTTAATTCGGTCAAGTATCTTAACTGCCTTCCTGCTCTCCTTCCTTCGCTCTCTTACATCTTCTCTGACCTTGCCATCTGATCGAAATGCATTTCCCGTGGTTCCAGGGTTTCGGAAAGGTCATTGCAATTCGTTTTAAGCGCCATAAAACTCAAGGACGCTCACAACACAACACGACGACCGCCGACCATGAGGGCGATACCTCTATCACTACAGACCTCCCTAGTCCCATCCCTGCACCAATGCTCTCTTCGAATTCTTCGTCGGTGCATCCCGTTTCTGTAAGCAGGGAGTCAGGTCTCGACACCTCCAATCTTTCTTCTGCTAGATACTCTGGGGGTGCATCTCTTGCCCGCGAAGCTTCCGACATGGCTCAAATAGCTTTGCCGTTTGTGCAGGCTATTGCAGGTGCAATTCCACATGTTGGCGCTCCAATGCAAGCTGCTATCGGTGGATTATTGATGGGCCTTCAAGCCATAGACGTGAGCGCCTGTTTACTGATAAGGATATCTTTTGATTCTAAGGGCTGTCACAGAGACACGGTCAGAACAAGGCGGACCTTGAAAGTCTGATATTACGACTCAATCGACTAAACCTCAATTTGTGCAACGCCCCGCCAGCCTGGGATCCTGTTGAACAATACCAGAGAGATTCATTTGTTAGGTATTTGATTTGTTGGCCTGTGCTTGAACCATCTGACATCGAGTCGCACTTAGGATGCTGCAAGACACCTCAATACGAGTGACAATGTTGCGTGAACATTATCTCGCATCCACATCTGTCACACAGGCCATTGCTGGATGCTTTACTGAAATAGACCGTTATCTGGCCGACTATCTGGTTGTGTTCTACTTTTACTTCAGAGTGTTTGCATTTACTCACTACTCTCTGGCTAGTGGTTGTCCCAGATCCAAAGTCAACGTGACATGCACGAAGCGTTGGCAATTCTACGGAAGGAGAAGGAGGATCGTCAGAAGTTCCTGGTATTAATTGAAAGCATGGTCATGCGCGGACAGTCCTCCATGGGACCATTCGCAACGCATTTAGCTGGAACTGTGACTTTGGTGGACGCAACAGGTCACCACCATGCAATCTCAGTGAACTTCTGCACATCGTATCAGGTCCGCTCGCTGGCCTCAAAATCCTTCACGTGGAAGCTTACTCGTCGAATTGTCTTTAGCAACTTAACAACATGCTTCGAGTTCTGTTTGAACGCGATGCGAATGAAGCCCAAATTCAAAGACGGTATATAGAAGAAGGGAAGTATGATTTGTGTATTGACGAGGGCACGCAAGTGACCACACTCACAAGCGATAAATGGTCAAACATTGAACCAGGCACGAAGTTGGTGATGAGGGTTACTATTCAGCAGAAGACAATATTGGGTGATGATGTTGACTACAAATGTCATTTTTGCGGTGCTGTGAACCGCCTTGGTATTAGGTCTGTGGAATACTATGGGTCTAAAAGGCGGGATGTTTGCTCGACGGATTGGTGAGTATGTTTGATTACTAGGTGCTGATAGTGCCTAACGATGATAAGTCGAGAATGCCAACGACGCTTTCACATCACCCGTGACAAAATAAGCGAAGCACACGACCCCCTAACAGTGACTCCAATCATGCGACTGGCGAAAAAACGCTACTTATTCGCAACTTTCATGTGGAGCAAAGTGTATGTCATCTAGGAACTTCACTAGTAATCCTGAGCTGAGATCTCGATGTACCTCCCGCTCTCAGCCTGTACGTCATCTCGTGTTTCGAGGTTTCTAGCGGAGCTGACGGTGCCACGGCCATGTCCCGCTCTCAGGACGTGCGTGATCTCGTGTTTCGAGGTTCTTAGCGGACGCTGATGGTGCCACGGTCATGTCCCGCTCTCAGCTGGTGCGTGATGTTGTGTTTCAAGGTTCTTAGCGGACGCTGACGGTGCCACGGCCATGTCCCGCTCTCAGATTGTGCGTGATCTCGTGTTTCGAGGTTCTTAGGGGACGCTGACGGTGCCATGGCCATGTCCCGCTCTCAGTATGTGCGTGATCTCGTGTGTCGAGGTTCTTAGCGAACGCTGATGGTGCCACGGCCATGTCCCGCTCTCAGTATGTGCGTGATCTCGTGTTTCGAGGTTCTTGGTGGACGCTGACGGTGCCACGGCCATGTCCCGCTCTTAGTATGTGCGTGATGTTGTGTTTCGAGGTTCTTAGGGGACGCTGACGGTGCCACGGCCATGTCCCGCTCTCAGCTGGTGCGTGATGTTGTGTTTCGAGGTTCTTAGCTGACGCTGGCGGTGCCATGGCCATGTCCCGCTCTCAGTATGTGCGTGATCTCGTGTTTCGAGGTTCTTAGGGGACGCTGACGGTGCCACGGCCATGTCCCGCTCTCAGTCTGTGCGTGATCTCGTGTTTCAAGGTTCTTAGCTGACGCTGGCGGTGCCACGGCCATGTCCCGCTCTCAGTCTGTGCGTTGTCTCGTGTTTGGAGGTTATTAGCGGACGCTGACTGTGCCACGGCCATGTCCCGCTCTCACTGGCAGTGGGTACGTGATCTCGTGTTTCGAGATTCTTAGCGGGCGCTGACGGTGCTACGGCCGTGTCCCGCTCTCAGAAAGTGCGTGATCTCGTGTTTTGAGGTTTTTATTGGACACTGATGGTGCCACATCCATGTCCCGCTCTCAGTTCGTGCGTGATCTCGTGTTTCGAGGTTCTTAGCGGATGCTGATGGTGCCACGGCCATGTCCCGCTCTCGTCTGCTTAACCTATTGCCACTTGTTGACCTTGATATGACCAGGATAATTTTTTTACGCCAACTTGAGCAGGTCCCGCCCTCACGTTGTATGCGATCTTGTCTTTTGGGATGAATAGCGAGTACTAACTTTTCCATTGCACCAACAGACAGTACGTGTCTCCACATTAAGCAATTCCAGAGCATGTCTTTGTACTGATTGCATGTAGCATATTCTGGGAACAGCAGCATCAAGGAGATTGAAGAAGACAAGTGATGAAGACGAAGATGGGGCTGGAACGAAACAAGACTTAGATGACGAGCCTTGGTAGCAGCAGAGGACGCGAACAGACGTGGTTTCCATAATCGATCTTGTCCATGGCATGTAAAGAAAACAATCTTCTATGTACGGCCTTTCTAGACCTGATTGGTCATATCTATATATCTGCTTCATGATAAAATCTGGCTTGTAGCACAAAATGAATAGCAGAATGAAAATCCACACTACATTCTCGTTTTGCCTGCAGAGTGCCCCCTTCATCATTTCAAAGCTATTCCCATTAGGATGTAAATCAATGCACTCTCCGCCGCCTATTGACACAGTGCGCGACAACCCATGGTCGAGAGTGATACCAACGATGCGAACACTTCGGTGTGGAGTCCGGTTCGTTAGTATGACGAGCTGGTCTCTGTCTGAACTACGAGTAAGCAAACAGTCAACATTGACGTCAAGCAAAATATGATAGAGACGTACGAATGTAACCATGATCGAAGTGCAAGCACGCTGGTTTACTAGAGTTCCCATAATCTACATAAATACTCTCCGCGATACTGAAACATAAACTTTCAGTATCACTGCCTTTTGGCGTAACAGTTAAGGGACGACAGTCTTAGCTAAGTTACACGGAGGTATTGGTCCATGAAAGGGTGGAACCCCTGTTCCTCATTCTGCAAAAAAGAACTCTATATGCGCTCAAAGGAGGTGAGGACTACCGCTGCTACGTGTTCTACAGAGAGCCCTGTGGTAGGTGTATATGCGAGTTAGGTGAGTGAGGCGATGAGTGGTGCGTTTAGAACGTTGAGGCCGCTTCCTGTTGATTTTCATTGGTGAGTTTGAGTGACCTTTCATGTCACTGAGACAAAAAGGGAGGAGGGTACCGTACCGATCACTATATCTGCCACACTACCGCCAAACTTCGTGTTTACCAATATCACGCTCATTTTCCGTGGTTCTGGCGTTGACTTTGAATTTTAAAGCTCGGCTGCTTGGGAAGATGGGGAGAGGCCGTAAATGTCATTAGGCCATTTCGGACGAACTTTGTGGACCCATTCAGAGCCGGGGTCTAGGACGTGGCATGCGTCGATGATTGCTAGTGCATAGAGGTATTGGATGAATACAAGATTGGAGGGGATGATCGTGGGGCCTGGTACTGCGCAAGATCAAATTTTCGATATCAGATGGCTGAGCACTATTAGATAAATTAAATTACCTGACGAAGAACCTTTGAGTCCAACACGAATCTTGAGCAACATCTGCAAGCACCCTGCTAGTGAGAGTCACGTGTTACTGGCCCTGCCGCGTCCTGCGAATTGTACTGTGGTGAGCGAGACAATGGGAGAGGGGAGTGCGCGGAGGAAAGATGGGTTTCTAGTCAAAGAAAGTCTCAGTGTGCGGTGGAGCGGTGTATCCGCGACTGTGTGCCTGCGTGTCGCGAGCAAGGCAAAGTGGCGAAGAGCACTAAGATAGGCGTCACTCTTTTCCAACACCTCTTACATAATCATGACCCTAACCCTAAACGCGGCCAAACCTTCGACGTGAAAATTTTCAAGAGTTGAAATTGCCGCAAGAAGGATTAGTGACGAATGACGAGTAATTAGTACATGCAATAACACTGTATTCTGGCGCATTAAGCCTTTCTAAGTGTCTCCTTAAACCTCGAGAATCATGGAGGGAGGTAGAGTGCGATGTCCATGGTATTGACGGTTAGCCCAAGCAGCTTCACCACCAATTTGGAGAATGTGAGAAGTGCTGCTTCATCATTTACATCTTCCCCTTCTTCCACACTGAACCCTATATCATCCTCGGAATCACTGCAGCTTGAGTCCTCCTCAGAGTCAGAGACATCTTCAATTGTGGTTTTGTGGGACCTGGAAAGTGCAGACTAAATATTCCCGAGATGAGCCTTATTAGCTTTAGATGTTGCACCCATTGCAAGATGCTTTTTGTGGGTAATATCACTGATTTTTGCTGCCTTCTCCTTCTCATCCTGCCCAGGTACACATCATGTGATGTATTATATAAGCGGCCAAATGTTGGTGAGTCGAGAACTTCAAAATTATTCCCTGGCATCTCATGGCCTTGTAAACCACTTTCTGACTTAATAGAACAAAAAAAAATTGGACAATGAAAACCCCATCTAGTTTTGAATATTTTTTATTTCTGCTTCCTGGCAGTTCAAACTATACTGCTGTTAAATATTTCCTAGGATCTAATAACATCAGAAACAAATATATGTGCCCATAATTTGAGCAACGGCGAGGCTCTCAATTTGCTGATGTAAGCGGTGCTGGATAAGAGTGACACTTATCTTATGCTGTAAGCTGAACGCTTATCACATATGCTTACCACATCTCATCACGTGAACTATCCCCATATAAAACACACCGCCTTGTACTATTATACTTGGACTTGAGTCTCCTACCTACTACCATATACTCATATGTATAACACTCAAGAATTCTACAGTTTTGTCCTGTTACTTCCCGCCCGATTCATTTAGTGTTCCTTGTCATTTTCCCTGACAAGGTTCCACTTTTTTTTTAAACAGAAACAAAACTTGTTGACTTCTTGCATTTCGACGGTTTCATACCCACTGGGCTACCTGCTGTCATGCATGGTATGAACTCCATACCATGACATATACAATAAGGAATATAGAAGGAGATGATTAGGGAAGTATACTAGGATATATTTCTCACTATCATAAGCTTAGTTTCCTATTCTGATTCATTTATTTACTTGTATTTGTAGTTTTCTATCAGTTTCCAGTCTCTTTCTATTTTTCAGCCACTTGATTACATCAGAGCACCACTCAGATATGTTTGTAAGCATATCATGTGACTGGTAATAATCTGATTTGTAAGGATTTTTCCATGACTCATCATGTTTGGTCATGATTCATCATGCTTTGTAATATTTTACTCATGTACTTTAGTAAGCAGCTGATTCAGCACACCAAAAGGCTTGGTTTGTAAGCACATTCTTACCAATCCAGTGATGACTCATTGCTTAGTAAGGATGGTTTCCAAAATGTATATAAGGACTCCATTCTCACACAATAATTAAGTTTTCCCTTTTCCATTCTTCTCTCAAACCATGTGAGAGTTAGTAAGAATTTGAACAGGTGTTTTCCCCTTTCTGTCTCCTAGTGTGAGATCCAGAAGAAAGTGAAGGCCTAGTGTTGCCTTAGAAAACTGTGGTATAATCTAGTCAGATTAGTTGTATACTATCTTACAGGGATCACCTATACAACAGTCTATTGTATTCGTCTATTTGTTTTAGTTCAGCTTCTCTTTTACAGGAAGGGAGACTCGTATTATCTAGCCAGCATTAGCAGAGGTCTAATATTACCTACTAGGTTCAGAGTAACCTGACAATATATATATACTTCCTCACTATCAGAAGAGACCAACAAAGAAGGTGATTCATCACTCTTTGACCACCCATGAACAGCACGTTATCAACTGAGAAGTAGAAAATCCATTGACCATGAACTTGAGGCAGCTGGCACCTGTAGTTTTATCGAATACAATTGTGATAGTCATTGTATTCTGAGCAACCTATAAGACCCTCAAGTAACAAGACACTGCCTGATCCTTGACCTGTCAAACTGTCTTCAACTCGAAGAAAACCTACTGTCTCTGAACCTCTGACCATGCGACAATGTGCGACAGAACCAACTTCATCTCCATCTGCATCCTCAGGAGTAATGCCTGTTGAATGAATCGTTCCTAAGACAATCTACAACAATTCTTCTTCTGATTTGGACTCAAATAACATGCATATATTCCACCCCTACCAACATCTAAAGATGACTAAGTCCGCTTGTGTTGAGCAACCCACTCCAAACAAACCACTGAAACTCTTACTGGGTGAACTGACACCTGAAGCTGCCCATGACTGGGACAATGCTTGCACAACGTATTTTATGCACAAGGGGATTGAAGCTGAGAACCAAGTAAAGATGATCACTTCTGGAATGCAAGACGCACACCTACACACCTGGTACTTAACTCAGCATGCTACCCTAGATGTAGGAACCTTCAACGAATACATGATCACTCTCAAGGATGCCTGGCTTGATACTCACTGGGATACCAAACTGCACAGGAAGGTCCTGGGATCACAACAGGGTAACTGCAGGTTCTATGAATGGGCCCTAGACTTACAAAACCAGAACACACTACTGTATGGTAACCCAGCTCACCTATCAGATGACCAACTGCGCAACCAGCTGGAAGTGAATATCTGTGACGAACTTGCTCTTCCCATACTCAGAGCTAAACTTGCAGAGGATCTGACACTTAAGACCTGGATTGAAGAAGTGAAACATCTTGATGAAAAACATCTTGAAGATATTGCCTCTCACAAAAAGATCACCAAAGAACTATACAAATCCTCAAGGCACAATGCCTCCTCCTCCAACTCTAAACTGCCCTCCTCCAGAATGCACAACCCTTTGTCTTCTCACCTAGGGATGTTGACAGAAGCAGAATGAGCCTTACTCATGAAGCACAGAGGGTGCTTCAAGTGTAGGAAATTCTATGTCTCGCACCAGTCAAAGGATTGTACTGATGGTGCACCGGAAGCTTGTTTGTACAAAACACTCACAGAAGCGGACACCATTGCATCCAAACCAAGGACTGGAACTGTGCTCAACCATGGATCAGACTCAGAGGACAAATTGTGTGTAGCTCCTTTTGAAACCACCCACTTTATTTGGCCCTATCTCTTGACAGGGCCCTCTTCTGAGTCATTTGAATGTGTCGACGCCTTAATTGATCACGGTTCACATTTAGTTCTGATTGACAAAAGTGTTGTCGACAAACTAGGGCTGTGGAAATGCAAGCTAAGAACAAAGATCGAAGCAAATTCTGCATTTATGAATGATTCTTCTTCTTCTCCCTTTTCCTTCTCTGAATATGTTCTTTTATCCCCATCTTCCATTAATCATGACTGGACTTCACGTACCATACGTGCTATCATCATGCCGAGCCTTGCAGTACCACTCCTCCTCAGAGGACCTTTCTTATCACACAATTGTCTTGTTATAGATCATGCATCTCGAACATGTATTGTCAAGGATTGCAACTATGACCTTTTGAATGCACCAAAACACAAGACTCAAATGGATTCAAAAATGCCAACTTGACATGACATAATGAAACTCCATAAAAACATCATGAAAGAACTCAAGAATGTCCTGAATAAGCGCCATGAAAACAATGTTGAACATACCACATGCGAAACACCTAATGTCATAGCACTGCTACACAAATGCATTGACACACTCATGTTTATCGAGGCAAACAAAGAGCACCTAGAATGGCTCAATAAAGAAATGTGACATAAGTATGACAACAGATTTCCCGATGACATTCCCCACATCGATGAACTGCTTACCGACATCATACATCACATAACCCTGAAGGATCCAAACAAGATCATCCAATGCAGGAGATACAACATGCCCAGAGAATATTGGGAGGTCGCTTGAGGCCATCATCAAGCTCCTTTGTCTCACTGGCCTTCCTAATACCAAAGAAGGATCCCACTGCTCTACTGAGGTGGGTAAACGATTATCATGCACTGAATGCTAACACCATTCCTGACAATCATCCACTACCATGCATCAATGAAATATTGTGTGATTGCACAAAAGGTAAAATATTCAGTAAAATTGACACGACAAACTTGTTTTTCCAGACACAGATACACCCTGACAACATAAAATATATGCTAATTGATACACCACAAGGGTTGCATGAATAGACAGTAATGCCACAAGGTGGAAGAAATGCCCCTGCGACCCATCAACACAGAATGTTTCACACCCTTCAGGGTCTAATCAGAAAGATCTGCCATGCCTACCTAGATGACATCATCATATGGTCACAAACCATTGCTGAGCACGCCAAAAACATGAAACTGGTACTAGAAGCACTGCAAAAGCATGCCTTTTCTGCTCACCCAAAAGATGTCATTATTCTGTACAGAAATCGACTTCTTAGGACACTGAATATCAGCGTCTGGAGTTGAAGCGGATGCTTCAAAAGCCAAGAGGATCTTAGACTGGCCAATACCTAAATCGTCAAGCGACATACAATCTTTCTTGGGATTGGTAAGGTACCTTGATCAGTTCCTACCACACTTGGCAGACTATATGAGGCTATTAACACCATTGACTACAAAAATAAGCAACCTAGACTGGCCCAGCTGGACGTCAACACACCAAAAGGCATTCAACGAAATCAAAAAACTTGTCACCAGCCGCAAGTGCCTAGTAATAATCGACCACGACAACTTACAAGGTAACAAAACACTTGTAACTTGTGACGCCAGTGATTGGTGCACCGGTGCAATGCTAAGTGTAGGACCTACACCTCAAATGGCAAGACCTGTAGCATTTGACTCAATGCAACTACAAGAAGCTCAACTAAACTACCCCATTCATGAGAAAGAACTACTTGTCATTGTATGGGCACTAAAGAAATGGCAAATCAAACTACTAGGGACTCCATTCACGGTATACACTGACCACAGAATGCTAGAAAACTTCATGACACAAAAGGAAGTATTGCGTCATCAGACAAGATGGCAAGAGTTCTTTGTGCAATATGATTTCAGTATTTAATACATCCAGGGAGAGGATAACATGGTCACAGATGCACTATCATGACTCCCTACAGAAAACAATGACACACTGAACTACATCAAAAATACAATCAACATGCCCCCTTTGCTTGACAACATCATAAAGCCAGTTGCAGTGGTACTGTCTGTCACACCAGATGCCTTGCTATACAACAACATCAAGACTGGTTATGCAAAAGATCCCTGGTGCATAAAACTAACAAATTTGATTGGCAGTTTACCTGGACTACAAAAATGCGATGAATTACTTTACCTCAATGATTGACTAGTCATTCTGTGCATAATGCACCTTTGAGAGACAATCTTCCAACTGGCACACAACCAACTGAGCCATTTTGGATCAGACAAATCCTACAGAACAATACGTCAGTCATTCTATTGGCCCAACATGAGACATGACCTCAAAGAAAGCTACATACCTTCGTGTCCTGATTGCGTGAGAAACAAAAGCTGAACGATGAAACTGGCTGGCCCCCTACATCCCCTACCAGTGCCAGACCATAGAGGTGATTCCATAGCCATCAACTTCATCAGGCAACTGCCCCTGGAACAGGGCTTCAACGGTATCATGACTATTACAGATTGCCTTGGAGCTGACATATGACTTGTCCCCTGCTGCATGAAAATGAAGGCCTGTGAGTTAGCTAACCTATTTTTCAACCACTGGTACTGCGAGAACAGATTACCATTGAATATCATATTGGATCAAAGTGCTAGAACCTACAGAGATAATCGGGATATATCAGATTGCACAGCAGTGTTACTTAGTGTCATTAGTGGAAGTTCAAGCACTCCCAGACCTGCGGAGTTCCTAGGTCAGTTACATGCTTATACTCTTTGGTCAGGCAGGACTAATATGCAACCGATGCCTTCACAGGATGGAGAATAGCGACATCGCTTGGTGGCATTTCGGAAGCAAATATAAGATCCAGTGCTCCCAGACCTGCTGAGTTTCAAGGTCAGTTATATGATTGGCGGTCGGGCAGGATTATCATGCAAAGTGATACCTTCATAGGATGGAGAACAACACATAGATTCTTCGACAATGATTGAGATTTATCAGAGATCATGGAAGCAAGTGGAAGTTCCGAATCAAGCTCTCCCAGACTGGCAGTGTTTCAAGGTCAGTTACATCATACTTGGACTTCGGTTAGGCAGGGCTAATATGTCACTGGTACCGCCATAGAATGGAGACCTACTCCTGGATTCTTCCATGATGATTGAGATATATCAGGTATCACAGAAGTGAGTGGAAGTTCAAGCATTCTTAGACCTGCTGAGTTTGAAAGTCAGTTACATGCTCAGGCTCTTCAGTTAGACAGGACTGACCTGCAACCGATGCATTTACAGGATGGAGAATGACCCATGGATTCTTTGCATGGATGGGTGGATTCATGCTCTACATCAATGGAAAGCTGCGGGCTGCTCTTACCACCGATGAACTTCTGCACTTTGTTCGTATGGGGTCTGTAGACATGCCTGTCATCTTGGAGGCAGAGATACAAGATTGAAGTAAGGGTGACAGACTATCCAAAGGCATTGCTCTTGTTCAGCTAGTGTGGTTTGTCATCCAGCTTATTGCCCATTACATCCAGAACCTCCCTATAACATTGATCGAAATCGACACTCTGGCTATAGCTGCCTTGACCTGTGTTGCATATGGCTTGTGGTGGAAGAAGCCCAAGGATGTGGGATGTCCTTATATTGTTCATTGGAAGGCACAAAATCAGCCAAGCACATTGACTTATGAGTACATCATCTAATTTTTTGCCTGAAACTGTTTTGATTCACTTGCATTCTAGCAAGGAAAATTTTTATGACCTCGTAGGAGGCTATCTTGATCGTCTCATCTATCCCTTTACCAGCCTTATGAGCATTGGGGCGTCCGTTTCACCTCATGCTGTGCATTTTCATTGTGTTCCATCTCTGGGTGGCTACAACAATGACCTTTATGCTACGAATGTACGTCTTATTGGGTGTTTCAGTGGGATGGTGTTTGGAATGATACATTGTCTTGGCTGGAACTACTTATTTCAGATACCCACAGAACACACGTTATGGCATGCAGCTTCCCTTGCAATAGCAGGTGCACCGGCGCTTCTTGTTCTTTATGTTGAGTATTGGATAGGATGGCGGAGCTTGCATGTAGGTCGATTGTCATATCCCATACATTCGCGCTTCTCATCCAAAGTTCCAGATGTCAGATCCGATCCACAGATCCATACCAGATCTGTACCAGATCCGTCACGATAAGCTTCTTCATTCATATCCTGTTCATATAACATTAAACACTGCTTATTTCCTCCATTTAGTATATCCTCCTTTCCAGTGTATCGGTTATGCTTTCTTCCAGCTATGTTTACTGATCCGTTTCACTTGTGATTAACTTCCGGCTTATGTTTGACTTCTAACAAGCATTGCTTATACATTGTGATACTTTGTGCATAGCCTCTCGCGTAGTTCTATCGTATATAAACTCTTGTATATGTTCTATAGCACCCCAGTTCGAATATCATCTTAGATTGTCCTCATTCCATTATCCAGACTCGAGTCTTAACAACTCTTGTCACCCTCCGAGCCTTAAGGATTGTATCCGATAGTCTATACGCATCCGCCTCTATCTACAGATAGTCGATACTCTGTTAGTTTCTAGTCCTAGACTTGTCTAGACTAGCCCTTATACTCTCGTCCGATATCTGGACGCCATCCGGATACGTATACGATACTATTCCTTATCTTCGGATAGGAATACGATACTATTCCTTATCTTCGGATAGGAATACGATACTATTCCTTATCTTCGGATAGGAATACAATACTATTCCTTATCTTCGGATAGGAATACGATACTATTCCTTATCTTCGGATAGGAATACGATACTATTCCTTATCTTCGGATAGGAATACGATACTATTCCTTATCTTCGGATAGGAATACGATACTAATCCTTACCTTCGGATATCATACGATACTATTCCTTGTCTTCAGATAGGAATATGTTACCTTCCTCTCTAACCGGATACCATACGATAGTCGTCTGGACCTTCAGATATGCTACAATAGCCATCCGGATCTTCGGATACGATACATATAGCATTCTGAAATACGGGGCTATACTCGGGAAAGGGGCACAGCGTACGAGCTGAGGCCGAAGCCCTTTGGATCCGTTACCCTTTGAGTACGACCTTAACATTGATACATTATCATGTGCGCTGCAATAATCACCTCTTTCATATATGTTGCTGCACGCTTTACATTAATTGTACTTATAATGCTCAGCTTACGATCACTACCTCTTGGTGCATACAATACAGTGGCTTGGACCCAGTTTATTCCACATCTGTAGTTTTATTGCATTGTTGTAACAGTGTTGAAACTCTAGATATCCTACGTTCATGACATTCAAAATGAAGTGTTCTGTTCACTCGCTGGCCTGCTAAGCTTTGTCCATGTGAACCGCCTGTGAGATGTCAAAGAATGATCATGGGCATTATATGGTTATCGGATTTGCGGAGTGTCAAAAGCTTGAGCCTGGACTGGACCAGAGTCTGAGAGTCTCTTCAAGAGCTTCAATAACCAAAGCCAAAACTTTTCTTCATAAATAATACTTAGTTGCAGAACACAGCTAGCAGCCTCATTGAATACCTCATGTTTTTGAAGTTCCTGATAAGTCGACCTGAAACTCTTCTTTGCTTCATATGAATTTGATTATATGTATATTTACTATTTTATTGATATGACAGTGATAGCATCTTGCATCAAGTGACTATTCTATGGGACAGCGCCTTTCGACACACATTCCACCTCCACAAATGGACTAATCACACTAGTACATATTCTGGCCGTCGGGTCTGGCGGGATACCCTTTGATCACTGAGTGCCATTCCACATCAGGAAAAACCTGAAATCCTGGTAGTCCTGGTGACAGCTACATAGTGCTATGTAGACGCTATAGTGCAATGTAGGCAAGCAGGCTACTATATAGTTCTACATCAGCTATGTAGCTGACACTCAGGCTATATAAAGCTACAGGAGGTGCTTCAATTCAAACTTGTAATTACTCGATTGTGTAGCATTATGTAGTACTGTAGCTAGAAGCATTGATTTTAATCAACCATAGCAGCTACACAAAATGTATCAAGGTCAATATAGGGATTTAAGTAAAAATCATTTGTCAACTCATAGGCATTTGCACTCGTCCACCCACGGTCAACAGACTGTCCCATTTTTGGAATCAGATGACATGGACAAACAATCTCATCGACGTGTATAATAGCTGCATTTTGTTGCAGTTGGCAAGTCAAATGTGACACCTGACGGAGGCCGGAAGAGGGGTCTGGCTCTCTAAGTGGAGTGAACCATTCAACATATGCCAGAGCTCGGCAGTAAGACCCAAACTGACGTGGCAATGTGAATATAATACGAACTTGAGCCAGTCACAAGGCTACAGTATCAAGGTAAGACCTTGAACTTGGAAGAGTAACTGAGTCACTTACCATCTAATGTGTGCAAACTCGATGTCCGAACACCATCACTTATCAATGCTATATCAAACCAAGCTGGAGCTCCAGGTTTCCAACCAGGACCGGGGCGCACTTCAGGTGTTGCTCAAATGTGCCACCGCTTTGGAGAATTGTTGACCTGCGGATGAGATGGAGCAACAATTACAACTTGACGAAAGACATCAAAATGGTCTTGTGGACCAGGGATGATTTTGTTGTGTGGGATGTGCTTTTGTAGGAAGGATTTGAACGCCTGGAGAAACATGGTTGCATCATGTGTGGTGACAAGGTGCTGAATGGATTGGTGAGGGTGTGCAGGGTTCTTTGTGAGAGAATGGACCAAACAGGGTTCAGTCCGAGTCATTGGTGCCATATTAGCAGGGACAGCGCTGCGTGGCTGAGTTTGTGAGTCCTTGATCTCAAAGTCTGAGTCAGACTCAGACTCATATCCATGTTCATCATCAACACAACTAGTCACTGTGGGCAACTGAGAGCGTTCTAACAGCCAATCAAGGTAGGAACAGCATAGGAACACTGCTTCCTGGCGCTGAAGCCATTGGGCCATCTGTTCTTCATAGTCGCGCTTGTTACTGGCATGGTAAGCTTCCTTCGCAAAGTTGATATGGAGTCGTTCTGGAAGCTCGGTGTTGAATCCATCAGTAGTACCAAACAACAAGATCGATTGAACGTAGTGTGAAAGTTAATGTAATTTTGGAATATTGAAGTGCTCACGCACTTCAAGATCTAGGAGAATATTCTTGTTGGCATGAAATACTGAAAGGGCATTTTTCAGATAATTGAGGGATTCATTTGTGTGGATTCGAAGCTGTGCATAATAAGAAAAGTCGAGAACAGCACGTGCAATGAGTAATACTTGACTGACCAATTGTATCAGCAGTGCAGGACTTCATTACATAAGATGACCATACCTTGGGACCACACTGGCCAGTATCCCAAGGAAAACATGCTGCATTTCTTTGTGCTCAGTGCCTGTCCACTGCTTGACTGTAGATATCCCTTTCTTGAAGTGCTGAAGACCAGAATAATGAGGCATCACCTTAAAACGAGTGTCCAATTCATCTTCGCCAATGATATCAAGACACCATTTGACCAAATGGTCCTTGAAGATGCCTTTGTGGAGTTGGTGTAGGAGGTCAGGTGTGAAGACAAGGAAAATGTCAGTGTGTGGGAGATTAGCCCAGAAAGGATTGTAGACGGTGCGTAATCCATAGTCCTCGAACTCAGCCGGATGTTGACCATTTTTCCGCTTCTCTAATACCTCTTTAATCAACTGAGGGTCCCACATTGATGAACTCAGCAGATTACCTCTTCTATCTCCCATGACCAGACACTTTGGACACTGGTTTTCCTTGCAGCATGCAACAAGGCATTGTTCTGGAAAGTCCGCCACATAAGCAGCAAGGATTGGGTATACTCGACAGATCAGCGAGTCTGCACAAACCATCTCAACACCATTTTGACCTGCAGAAATGAGAGGTTGGAGGAGGAGGGACATGCAATGGTGAAAAAGTCGGTAGCCAGCAACAGAGCACACATCAGATGTAAGGCAATCAAGCTTTCCTGCAGGTAAATACCCAATTAAGACCATTGCTCGTGCTGACACTTGCCACCTTTTTTCTTTTGTGATGTTGCCAATGGAAAGGTATACAGGCCATGCTGATTTATCACCCCAGAACTGCGACAGACATGTCTTGTCTGACGCAAGAATGATGGGCACTATGGTCGCTCTTTTTGGCAACTCTTTCTGGACATTGAAGGTCAGTACTTGTTTTCTTTGCTTGATGTTTTGGACCCGGTACTTACTTGCTTGTCACCCCACCAGTCTGCAGTCCACATATCATCAATTACTTGGTGAAGTCCTGTGGGGTCTGTGTATGCTCGTGCAGGTGCATACACCATATGGTTGTTAAGGTCGTACTCAAAGGGTATCAGATCCGAAGGGCTTTGGCCTCAGCTTGTACACTGTGCCCCTTTCCCGAGTATAGCCCCATATTTTAGAATACTATACTTATCGTATCTGAAGATCCGGATGGCTATCGTAGCATATCCAAAGGTCCGGACGACTATCATATGGTATCCAGATGTAGGGACAAGTATTGTATTCCTATCCGAAGATAAGGAATAGTATCGTTGAAGGCGAGGAAATGATGGATGGGTGAGGGCTAGACCTGACGTGAGCTCTACAGTGCTCCTCTGGACGCGAGATATGACTCGTCCCAAGGGGATTGCTACTGAGAAGAAATTCCTCTGTAGTAGAGGGGAGTCGTGGGCTGGGCTTTGGTCTGGCTAAGGGCGCGTGAAAGTGCGCTGTAAGTCGCGAAGCGCGGGAAAATGCGCGAAAATATCGCGAAGTGCGTTATTCTATGAAAACGCGAAAGCGGGGGCTCTCTAACTCGAGGGTAGATACTGAAGGAGAAGTAGATGTGCTTCTTGAGAATATCCGGAGGCTACTGCAGAATGCGACGATCGAATCTGAAGTCGATCGATTTGTGATGCTAAGTCCCACTAACTAATAATCTAAGTGATAGTAAGGAAGTAAAGTAAAAACTTCTAACTATGTGCTGACGTGTCAGCATGCTAAGCGAGTTCCCAGGCCTCGGAGCCGAGTAAGTAGCACTAAACGTACAAGGGTGATGTAATATAAACAACTGGTAAGATAAATGAACATAAAGGGGAATGCAAAGATATATATGATGGAATGCGAGTGAAACAAAATGAGACACACACCAATGGACCTTGGAGGATGAGGACAGGACATGCGAACGGAATGCGATGGATCCCAGGGAGGCGCGCGGTAACGCATGTCGAAGCGCGAGAGACGCGAGAACGCGAAATGCGCGAAAACGCGAAAATGCGAAACCCGCGAGATACGCGAGTGCGCGAATTGCGAACTGTGTGGGAACGCGAGATGTGCCTAATTCGTGAGATGCGCGAAAACGCGAGGAATCTGAAACGCGAAATGCGTGAGATGCGAAATGCGCGAGAGACGCGAGAATGCGAAATGCGCGAAAACGCGAAAAGTGCGATGTGCGTGATATGAGCGAAAACGCGAAGTGTGCGAAAACGCGAAAAGCGCGGAAACGTCGAAACGCGAAAACCGCGAAAACGCGAAAATCGCGAATGCGCGAAGGTCGTCGCACTTCAACTGGTCCAGTATAAGGTCTTGCTATATGGTCTGTACGCGCCCGTAGAGACTTGAGTCTCTACATCTGCGGGGGACTTGGCTACTGACTGTCCTCAGTCAGTCTGTATAGCGCATTTGGACTTAGTGAATTTTCGCTGGGTGACGTCATGTGATCGCGTGAACATCGCGCCAAATGGAGGGGGGGTGGGCCAAAAATTTGCGCGATGCTTCTAATCTGCTGCTTCTCCCTTATCCATCTCATCAGTCGCGTTCAACTGTGTCAATGGCACCCTTCAACCCATCCATGCTGGCAACCACTCCCACTCCTGAGCCTGAGGAGCGCCCATCTCCTCCAGCAAGGGCTGCTACTCCTCCCATGGAAGTTGAGGAGACCCCAGAGGCCAAAGCGCGTCGCGTTTGGGCCGCTTTGCGCGAGAAACTCGCGACTCAAGTCCTGATCATCCCTGATGATAAGCCGGATTTGTTTGAGGACAGGGAGATTTGGCTGAGGGGTTGGAATGAACTAAGCGTGAGTGATACTTGATTCTGCGCGTTTTGTGTACTGATTGGCGCGTTTGTAGGCATATTTTAGCGAAGCTGCAGCTGACGCGGCTGCTCATCAAATCACCCTCGATCTGGACGATACTGGCCACGCGCAGTTGCGCGAGGGGAAACGCGCTGCCAAAGCGATCGCGAATGAGATTAGCGCGATGAAGAAGAAGGCCATTACTGAGCCGGCGCCTTCTACCCCTGCGCGCGCGAGGCGCGCTCAACAGAAACTAATTGCGGAGGTCGTCTTGACTGCGAAGAAGGACGCTGGGGACGCTAGGGAGGATGCTGAAGAGGTGCTGGTCATGGTGAGTAGTTCTACCTTGCTTCGCGACTTTTTACTGAGTGTTTAGCGCCGTGGCGCGCGGATGTCTGTTCCCAAGCCCGATCCCTGCGTAAGATGCGCTGAGAGTGAGACAGCTTGCATTGGTAGACCCGGCAAGCGCTGTGAGGCTTGCAGTGAATCGCATCAAGCTTGTTCATTTTCGCGTCCTCGTGAGTTCGCGTTTTTCGCGTTCTAGCACTGACTCTGGCTAATGCGCTCTTGGCTGTAGGGGTTCCAAAGAAGGCTACTGCGGCGCGTCGCAAAAGGAAGTCCGCGCCTGATACCGCGGTTGCTGCTGAGTCGGTTTCTGGTGTCGCGCCTGCTACCGTGTCCTCCCCGCCTATTGACGCGATGGAGATCTTCTCATCTGGGGAGTCTGAGGTAGAGGAAAAGGAGGTACCCATTCGCGCTTTGCGCGCTGTGAAGGCTTTGCCTAAGCGCGCGACTGGCAAGGGCAAGGGTAAGGCAAGCAGCCTTAGCGTTCCTACTGACAGGTGCCAGCGGATCCGGTTCTGAGTTGGAGCGCTTGAGGGCTGAGAATGAGCATCTCAAGTCTATCATCCGCGGAATGCGCCAGAACTCGCGCGCTCAACAAAGTCGCCTAATTTCGCTTTCTACCCAGTCCTACGCGATGTCCCAGGAGTTGTCCAAATTGGACTTAGAGTTGGCGTTCCTGGACTAGATTTTGTAGTTGAATACTTGTCTCCTCTTTGGCGCCAATGCGCCTGTAGAATAGCCTATGCCAAAGCGCCAATGCGCTCAATATATCTTGTTCTTCGCGTTTCGCGTTTCGCATGCCCAAGTCTTCTGTCCACGTCCATTGATGCTAATGTGAGAAGAAAAATCATTATCAGTAGGTACGCTTAAGAGAATATGAATCGCGTCATTAGCGGTGCAAAACGCGCAGTTCGCGCGATACGCGAACATTTCGCGTTTTCGCGTTTTCTGGGTTTGCGCCATTTTCGCGTTTTCAGTTGCGCGTGCGGATTCAGCGCGAATTGTCATGCGATCTGGTGTGGTGTGTCAAAGCGTGAATTTCGCGAACCGCGCGAGATATCGCAACATGATGTAAGTGCGTGACTGCGAAACCGCAATTATCGCAAACCGCGTATCTTGCGAATGCATGCAGCGGTGGTATATTGTAATTCTTGCGGGTATCTCATTGGAGTGAGGTGTTGGAATGCATTGCGTAACTTGCGCGATTTGTGAATTTCGCGAAATTCGCAAGTCGCGTCACCGCGAAAATCGCGAAAATCGCGCGGGGTGGCGATGAGGTTGATTAGACGCGCGTGGAACAGTCTGAACTGAAATAATATGATTGGCGATTATGTGGAATATAGTAGGGTTGTTGGCTATATGTTCAAAGCGATGCGTGTTATATGCGATAGAAACAAAATGGGTGGAGAGAGATAAACAGGGAGTATTATAGGAATGTATGTTTTTCGCGTTAGATGGTTTTCTTGATGTTTTTATTGGGTTATTTTTGGGTGGAATATGTTTTCTGGAGGGAAGTCATATACAGACTTGGGGACATTTACAGCGAGGAGGTTGGGTGTGTGCGCTACACATCTAGCGCGTCTTCGGGCTCTTCTTCTTCTGGCTCGATATCATCTTCATTGGCTATGCGATCTAATTCGGTGTCGTTCATGCCAGTGACGCTAGTCACCGCGATGCGCGCGGGGTTTCGCGCGATATAGGGAATAACGCGAACGCGGCGAATTGCAGTTTAGAGATGGCGCCGTCCAACTCTGCCAATATATATGAGCCGCCCTTCGTGCGCCTTACGACAACCATAGGGCCTAGATACCGCGGCTTCGTCTTCTTGCTCAACTCATATTCGACCTTTGAATTTCGCACAAGTACTAATGCGCCTGGCGCGAAATCGTAGTCTTTGATGGATGCGCGAAAGCGCTTCTCGAAATCGCGAATGGAGCTATAGCGCGCCTTGAGTACCTTCTCCTTGATAGCGGTGAGATCTTCGGTGCGCTTTTGCAATTGGCGAGTGCGCCAAGCTATAAGGTCTGTAGTCGTAAACGCGCCCCTTTCGGGTAAAGGCGCTAAAAATGTCGCTTCTGCAAGGTCGAATGGGAATATTGGCTCTACGCCATGAACCATGAAATAGGGCGACAGCCCCGTCGCTTTCTGTACAGTAACGCGCTCTGCCCAAAACACGGAGTGGGCTACTTGATACCATCGCGAATCATCTCCTTCGCAAGTTTTCATGATGGCCTCCCGGACATCGCGATGCCTGCGCTCAACAATACCATTGGCTTGCGAATTGTATGGCGAAACGCGAATTGGATGTACACCATATTTCGCGGCTAATACGTCGACTGCGAGTCTATATGCGGGTGCGTTGTCGGTCACGATTTCGGTAATGGGTCCCCATCTGCACAGGAGCTCCTCGAAGACGAATGCTTGTAGCGTCTTTGTAGTTTCTTTGCGCAACATGCGCCATTCCGGGTATCCAGTGAGCGCACAACGCGCTTGCACGAGGTGTTCGAATCCTCCTGCGCGAGGCATCTTCATGGTGTCAATGTGAACTTTGCGAAATAGTCCTCCGGGAATAGGAACGGTTGGCGGAATATGGAGTTTTCGCGTTTGCCGCACTTGGCATTCGTGGCATGTGCGCGTGTACCATTTGACGTCGTCGATGATATGCGGCCACCAGAATCGCAAGAGTAATCGCATGTGCACCGCGTATACTCCTTTGTGTCCTAGATCGTCATGTGCTTCCTTCAGAATGCGGTAGCGTTTGCGCGGGTCGACGACTAATTGATGTTTGCCTTGGGGGTCTCTGCGCCATAGATTATCTTCCAGAATGAAGAAGCGCGCCGCATAATGCACGAATGACTTGAATTCCTCATCTGAAAGGTCTACGGGTTTCTTGCACGAATTAAGGAAGCGTTTGATCGCGACCATTTTCGCGTCTAGCACTTGCGCTTCGTTGGACCGGGGTATGGGTGGTTCGTCCTTCTTTGCATCGATGATATCTAGGAAAACGCGCATGTCTGGTAAACGCGCTAAGCGCCGCGCATATGGCGCGTTATGCACTGTTCGCGTTATTCGCGCGCCTGCCGCATCTACTTGGTGCATTCTTTCGTTAAGAAGTGTGACTCCAAATGAGTATGCGCGATCGACCCAATCCTCATGGTCATCATCTTCCTCTGGATCGTTCTCTGCAGGAGGTCTTCTTGAAAGACCGTCGACGCCTGCATGCTTCGCGGCGGGTACATGGACAAGGTTGAATTGAAAAAGGAGGATCCCCGCGATCCATCTGTTGATCGTCGCGTTCGGTTGCAAGTCAGGGTTATTGATCATGCCCTTGATGTACTTCGCGTCAACTTCTACCGTGAGATTCGCGATGCCAAAGATGTAAACACGAACCGCGCGCAAAGCGCGAAAAAGGCCGTACAGTTCTAGCTTGGCCTGAGAGTAGCGGCTCTCAACCTCGCTAAGCGCGATTGATCCGAAGCGGTTTGGATAGCGTTTTCCATCTTCGCCTAATTGAAGCAGGATAAATCCTACTGCGACTACTGACGTGTCTACTGCGAGGATAACTTCGCGATCGCATTCGTAATCCAAGCGTCTCAATGCGGGGGACTCTAATATTGAGTCCTTCAGGGTTTGCACCGCTTCGCGATGCTCGTCTCCAAACTCGAAAGGTACGTCCTTCTTCGTGAGGTTGATTAGCGGGCGCGCGATACGTGAAAAATTGCGGATGAAAATGCGAAGCACTCCGCATGTCCCCAGGAACCCGCGCACATGCGTGGCATTCTTGGGTTCAGGCCAATCTCGGATCTTCTGCACTTTGGAGTCTTCGGGTACTCGGCCTTCGAATGTGCACTTGTGGCCTACGATGATTGCGGTTGGCGCGGCCAGTACAAACTTGGTCGCGGATACTGTAGCTCCTACGTTTTCTAGGCGCTGTAAAATGCGATTGAGTACAATGCAGTGTTCCCATATAAAGCGCCGGATGCCTGGATTTGCGGGTATAGTTTCGTAAGAACCGTCCGCGCGCTGGTAGCGCGTTTTCACTGATTTGACGGGCACGTCGTCAACAAAGGGCGACGTATAGTCCGGAATCTCATGCTGAAGGATGAAGGCAGTATCGCCTTGATAGACTTGCACCGCGTTCGCGTGTCCTTGGGGCAAGGTCGTCAATCTATGCGGACCTAGTGGCGTACCAAAAGTTGTCAAGTCGCGCGATTCCTCGTGGAGCGCGCGCTGGTCATATCCTGAGTATAGGTCCATCATTCCATACACTGCATACCCCGCGAATGATTCCGCGAGATGTTCGACGAATGGTGGTACGGACGCATCGCGAATTGTAACCGCATTTAGCGGCTGCAAGTCGTGCACTAAGCGCAGCGATTTTCCATCTTTCTTGACGACACAAAACCAGCGTGAGCGATATGCTGCGGTCGAGGGTTCATAAACTCCCGAGGCAATCTTCTCCTTAATAATGCGTATAACTTCGCCAAGCGTTGCGGGTGGAATAGGAATATTCCGCTGAGACCAGGGGGTGTGTGGTACAGTCGGAATCTTATAAGGCGGAAAATAGGTCTCATTGAGGCGACCGCGTTCAGAGGCGCACCACGCGAAGGCGCGTTCGTGGACACGCACAAGCCATCTTATGAGTTTTAGCTCTTCTGGCCATAGCCAGTTTGCGGGATCTAAATCGAGCTTATTCGCGCGGTCGCGCGTAAAGCGCGAACCAGGAATGAATTCGGGCGGGTGTGTAGGCAGTTCTGGCATGCCAGCCAACGGGTCCTCTGGTAACTGACGCACTACCCTATACTCTGCAGGCATAGTGGTGGGCACGGTGCGCACTTTCTTCGCGACTGGTTTATAAACCAGGGCGTGGCGCGAATGATCATATGAATATGCGGATAAAAAGGCATTAATAGCCTCACGGTCTAAAACGGAGCGGGTGGACGATAAATGCGCATAATGCGCCGATAAATGCGGATGCGATAACGGATTGGAAGGGGAACGGGAATATGAAAGTACGGAGACTGATGGACTATCGCTTGTTAAAAGCGGTTCGCGCGAACGACTAGCGCGTGTTTCGCGAATTTCGCGAGTTTCGCGCGAGGACGCGGAGAGGTGGAAAAACTGCGCGCCTTTACGGGACGGAAATGAGTACTCGGGTTGGGTGATATAAGACGTATAAGGGTCTCCTCGCGAATCTTGCGGATCATCGATTCTTAAAAATCCTTCTCCTCTGTCTCTTCCTCTAAGCGCGGTTTTGGCGCGTGTTGCGGACACGGCAGCCCACTCACACAGCGACCACAGCGTTTTACCCATTGCTGGGTAGGGAGGCGCAACTCCTTGCGCGTGTTCGGGTCGGTTAGAAGAATATCTTGGTCGCCATTTGGGAGATCAAAGGTCTTGCAAGCGGTGAGTTTGAAGAATGGTCGCCCCAACAGGATTTCGAAGTTCGCGCGTTCTGTGACTTGTACCTGGAAGAACATGGGACCCGCGCCAAAATCGAGTGGTACATTCTCAACAACTCCTAGCGTCGCATCTTTCGTCGTGTTGACTGACTCCATATTCAGGGTGTGGTCTGCGCGTAATCCTACACCAAGCGATCTCCAGACCTCTTTAGGCATCACAACTACTTCAGCGCCCTGATCTAGGACGCAAGTTAAAACGCGACCGCCAATCGTCACTGCGCGAATACAGCGCAAGGGCGCGAAGTGATCCGCAACCACTTTGCCATCGTCGCTTCTCAGCCGATCTTGGTCAAATGCACGCATAAACTCTTCTGTCGTTTGCTGGCTAGATAGCTCGTTGACCGACACGGTACCTACAGTGACGCGTTTTGTGGTGGTCAGGTCGCGAAATTGTTTGCGGACATCTGGAGACACAGCGAATAATTCGCGAACAGGCATGTTGATATTGCATTCTAAAAGGCGCTGCACTACGCGTTTATCGGCGTCTTTGTCTTCGAGTGCGAATGAATATCTATATTGCGCGGAGGAGGATGAAGACGAGGTTGCAGTGGATGATGCTGATTCTATAGTCGATGCGACTGAAGGCGCCTTTGTTGCTCCTTTGGATTTGCTTGCCGAGGTAGTGGACGCGGAGGGCGCTTTCGCGATTTCTTGCGCTTTCCCTTTTCCTGACGTCACTTGGACTGCTGGAGAGACAATCTCTTCTGCATCCGCGAGCTGGCGCGACGCGGGGCCTGGGCGTGTTCGCGAACCACTGCTCAATTCCACGCCATCAAAGCGCATATTGCGGCCTTTGGATGAACTCGCGCTAACTGCCTTCTTCTGATCGCGTTTTGCGGTCGCTAACGCTAGCGCTTGAACCGCGCGCTCTACTTCTAGCTCATCTTCGTCTACCTCTGAGCTCGCATCCGCGATGGTATGGGCAAAGGCGGATGAGTCCACTTCTACAATTGCGCCTACTTCGGGTTCCGCGCGAACAAAAATTCCCGCTGTCACGCTTGCATTTGGTAGCGCTTCGTTCGCCTGCTGATTTGTATGATAGCGATCCAAGCGCTCCTTCAGCGATCCTTCTTGCGGCTTCCCGGGGATCCATCTGCCGTCTGGTAGCACTAGCTTCTGAGTGTGTTCGTTCACCTTGCATTTGCCAGCTTCGATGTACGCGATTTTGTCGCGACAGCGACTGAGGTAATGCTCCTTGCTACCGCAAAACATGCATCCTTGCATGGAGTATGCGCCGCTTCGACTCGCGTGGTATTCTTGCTTGACAACTGCACCACCTGCGGGCTGTTGGTAAATAGGGGCTTGCGGCGCGATATTGCGGGGCGAAGGCGATGGGCCTTGCGCTTGCGTGCTAGTCGGGAGTGGAACTACCGAAGAATTTCCCGGTAATAGAAAACGCGCAGCTGCGCGCACATCCTTGATGGGATATGGGTCCTCCGGGTGGTGGTCAGGGAACTTGATCATCATGCGCGTGCGGATCTGCTGTTGCACATCGGAGGGGAATCCTTCTAGATACAGCCTGTTCAATTCCGCTTTACCAACGCGGTCTTTCGCGGTGAGTGGTATTGACACTTTTGTGAACTCGCGATAGTACTCTCCTTCTGCCTCGACGCTTGTCATGGGCTTGCAGCTGCGATTTCGCGAAACTGTTTGCAAGTCGTTCACCGTGTAGCGCTTGTCGCTTTCGCATCCAGGGTACATGTCCTTGACTGCCGTGATAAACGCGTCATAATCACCCGCGTTTGCTTCGGGTATTCCGGCCCATAAGCTGCGGTCTTTGGTGGGGACGTATTTGATGAGGCCTTTTATGCGATCTGCATTCTGCAGCTGCGCTTGATCTGCAAGGTCTTCGTAATCGTCTATGAAGATGAGCAGACTCTCATCCTTCCCATCAAACTTGGGCGCCTTATCGGTCGCGCGCCCGGGCATTCTAAAGGGTACGGCTGACATGTTTGTTTGCGAGGTGTTGGATGATGTGGGGTGAACGGGTGGGATGTTGGTAGCTGGCGCGTTTGCTCTCGTGGGGTGTAATGCAGATGCGCTGTTGAGCACTTCTTGCTTGATGAATGGCGCTTTTGCTAATGCTGGCGCGCTTTTTCGCGTAATCGTCGCGATTTGAGAATGGGTGCTGGAGGAACTTAGCGCGGTTAAGGAGGAGAGGGTGCTAGTACTGGAGAGGGGTGCGCGTTTTGGAGTGTTAATGAATGCTCCTGGAAGTAGGTTCCGCGGTTCGTCGTGCGCTTCAAATTCGTCTGATGATTCGCCTTTTGAGGAGTCTTTAGGCGAAGGCGTTACAGGTGATACTGGGGTTCGCGGATTTGGAGCGAAAAGGGATGGATCGGGGCGGGAGGGTTCTGAAAAGAATCGCGCACGGCGCGTTCGCGTTACGGGGATTAGGAGTTCTTCTGCGGATGCGACTTGCGATTCGGAAATCGCTCTTTCAAATTCTTCGATGGCTTCTTCTCTTGCTTTGCGCTCCTTTGTGAGTCTTAATGACCTACCAACCTTCTCAGATGACCCCCTCGCGGTGGGCTCCAGTTGAAGGCGAGGAAATGATGGATGGGTGAGGGCTAGACCTGACGTGAGCTCTACAGTGCTCCTCTGGACGCGAGATATGACTCGTCCCAAGGGGATTGCTACTGAGAAGAAATTCCTCTGTAGTAGAGGGGAGTCGTGGGCTGGGCTTTGGTCTGGCTAAGGGCGCGTGAAAGTGCGCTGTAAGTCGCGAAGCGCGGGAAAATGCGCGAAAATATCGCGAAGTGCGTTATTCTATGAAAACGCGAAAGCGGGGGCTCTCTAACTCGAGGGTAGATACTGAAGGAGAAGTAGATGTGCTTCTTGAGAATATCCGGAGGCTACTGCAGAATGCGACGATCGAATCTGAAGTCGATCGATTTGTGATGCTAAGTCCCACTAACTAATAATCTAAGTGATAGTAAGGAAGTAAAGTAAAAACTTCTAACTATGTGCTGACGTGTCAGCATGCTAAGCGAGTTCCCAGGCCTCGGAGCCGAGTAAGTAGCACTAAACGTACAAGGGTGATGTAATATAAACAACTGGTAAGATAAATGAACATAAAGGGGAATGCAAAGATATATATGATGGAATGCGAGTGAAACAAAATGAGACACACACCAATGGACCTTGGAGGATGAGGACAGGACATGCGAACGGAATGCGATGGATCCCAGGGAGGCGCGCGGTAACGCATGTCGAAGCGCGAGAGACGCGAGAACGCGAAATGCGCGAAAACGCGAAAATGCGAAACCCGCGAGATACGCGAGTGCGCGAATTGCGAACTGTGTGGGAACGCGAGATGTGCCTAATTCGTGAGATGCGCGAAAACGCGAGGAATCTGAAACGCGAAATGCGTGAGATGCGAAATGCGCGAGAGACGCGAGAATGCGAAATGCGCGAAAACGCGAAAAGTGCGATGTGCGTGATATGAGCGAAAACGCGAAGTGCGCGAAAACGCGAAAAGCGCGGAAACGTCGAAACGCGAAAACCGCGAAAACGCGAAAATCGCGAATGCGCGAAGGTCGTCGCACTTCAACTGGTCCAGTATAAGGTCTTGCTATATGGTCTGTACGCGCCCGTAGAGACTTGAGTCTCTACATCGTATACTATCCAGATGGCGTCTGGATATCGGACGGAAGTATATAGGCTAGTCTAGACAAGTCTAAGACTAGAAACTAATAGAGTATAGACTATCTGAAGATAGAGGCGGATGCATTTAGACTATTGGATACAATCCTTAAGTCTCAGAGGGTGACAAGAATCGATAAGACTCGAGTCCGGTGTAGAAACTACAACACAGCGAGGCACGAACAAAGCTCCTGACTGTATCTATAATTGTTGTAGGTCGCGTGTTGCCTAGTCTGCTATACCTGAGATGACAAGTGCATTCGACCCTAAAGGGGAAGCAAGTGCAGCAGGGATCTCGTTGTATGCGCTGAAGACACTACCAGTCAGCCAATGCAGGGTGCAAGAAAGTGCAGGTGCATGCAAGGCATGAAGGCACGGGAACGCGCGCATGTGCTGCGTGAAGCGCAGGAAAGTGCGTGCATATATGCGCAAATGAGAGTGTGTAAAACGAATGGATTTCAACTATATTCTGCTAGGTAAATAGTGGGTGCCAAGTTCTGTCAACCGAAAAGTCCCCCAATAGTAAGTACTGCTGGCACTTATATATGGCGCCTAAGCGCTGTCATGCGGAGCCGAAGTGCTACCAAGTAAGGTATGTAAAGTAAGGGTCCATGATAAAAATAAAAGTGGAATGATATGCAAATAAAGGAAATAGGAATATACGCACTTAGAGAGCTTGGTGGACAGTGGATGGATGCTTCTGGATGGCTGGCGCTATAGGGCGCTTCAAGCGCAGGAAGTGTGCGCACATGGCGCGCGTTGCACGGGAAAGCTGCGCCTCATATAGGAATAGCTGCAGATAGCACCCAGAGTGGTGCTGCAAGTTTGTGCCATGTATTCCCTAGTGAAAAGTGCAATATCACACAATGAGAGGCATTATTCCTTACACCGGATAACAGAATGAGGACAATCTAAGATGATATTTGAACTGGGGTGCTATAGGACATATACAAGAGTTTATATACGATAGAACTATGCGAGAGGCTATGCACAAAGTATTGCAATGTATAAGCAATGCTTATTAGAAGTCAAACATAAGCCAGAAGTTAATCACAGGTGAACGGATCAGTAAACATAGCTGGGAGTAGACATAACCAATATACCGGAAGGGAGGATATACTAAATGGAGGGAATAAGCAGTGTTTAATGTTATATAAACAGGATATGAATGAAGAAGCTTATCGTGACGGATCTGTGGATCGGATCTGACATCCGGAACTTCGGATGAGAAGCGCGAATGTATGGGATATGACAATGGTCCTTGAACAAAGGATTTCCAATCAAATCTTTGATACATTCGACAGGATTGCACATCCAAAGTTCAACATCCTCATGCATTGGCTGGCCTGTCTTGTCTGTTCAATTTCCCCGGACCCCAACTTTCTTGCAGCTCCATGCAGCTCCATGTGGCAGCTCATCAACCTTCTGAAGGAACAATATATTGTTGTGGAATGATGGTCGTGTTCGATTTTTTGTCTATTACTATGGTCAGTACCAATTTCTCTGCAGTCAACGCCAGGCTCACTATCAGTAACTTCAGAAACTCATCCGGTCGAGTCTGCCCAAGGCTTTTAATAAGCCATTCAGCAAGTTCCCATTCTTCCCTAGTGACTAAAATCAATTGTTTTGCAGTAATGATGATAAATATAACTCAACTCATACTCATCACAAAAGGGAGCCCACTCATTTTCACCTTCGCTCTCCTTATATTTCTGATACTTTTCGAAACTAGTCTGACCCTCCTGCAATGTCCAGCCGGCATCAGGACACAGCTCAAAGTATCGCCCTACCTTGTCTTTGTCTTTGTCAGGAGCATCCTCAAATGTTACCCGCTGATTTTTTGACACTACTGGGTTGTCCTTGTCAGGATTGAAAGAACTGGAGTGTGAGTGCCAAAGTGGGGAAAATGAATTGTTGTAAGAGAAGTTCTCTGGTAAGCCGCCTTCATTGTCTGCAACCAGCATCTCCCATTTTTTTCTGCATTCAGGGTGGATAGCTATATGCTTCTTGATACTTCCACTTTTCCTTGAAGGAAACTCCTTGCTGCAGAATCCACAGCTGTGAGACATTGAGAGTTATTCAAGGATGCTCTGGCTGTTTGGTGAGTCAAGGGATTTCTGGCTCTGCTTTTGGTTACTACCAGATGCGCCCTTGCTGTGCACTTTGTTTTTAGGTCTATTCGGGCTAGAGTTGTTACTACCGGATGCACCCTGACAAAGTGCAAAAGTGAAAGTAACATTTCTGACTTTCCCTCACAAAGTGCAAAAGCTGTTTACGTGTGCTCTATTTTTTCAGGTCCTGGTCCTCTTTATTTTCCAGGTCCAGACATGCCCTGACAAAGTGCAAAAGCAAAAGTAACATTGGTCCTCAGGCTGTTGCTACAAGATGTGCTAGACACGCCCTGACAAAGTGCAAAAGTGAAGATACCAGATGCACCCTGACAAAGTGCAAAAGTGAAAGTAACATTTCTGACTTTCTCTTACAAAGTGCAAAAGCGAAAGTAACATTGATCCTGTTGCTACCAGACGTGCTAGACACAATGTGCAAAAGTGAAGATACCAGGCACACCCTGACAAAGTGCAAAAGCAAAAGTAACATTTCTTTCCAGGTCCTGTTGCTACCAGACATGCTACCAGACATGCTACCAGATGTGCTAGATGCAAAGTGCAAAAGTGGAGATACCAGGCGCACCCTGACAAAGTGCAAAAGCAAAAGTAACATTTCTGATTATGAAGTGGAAGTAACATTCTGATTACGTGCACTTTATTTTCCAGGTCCTGTTACTACCACTGGCAGACATGCTACCAGACATGCCCAGACAAAGTGCAAAAGTGAAATTACTTTATTTTACAGGTCCTGTCACCATCACTACAGATAACGACACTATGTTAATCTGCAAATGCCATGGGCAGCGAGAAGTAACTCTAGCAGTTGCACCTGCTTTGCCTCTTCACAACGCTTCACTTCTGCATCCCAGTGGTCAGTCACGAGTCTTGCATGGTTTTTCTCACAGGTCTTCAATTCTGCCTCCCAATGCTCCAAGATGAGTCTTCGCAAGTATACCTGAGAAACAGAGATAGGGCCAGGTGTTTGACGAAATGGAGGGAGTGGGAACATGGGCTCTGCATTGGGCACTTCACGCTTTGGTATGCTGGGCTCTGCATCAGCCACTTCGAGCTTTGGCCTGCAGGCTAGTGAGTATTTTGGGACGATGAGGATGGGTAACTTAATTGACCTTTTGACAACAATTTTCCTGTCTTTACAGGCAGCCTTAGTGGATGGTGACATTGGACTGTAATATGCATCAGAGCATGGTGAGTATTCAACTTGAGCTCCATACTGTTTTCTGGCTGAGTTGGAAGTATCCATGACAATGAAAATATTTTGTGATGGTGACGGTACGTTCATACCTTTTATCATTTTCCATCTAACACAGAAATTAGCCCTGAAAAATCAACAAACCCTGCATTCAACAAAGAAACAAGGTTTAAATTGTGAGTGTTTGCATCCTGCGCAGCTCAATAAAATCAGCTGAACCACGGGTCATTCACTCGCACCTCGTGTTCCAAGATCCAACAATCATGCCTGCTCATAAGGCCACCTCTAAGCAACTAGAATCAGGCGCTGATTCGCAGACACTTCCATGCAGCACAAGAGGTTGACAACGATGACCAACCAAAAAAGAAACCTACCAGGGTAAGTCACTGCCATCTGTCACTACAATGTCATGTTTCACTCACTCGCAACACAACCTCACCCTGCAGTATCTGAATCACAATGTATAATCCGTCGACAAGTGGGCAAGGAAAAGAAATTGGAAAAACAGAAAAAAAAGGCACTGAAGACCGCCTATCAAGACAATCCCAAAGTCTTTGAAACTGAGCCCTCAGAGCTGCATAGTGACGCAAACAGGGAAGAAGATACTATGGTTTGATTTGATTTTTCAACTGGAACAATGGCTAATTATTTTTATTTAGTTCTCAGATCATAGCGCACAAATGAAGCTGTCCAATGCCAAGGTCCTGACATTCAGTGCAGGGAAGATTCCAACAGCATCGTGCACCATCAGTAACAGCACACGCAGGCTGACTACTCACCAGGGCACAAAGGCTCGAAAAGGTACGTACTAGTAACTACTTTGTTAAAGCAAAAATGACACACTCATGTATGCAGCTCTAGCAGATGGTACTAGCAATGAGTTCAGTGCACACAGGCCAACTACTCACCCTGTTACGAACTGGGATGGGTTCTAACAACCTAGGCTCAAAAGAGGACCTTCGTGGTTGAGTCGAAATTGGGCCGACGCAATGACAATGAAGTCGATTTGCGAAGGTATCGGTCTAACGATGAGGAATGCTCGAAGTTAGGATCAAAGGTTCAGGCTGACGAAGAGGAGTGCTCTAAGTCAGAGATCGGTTCAGACGACTAAGCTTGGAAGGCTTAGGCGAAGGAAGTCAAGTATCAGGTAAAACCCAGTAAGATTAAAGTAAGGAACTACATAGTACAAGAGCGCGTATTTATAGAGGAACTAGGAGAGATTTAGGGCAGGTACTAAGACAAAGGTCGACCGCCTAATTAAGCATGCATGCGCAAGAAAAGGTGAGTAATCCAAGAAAGAAGATATTGGTCATCTAACGACGGCGGTAGTAAGCGATCGCGATGTGATACAATGGTGAGAAAGAAGAGAAAATGAATAGGGCCTAAGCGTACTGTAACACACCCTAACATAAAGGCTCGAAAGGGTACATAGTAGTAACTGCTTTGTTAACTATAGCAAAACTAACTCACTTCTATGTATGTAGCGCTAGTGGATGGCACTAGCAATGAGTCTGGTGATGACCCTGACGACTTGGAGTCAACAGGCGACTCCCAACTCAAGGCTGGGGTTAACCACACCAATGATGAGGATGATGACTTGAATACCATTGAAGAACCATCACCTGCTACTTGAGGGAGCAAACAACCACTCAAGACAGAATCAGAAGAAGCCACAGTAGTTCCAAAGATGAAGAAAATTCTTGACGGTTCACGTCAATGTGAAAAAGCCAGTGATTTTGATGATATCTCGAAGGAAATCCTGGTAACTGCAACCTCTATTTTCCAGTGCCTAATTGTCACACAGGTGCCTTTTCCTGATGGCATTGCTGTTGAGACAAGGTTAGCAAAAGAGGCCTGGCATGAAGCATGCAAAATCAAAGGCATAAAGGTCAAATTAATGCCTCCAGCAGTCAAAATAGTAAGCCCTCCGTTCTTAGTACATGGCTTGTCTGATTTATATCATATATTATGAAGCTCTTGCTGCGCACATTGCATGTGTGCAGTGAACTCAAAATGAAGATGTGATCACTTACTAGCTCATTCTTTGGGTTCCAGTTAAGTCATTTGAAGGAGGTGATAAAGCAAAACCAAGACCTGGTGGAATCTTTAAAAGACGGTTCAGCATTTGCTTTCAAGGTATGTAGTGCAATGGCCCATGTGACCTTTTGAGTCCTGACTGTTGGATAATAGGACTGGACATCGAAGACAGGGATCTACAAATCCAAATTACTGCAAGACGGTATCAACATTATGTGGTTTGCAAACCGAAATGATGAGGGTGTTGTCTATCACAAATATTTCAATCCCATACCTGTTGAGGTTGTTGCACTTGTGCTTACAGCTGTGAGTTATGTCTCGTCTTCTTATGTTAAAGTCAATGGCACTGAAATTTAATAGATTGAATGTTGTATTGATGAGTGGTCACAAGGCCTGAAGGAAGACATCAAATTCACCTTGGCTACTTACACATCTGTTTACCAAGGTCATTTTGGCTCGTTACAGTGCTTCCAGGAGCATACAGGACCTTACAAACTCCTTGAAAAACTTTGCGACAGTTTACATGACAGGGCTCGGTACGTCGCACTGTAATTTCGCATGTGCCAACCTAACATTTGTGCTTTTAAGTTTGCATGCAGGTGTTGAAGCACTCATTACTATGATGTCAGCTGTATCCCGGATTGGCAACAAGGCATTTGACGACGTGATTCGAGAGTACCAACTTGAAGAGCAGGATGATGCAGAGGCTAGCGAGAGTGGCTCACAGATGTGAAGAAGACACGGAGGATCATGCAAGGCATTAACAGAATCTGTCGGTAGCTTTGTATTATTCATCTGAATCCATGTATTTGCCGTGCTATTTTGTGTGCTACTCTGCTATTTAGTATTCCTCTATATAAGCTACCGGGAGCTGCTGGTAGCTCCCTGTACAAGGTAGTCCTACGAACTACAGGCTAGTACAGTAGTGCCTAGTAGTGTTACTTGATTCTACATAGCACTATGGAGCACAACATAGTTACTTCACTTCCTATATAGAGGACAGGTAACGACTGAGCTACACGGTCTATCTGAACTATATAGTACTACATAGTCAGCTATGTTTTTCCTGATGCATCCAAGACACGACGCACGACGCGCTAGTTTGCATCGGTATCCTCCTTATTCTCATATACTTACACATGTGTAGTGGCATACGCCACTGACATGTGACTAGCACCAACTGATCCCATTCCTCCCAGCTTATCCTTGAAGAACACCGACCATGACGAGCACCGAACATCTCGACCTCCGCGAAATAGACGCTTGCTTATTCGACGTATTCGGTACCGTCCTTGACTGGTACAGCACAGTCACTCGTCAAGTCGCCCGCCTTAGCAAAGGATTGCTTCTCGAAGGTAAATAGCAAATCTCACATTCACGTCAAATATCTCATACTGATCTCATCTATCAGGCTCACAGGACGCAGTCGATTTTGCAGAAGAATGGAGGGCCGGATATTATGCTCATGTGTAAGTCTATCACTCTTCTGTCTTGGTCCCCAGATCATGACGTGAATAGCAAAAAAGTATCCCAGGGCGGAGAAGGCACCGTCAACGCAGACATCATGCACCGACAAGTAATTCCTCCCCCGTGCACATGACCTATGTTTGACCATATCACAGATACTGGACGATATGCTCACCACTCCACGTTGGTCTCATTTTGTAGAAGTATGGGGCGAATCCGATCGTGAAGAACCAACCATGATCTGGCACAATTTGGACGGTACGAACTTTTAGGAAAAAACTGACTGATCATCCCTTAATTTTATTAATAGCATATCAGGACACCATTCCCGGCCTGACAGAACTCAAACGCTATGTTAACATCCTCGCTCTATCTAACGGAAACTTCAGATTGCTTCTCGATCTGGTAATCGAGTCTCCACATTACGAATCGGACCTTTCCTCTAGTCAGTGTTATAGGCAAAAAAAACCAAGGCGTTAACGTTCCCTGGGATGGTATATTTTCATCTGAACTGTTCGGATCCTACAAACCGTGCGTCTTGATCGCTTTTACATCCCCCTCGCCTGATGTCTGCGCAGGAACAAAAAGGTTTACGAATCTGCAGCGTACCACCTTTCTTTACCACCACACAAGATAGCAATGGTCGCTGCGCACAGGTTCGACCTCATCGCCGCCGCCAGCGTAGGCTTCAAGACGATATATGTACCACGCCCTGCTGAAGATTCGCGCGAGATAAGGGAGAGCATGTGTAGCAAGAAGAACGGCGGTGAGGTCGATCTTGTTGTCAAAGATTTTGAGGAGCTGGCGAGGTTGATACGTGAAGCTCGGGAAAGTTGAAGCTCGCACTTGGTACATACTATGTCAGTCCTCGAGGTATTGCGAGATTATCACTCGTCCATTTGTATCACAGCGTTACAGAGCGAGTGAAGTGAACTTACAGGATCGATGATTTTCGCGGCAGCGATGCGAGCGAATAGATCACGTATTATTGCACAAATGCAATTCATAGTCGTCGGGAGGAACTCTATGCGTAAGCTCTCTTCGAGAGTTTTCAGATTCTAGACAAAAAGCTATAATATCTGACGAAGGTGTTCCTCCGAAGTTCGTCACTTTTCCGGAATTATCACTGACTCCAGAATTCGAATACAAAGGAACGATTATCTGTCTTTCATCGACTGATAGGGAAACTATCCCAACTCAACAAATCGGAGGACAGAAGGACCTGGACAACTTCTAGCCACTAGCTTGCTTCAATGCAAGATCAGTGCGTCTCCGGATGTTCATGACTCATTCAGCGATGCATTGATTGCGTCCCATGACCAGTGCACCTCAGGTGTTACCATTTGGTCTGGGAAGACCCACTTTTCAAGGACATTTTCCTCTGCAGTATCTTCGCCGCCTGTAAAGTTCACCTCCCTTTCCTGCCACTGCAACTGTGACGTTTTGATAGACTTGGCGGAATTTACATATAATGCCGCATCTCCTCCTCCACTGCATGCAGCTGATCTAGACGGCGTTGTGGTCGCATCGATATACTGGAACCATGTTCGTGGTTCCTTCACAAAAACGCAGCACGATCGGCTTTAGGTTGAAACTACCCCGAGCCATGTTCGCACCTCCGATTAACGATTCCATAACCATGACTGCGACGTAAGTAAAAGGAAACTACAAATGTGGAATAAAATTAGACCAGGCTACCGTATCATATGTGCCAGGGGGTAGCGATTGAAAGCTTGTCAATATAAGTGCAATTAGTACAATGCGTGCAACAATATATATGAAAAAGCTGGCGAGTGGAACAAGAAATGCGAGTTCCCTGATAACTGCGAGTATCCCGCTAGCGTTGTCCAAACTGCCCACCCAAAACCCATAGCCCCACAGCAGAAGAGTAGATACCGGTGCAGATACTATCACAAGGGAAGCCACACGCCACATTATGTGATCCTGAAACAAAACATTCCAGTTCAGACAATGTATCCCTCCAAACACAACCCCGCTGAGACATCCAATGGAAAGTATAATTGTTGGACGGGAGGAGACACTGCTATTATCATAGCCACCTACCGACGAAACCCGACGTGAATGAACAGCATGGGAGGAATTTTGCGCGCTACCCATAAGATTCTCAAAGGGATAAACGCAAGTGGCCAAAAAATCACTCCAACTTTCAGTGGAGAATATTACATCTACTTGTCTAGCATGCAGGCGAATTAAAACAATTTCAAGAAAGAACATCGACAACATACTCGTAGGCTAATTTGCCTGGCGGAGAGGCGGTTGTTTTCCAATACACAGCATGAGGACGTCCTACATCCTTAGGCTTCTTCCACCAAAGGCCATAGGCAATGCCGGCCAGGGCAGCTAAAGCAAGGGTGTCGAGTTCAAGCAGGGTGATCGGAAGATTGTGGACGTAACGGGTAACAAGCTGGACGACGAACCATGCCAGCTGAAGAATGGCGATCCCTTTGGATAATGCGTCGCCCTTGCTTCGATCTTCAATGTCTGCCTCCGCGATGATGGGCAATTCCACAGAGCCCTCATGAATAAAGCGCTTAAGCTCCTCGGGTCTAAGAGTGGCTCGCGGCTTTCCATCGACGTAGAGCATGAATCCACCCATCCATGCAAAAAAACCATGCATCACTGTCCACTCTATGAGACATTCATTGAACGAAGTTAGTTATCACACTGAAGGACCAAGTAGATAACCGACCTCTAAAATCGCGACTTGCAACCTGCAGAGCGCTCGGATGCGGGCTATTCGCTCTATCCGTTGTTGGTATTTCACTAAGCAACGTAGCTGCACACTCTCCCATATCTGCACAGTCGCTGCGGGCCTGATGAAGTTGTGCACCAAAGGCATCATTGAAGGCCTTCGCAGTGTCACGAGCACTTAGAAACTGAGACGTGGCCCAGGTAATAATGAGTTCTGGGGCGATCAGCGCCATGATCATGATGCCTAGTCGACGAGATAAGACAGTGAATTTCCCCTCGTCCATACCCGGGATGTTTGTATGAATTGCAGTCCATGTGCATGCAAATAGAGTCGCAGCGCAACTCCAGATGATATCCCATAAGGATCTGGTGTTGCTGCAGGATGGAGGGTCACTGCCGTCGAGTGTATTGACACTGGTGCCATTGAGGCTCAGCAGTGAAGAGCAAACAAACGGGATGTGTAACAGTAATAGGATAGTTAAGGGTAAAAGGGTCATGATGAGATTGAGGATAAACGTCTGTTTGACCTGCTAAGGGTGTGACCGCACATCATCGATATCACTGAACTGGTGGGGAGAGTAAAAGGATATATATATAACATTATATATATATTTGCTTTGTGGTTCGCAGGTTTACTTCTGTGGGAGTACTAGTGGAAGGGATAGTGTTATTCGCCACCAGGTTCTGCGTCACCTGCCGGTGCTGCCGCAGCCAAGTTTGAAACTCAGACAAGATAGTGACGACGCGCACATGGGCGCGCATTCACAACAATATTGCAATGAGAACGTTACAAACAATAGTCTCCTCAAGTGAAGATCTGGAAGCACTTACCGGGGCACTTGGACTCTCGAGAGACGGGAAATTTGCTGATCTTTCTGCGCGGCCGGCAGCTCACTTGCAGGATCTTAATACTCGTCAAGCTCTTGCAGATTTTCAGCGCTATATGATCTGAAACGACGTGGGAAATTCGGGCTCGCCCACTCGTTGAGCGTCCATCTTCATGTGAGCACGCTGGCTTACTAGAGTTCCCATAATCCACATAAATACCATCCGCGATCGATACTGAAACATAAGCTTTCAGTATCACTGCCTTTTGGCGTAATAGTTAAGGGACGACAGTCTTAGCAGAGTTACATCCTGATGCAACAACTGAGGTATGAATGCATGAAACGGAAACGATTATACTGATACGCGTGATGGCGATCCACGTGATATCGGAGTATGATGTTTGGAATACGGAGCTTTTACTATATTTTCTCGTCGTCCCACTCTTCCCTCAATCCGTTATGTCAGACTGAGGGTGAGTTACTTATTCTTTATCTCGCCGTGTTCAGATCACTCATATTTGTACCTAGGATACTGATACCCAAAGTTCAAACTCCAGAGCTCCATTCATCCCTCCGTAGTGCCGTGTCAGTGTTACGTCCGCGTCAAACTTCATTCACCGCGTCAAACTCGATCATGTCGCGTCAAACTTCATCCATGATGCGTTAAGACCGCGTCAAGCTTAATAACACCGCACCAAGCTCAATTTTGCCGCGTCAAGCCCGCGGCGAAGCTCACTTGTGCGTCAATACTGCTCAGTGTCACGTCACGACCGCGTCAAACGACTTCAGCATCCCACTCATGTTACATGGCCTTAGACTCGGTTTATTTTGATAACTTACTCACGTATCGTGTCAAATCCCTATTACAATATTCTAACCTCTCATCGTGTAATCTGTTCCAGCTATATGCATCTGTTCAACTTGTTTTATTGGGGATATTTATGGGCTTCTTCAATTGATTGATTACTGGTGTGCTAACAAAAGCGGGCCATTTAATTTTATGTGAAACAGAAATACTTGGGTTGTTGTGCGACGATGTGAGGATTATCAAAGACCAAAGATTTAACTGATGCAGACTACGGATCTGGTACGCGCACACCGCTAAAATGCATCAACATGATAGAAAGTCGGCAGTAAGATCTCCGCAACTGAGTAAGGCCTATCTGTACACGATGTAAATGTGCATGTCCGCCGGCTCGGTCGCCATTAGTATTGTGTTCACCGTGTTGTTTTGTCTCCATTTCTTTCGTTCTTGCAGCCGTGTGGGGTCAAAATATGATTAAAGAATGCGTTGACTAACTAGGTCACAATCAACATGCCTGAAAAACGTCCCCATGGCTAAGGAGATTCAAGAACAAGCGCTCAAGCTTCAAGTGCTGAATAATGAATATAGTGGTCTTCGAGTCAGGGGTACCAACACCCCTGCACTTCTGTCCGCCCCAGCTCCTCAAATAGCCTAGGGTAACAAATGCGTGTCTGTTTTTACACAATGACCAGAGGGGATAGGTTTTACCTGAATTCTCGTCATGCAGATTGACCAACAAGCCAACTTACTGGCATGCCTGAAATTTGTCCTGGTGGCCAAGGGAAGTGTGAAGTGCTGAATAGTAAAGAGAAAGGCAGCATCATACAAGCGCCTCACTTACAAACCCCAGGTGTCAGTGGTGCGCACTTCTGTTCTTCCAGCTCGAGTAAATAAGTGAAGTGAAATGTGTTCATCAACATGAGATTTACGTTGCCGTGTGTGACCATGTACATTATTTGGCACAAGCTCAGCTTTCTATGAATGGCCGGAGCGGATAGGTTCTGCCTAAACTCTCGTCGTGCAATATTATCCGTCATGCATAACCCCTATGCTTTCACAACACTACTAAGCATTATCTTTCGCAATAGTATAAAAGCGACTCATCTTCCTTCACCTCAAATAGATCATTCAAGCTCTTCAGCAGATACACAAACAATGCATTTCTCCTACCTCGCCGTGATTGTTGCGTTGACAGCGTCTATGTCTGTCAGTGCATGTGGCTCAAAGGGGGCCACTTGCCGCAGCACCACTGACTGCTGCCCCAATCAAAGTTTGGTCTGCAGTCCAACTCTGGTAGGGGTAGTTTGCTTTGCATCCAATTTTCATTTGATGACGACCTTTTGTGCTTTGTAATTCAGAAATCGAAGGGAATCTGCGTTTATACTCCCAACAAATGAGGAGGCCAATTTGCATATTGATAGCGACACATTAGTGAGTCATGTTTCTGCTTTCATATTGCCAGTGCTATCGCTAATCGAGCAATCTGTAGGGCGCTGCTGATTGGGAAATGGGTACAGGCGATGTTGAGTTCAAGTAGTACGTGATATGAGTGAATAAAGTACTTGTCATAGTATCAGAGTGTTGGCATTCATTGCATGGTAATTTGGTGACTGTTGAGCGTTAGCCTGGGATGACATGAGCAGGTAAAGTGATCTCGCGTTTGCTGTAGAAATGGAAGACGTCAATGTGGGTTCGTATCATGTGAAATATGGAAATGAAGCAGATAGCTCCTCCGTCACTACAAAAGAGAACATGTTACATGCTAACATATCTGTGCGGTTCCATGCACTACGTAGCAGATAGCTGTCTATGCCTTGGGAGCCTGGCCAACCCTCGCACGTGCGCGTGTGCATTAGACGTGTTCTTCCTTAGGCCCGAGGCTCCTGGACATGGCTTTCTGCCCTTTGACCGAGTACATACATCGGCAATCAGAGCTTCGATAAGATGAATATATCTGCGTCGTCGATTTAGTGGATGCTCTGAGCGAAAACTAGCGGAATATTGCGTTCGTATACGCCGAGGATGTGTTAGAAGGTTGGATACACGTAAATTATATCACAGGAAGCAGTATGTTTGCGTCTTGCCCCTTATATTCGAAAAGGATATATGTGCCTCATTGCCCGCTATAGGCACTCCGGCAGCACTACCGGGAGGTGGCTGAACGCCTATGCATGCCTTCATGAGGTTTACAGCTGATTTGAATAGCTCGTGGGTGCTGGGTATCTCTACTTCAAATGTATACGTCCCGAAATGCAACAGAAAACGCACCATACAATCCGACGAAAACGGCTATGCCAGAGGTGACTTCGTATTTTGTTCTCGGAGCTAACAACTGTTGAGAATTGGGTGAGATAGGTGAAGATAAGAACACTGCTAGAATATAAGGCGACAATGTACTTTACAAAAATATTGGCCACTCTTTCTGCTGTCGAGCACGCTCGAGAAGCGCGTTAACGCGAAGGTGCATTGAGCCGTTTCCTGTAGAATGCGATGCATCGAAGGCAAGTATAGGGGTGAGCTAATTACGTGGCAGCTGTGAGTCGATTACATGCAAAATACAGGGATAGTATCATTAGATCCAGCAGCGAGCGTGGCAGATTGTAGAATAATGACCGGTGCTAATCAACCGACAATCGCGTCAGAAGCGAAGCCGCAGAAGACTGCATGTCGACCACATGGAAGTCTTGTAAATGAAAAAGACAATTATACGAGGAGCATCAGTGTGCACTATAGATGGTGAGTTGTATAATTAAGGACAGTCTCAGTCAAAGACGTGATGCAGCGTTCCAATGGACCTTCGAGTGTTGACGGTGGTCTTGAACACTCAACAGTTCTAGCTCCCGCAGCAATTGATTCAATGGTTCCGAACGCACCTGATTGCCTCGTTAATAAGGAGTTCCACTTAACCGAGATCATACCTTGTTCTTCTAGCTCTCTCCCTCTTTGTTCGCTTGCCTGTCATCTCGACATGGTGAGCTTTGGAGTGCCCATCGATTGCTAATTATAAGTGCATATGCTGGGGTGCTGATTGTGACCATGCTGGAATCCTTAACCGATTGACGTGGACTCCGCTTGTTCTTGCTAGGGGGCCCTGAAAGTGAAAGTGAAGTATCAAACATGCCATCATGATCAAAGCTTGTATTGTGTTGGTATTCGTAAATTGTCGTTTTGGGTGAGGACTTGAATGACACAGGTAAAACTAACACAGCACCGCAAAACAAACCTTGCCATTCATGCCAGAGTGTGGTACGCCAGCGTGGCTTAGTCAGCCACTCAGTGTCGAATTTGGGGCTTTGTTGTCGCTCTACGTACTGTCATTGTCACTTCAAATTCTTGCCTTGCTCGCGACACGCAAGCACGCACTCGCAGTCGTGGGTACATAGCTCCGATGCAACTGTGACATTACTCGGAACACTCCAATCTTATCCTATATGGAGTACTCGTCATACAAAGAGGGTGAACCACCCTCAAGAAGTTTACAACGATATCTAACTTATAACTCGTCACCCGAATCCAGGGAACATGAATATTGATTATCTGCAGATGCTGGTCATTTGTACATCTGCATTAACTTGGCTCTTGTCCGTGTTGTGTAGTGTCCGCCCAAACCCCATTAGTCCCTCTAGAGTGCCATGTCAGGCCTACATTTGCCGCGTCAGTGACGTCAACCTTCATCCATGATGTGTTAATACCGCATCAAGCTCAATAATACCGCACCAGGCTCAATTTTATTGCGTCAAGCCTGCAGCGAAGCTCACTTGTGCGTCAATACTGCTCAGTGTCACGTCACGACCGCGTCAAACGACTTCAGCATCCCACTCATGTTATACGGCCTTAGACTCGGTCGAGTTGTTATTTTGATAACTTACTCACGTCTCGTGTCAAATCCCTATTACAATATTCCAACCTTTTATCGTGTAATCTGTTCCAGTTATGTGCATTTGCTCAACTTGTTTTATTGGGAATATTTATGAGCTCCCCCAACTGATTACTGGTGTGCCAATAAAAGCGGGCCATTTAATTTTAACCGAAGCAGAAATGCTTGGGTTGTTGTGCGACGATGTCATACCGTTGTATTGTGTGATTGGATTGTCAAAAACCAAAGATTTAACTGATGCAGACTACGGATTTGTTACGCACGCACCGCTGAAATACATCAACATGATAGAGAGTCGACAGTAAGATCTCCACGACTGAGTAGGGCCTATCTGCTACACAGTGTAAATGTGCATGTCCGCCGACTCGGTCGCCATCAATATTGTGTTCACCATGTAATGCTGTGTTGTTTTATCTCCTCCTGTTCACATTTCTTTCGTTCTTGTAGCTATGTGGAATTAAGATATGATTAGAGAATGCGTCGACTAACCAGGTCACAATCAACATACTTGACCCTCTCCAATCTGCTCAACGAACTTAAGCACATCAAGAAACTGCTCACATTGATAGCTCGAACAAAGCGTTTTACCACAACGTTCGGAGACATCACCCTACCTGCAGACCACAAGAAGAAGTGATTACCAAAAGGCTGGCCGCATTCTCGCCCGCCGCACCTCATATGCCTTAAGAAGGCGTTACCCGTCCTCGCCCCGCCGGGACGATTTATCCAGCATCACCCATAATATGAATATAATTATATAGAGTATATACCAGCATGTACTGTCCAGCATAGGGATTTGCCCTACCGGACAATAAACCAGGAGTTATAAAAAAATCAACATACCTAAAAAATGTCCCCATAGCTGAGGGGATTCAGGAACAAGTGCTCAAGCTTGAAGTACCGAATAATGAATATAGTGGTCTTCGAGTCGGGGTTACAAAAACCCTGCACTTCTGTCCGCCCCAGCTCCTCAAATAGTCCAGGGTAACGAATGCGTGTCTGTTTTTACACAATGACCAGAGGTGAATTGTTTTACCCGAATTCTCATCATGCAGATTGACCAACAAGCCAACTTACCGGCATGCCTGAAAATTGTCCTAGTGGCTAAGGGAAGTATTAAGTGCTGGATAACAAAGAGAAAGACAGCACCATACAAGCGCCTCTATTACAAACCCCAGGTGTCAGTGGTGCGCACTTCTGTTCTTCCAGCTCGAGTAAATAAGCGAAGTGTTCATCGACATGGGACTTGCGTTGCCGTGTGTGACCACATGCATTATTTGACACTCACTGAGCTTGTTATGAATAACTGGAGCGGATAGGTTCTGCCTAAACTCTCGTCGTGCAATATGATCCACCGTGCGTAACCCTTATGCTGTCACAACACTACTAAGCATTATCTTTCGCAATAGTATAAAAGCGACTCATCTTCCTTCACCTCGAATAGATTATTCAAGCTCTTCAGCAGATACACAAACAATGCATTTCTCCTACCTCGCCGTGATTGTTGCGTTGACATCGTTTATGTCCGTCAATGCATGTCAATCACAGGGGGACACTTGCCAGAGCACCAGTGATTGCTGCCCCCATCATCATTTGGTCTGCACTCCAAATACGGTAGGAGTAGTTTGCTTTGCATCCAATTTTAACTTGATGACTTTGTAAATCAGGGTTCGGGAACAATCTGCGTTTATACTCCCAGCGAATGAGCAGGCCAATTTGCTTGTTGGTAGCGATACATTGGTGAAACATGTTTCTGCTTTCATATTGCCAGTGCTGTTGCTAATCGAGCAATCTGTAGGGCGCTGCTGATTGGTAAATGGGTACAAGAGATATCGAGTTCTAGTATGTGATATGAGTGAATGAGATACTTGTCACAGCGTCGGAGTGTTAACATTCATTGCATGGTAATTTGGTGACTGGATGATGTGAGCAGGTAAAGTGATCTCGTGTTTGCTGTAGAAATGGAATACCTAAGTCAATGTGGGTTCGTATCATTTGAAATATGGAAATGAAGCAGATAGCTCCTCCGTCACTACAAAAGAGAACATGTTACATGCTAACATATCTGTGCGGTTCCATGCACTACGTATCAGATAGCTGTCTATGCCTTGGGAGCCTGGCCAACCCTCGCACGTGCGCGTGTGCATTGGACGTGTTCTTCCTTAGACCCAAGGCTCCTGGACATGGCTTTTCTGCTCTTTGACCGAGTACATACATCAGCAGTCGGAACTTCGATAAGATATGAAAATATCTGCGTCATCAATTTAGTGGATACTCTGAGTGAAAACTAGCGGGATATTGTGTTCATATACGCCGAGCGTGGTTAGAAAGTTAGATATATGTGTTATATCCCAGAAAGCAGGATGCATGAATCTTGTCCCTTATATTTTGGACATTCGAAAAGGACACACGCACCTTGTTATCCACTAGAGGTACTCTGGAAACACTACCGAGAGGTGGCTGAATACCTATGCATGCCTTCATGAGTTTTACAGCTGACTTGGACAGCTCGTTTGTGCTGGGTACCTCTACTTTAGATGTATACGTCCCGAAATGCAACAGAAAACGCACCACACAATCTGACAAAAGCGGCCATGCCAAAGCGGTCTTAGTATTTTGTTCTGAGCTGACAACTGTTGTAAATTGGGTGGCATAGGTGAAGATAAGAACACTACTAGATAGAAGGTGACAATATACTTTACAAAGATATTGGTCACACTCTTTCTGCTGTCGAGCACGCTCGGGAAGGTGTATTGAGTCGTTTCCCGCAGAATGCGATGTGTCGAAAGCAAGTGTAGAGGTGAGCTAATTACGTGGTGGTTGTGAGTCAATTACGAGCAAAATACAGGGACAGCGTCATTAGATCCAGCAGCAGCAAGTGTGACAGATATTGATGCTGTGTAAGACCTTCGGGTATTGCCGGTGGTGTCATTTGATCATCGGTTCAACGTTAATAGTGTTTTCACACGAGCTCCTTGCAATTGGGTGACTAACCATAGGCTAAAATAATGTGGAATAGAATATAATAGAATAAAAAAAAATGCCATTTAAGGAAGTCGTGCTGTGATGCTGCTGTTCATTTGCATCAGATCTTCAAAAGATATTTTTTTGAGGCTCTTTAATCAGTTCGACATTTGACTTGCGAGTCTTGCATCAGGAATGCTAGATAGGAGGAGCATGGCACTCTCAGCACTAAAGCTTGAGAGTGCCCACATGCAAACAATGTATTTGACAAAGCCCGGTGATCCCAGTGGCAAACTCTGGACCACTGGGGCTAAAAGTACAAGGATTTGAGCATAGAACACTAGAGGACTATAGAAAGAAATGGAAAAATGTGCGGAAACAAGCATTAAGATGAGATAGAAGCAAATTTTGTGCTTGATCCGCTGATTGTTGAGTCAAGAAGCAGTGGAGTCATGAATAAGGGCTTGCAGAATGAAAGGATGAATGCATATATATATTTGAAATTTGTCTGAGGACCATCTTCCTGCAGCTTGAATCAAATGTGGAGGTACACCAGAGAGCACAAGAGCAGACACCCTTCCAGCTCACAAAGAGTGTCCTGTAAAACCCCAGTTTATGAAAACATCCTGAAAATGGGCATTAAACCAAGATTGAGTTGGGATCTGGCCATTCTGTTGAAGCCAGAGCTCAGGGTAATGAGGGAAAAGGCAATCACAGGATTGCAGATAAAGCTTGAAAATTTTGAAACAATCATTCTCATTATTTGAACAGTGGACTAGCACCTGATGTCCCTGTCCAAATTTGTCCGTTTTGGACAGAGGTAGCATATATGAAATGGTGTTCCTGTCTATTTCAACAGTGTGATGCATAGGAACGCAGTTGTAAGATTGCAGTTTGACCAAATCTGGCCAGACCAGTTCTCCCAGGTGCTGAAGAGTCTCAAAGCCAAAGTGTAGCTGAGTGAGAAAAAGAATGTCATCATGGTCTGTTGAACCATGATAACAAAGGAAGACAATGTGGAGGTCATTATGAGATAGCAGTTGTTTTCTTGTGACTGTGTGGTTGAAACAATGTTTACAGCCTGCCAAAGTTTGGTGTAGCAGCTGTGAATGATGTACTTTATGCATATCAGGAAATTTGTCCTCTAGTTTATTGCAGATTCCTGACAGATAACTGTCAATGGAAGATGGTCTGATGTATAAGGAGAAAGTATCTGGAGTTGGTGTGAGAGCAATGTTGTGGAGCTGACAAAATTTGATATAAGATGTGAGGGCGGAGTCATAGGAAGTAGATGTCAATGCAGCCAGAGTAAAACTGAGCACAATTACATGCTCATGGAGCAGGTGCTCCCAGGTCCATGCATGTTGTTTTGACATGTGGGACCCATGAGAACTTTTAGTCATGTTCAGGAAGCCCCCAGCACATTCTGAGGGGGTGTAAAATCATCAATGATGAGATCCAGTACCAAGCTAAGTGCTTAATTATTGTCAAAATGTGACAGAGCATCTGCCACGTTGTTTTCTGCTCCTGCCACATGGTAAATACAGAGGTCTATATTATACTTGATCAGCACTTCAACAGCAGACATCAGAATCTGATTGTAAGGAGCTGAAGCTTGCAGTGAGTTGAAAATGTCTGTTACAAGAACATCCGTTGTTGGCCTGGCCCCTATTCATTTTCTTCCTCACTCTCGCCTTCTATCTATACCTGGAGGACTACATGTGCATACACATGCAATACCTATTCTGGCTGACTGTACTCTCTCCTTACCTTTATTGGTTATATTCCCTTTGATCATGTTCTCGTTCACCTGTACTATGTTTGCCCGCCGGATCCTCGGCTCGTTTCCCCTATGCCCCTTCCACTCTACCGGTACCCATCCTATTATACTCTGAACCCCCTACCCTACTATCGGTTCATGACATCATCACCCTCCACCCCTGTCATCATTACCATAGTCTCGGTCTGTGACTCAGCTTCCCCCTTACCCTTTCCTTACTACTGGTCTCTGACTCAGTTCCCTTTCTGCCTGCCTATCTTTGTACTACTACTTACAGCTTGGTCTGTGCTCAGTTTCCCTACATATATAAACCTTGTGTACCACAGCTGTATTCCCTAACTTGAATCTACTTGGTTCTACACGGTTAACTAGTCCATAACCTCTTAAGCCTAACTGCTTATACTTGTGATCTTCGACTTTGCTTTGACCTTTGGTCACTGTGTCTTTAGATCTCCAGAAGCCTTCGTCATCATCCCTGATGACTTCGGCTATAGCTCTTGATGGCTGCAAGACAGCACCCATCTATTAGCTCATCGACCCGCTCATCCCAAGCGGTCGGACTGAGACTCGTGACCAGCACCTGAACTCCAGGCCTCACAAGATTATCCAAGTAAGAAAGTGCCTAGAGTCTAGTCACTAACAATGTCTACCATGTTGGTGTTGTTGGTAAAGATAGTGAGATGCTGAGGAATTGGTTCAGTGTTGGCAAGAGCCTCAAAGAAGAATATTGATCCTACAGGAGAGTCACTAGGAAGACAGGATTGAAAACTGGAGTTAATTTCCAGAAACCAGTAAGTGAGCCCTATGAGGAAAGCATCTGTGTAAATGGTGATGATGTCATCTACAGTGTCATGAGTCCAGTCAAGAGAGTCCAGTAAGAGGACTCCTGGTATACTCTCCATGTGGTTTGTTAACCATGTTAGCTTGCACACAAGGTCAATGTTGACATAAATCTGAGTCATAAATTTAGTCTTGTCCTGAATCTTGTCATAGACCAAGGCAAGACTTGGCTTCAGTAAGGGAAACACATTGAATAACCAATTCACTGTTCCAGCAATCTGTTGAAACTCTTGCAGGGTATGGCAATGATGAGGGACTGGAAAGTGGTGAATGTAGGAGATTATCTCTCTCTTCTTGTCATCTGGAATTGAGATAACCATGTTGTTGGGGTCAACATTAAAACCAATTATTGTAAGTTGACGACCGCAAATTTGCTTTGCAGGCTTGTGAGGAATCTGTTAAGGTTGTACTCAAGGGATATTGGATCCAAAGGACTTCGGCCTCAGCTCGTACGCTGTGCCCCTTTCCCAAGTATAGCCCCTTATTTCAGAATACTATACTTATCGTATCCGAAGATCCGGATGGCTATTGTAGCATATCCGAAGGTCCGGACGACTATCGTATGATATCCGGATGTAGAGACAAGTATCGTATTCCTATCCGAAGATAAGGAATAGTATCGTATACGTATCCGAAGATCCGGATGGCTATTGTAGCATATCCGAAGGTCCGGATGACTATCGTATGATATCCGGATGTAGAGACAAGTATCGTATTCCTATTTGAAGATAAGGAATAGTATCATATACTATCCGGATGGCATCCGGATATCGGACGGAAGTATATAGGCTAGTCTAGACAAGTCCAAGACTAGAAACTTAACAGAGTATAGACTATCCGTAGATAGAGGCGGATGCATTAGACTTATCGGATACGATCCTTAAGTCTCGGAGGGTGACAAGAGTTGATAAGACTCGAGTCCGGATGACAGAATGAGGACAATCTAAGATGATATTTGAACTGGGGTGCTATAGGACATATACAAGAGTTTATATACGATAGAACTATGCGAGAGGCTATGCACAAAGTATCGCAATGTCTAAGCAACGCTTATTAGAAGTCAAACATAAGCCGGAAGTTAATCAAAAGTGAACAGATCAGTAAAACATAGCTGGAAGTAAGCATAACCGATATACCGGAAGGGAGAATATACCAAATGGAGGAAATAAGCAGTGTTTAATGTTATATGAACAGGATATGAATGAAGAAGCTTATCGTGATGGATCCAGTACGGATCTGTGGATCTGATCTGATCTGATCTGACATCCGGAACTTCGGATGAGAAGCGCGAATGTATGGGATATGACAGTATCCCCCCTTTGCGGCCAATCCCTAGAAGGCCAAGAATCGTAGATCCAGTCCATGAGAATCAATGGAGAAGAATGATGGTAGTAGTGCTGAGTTTGGATTTCCACAGATATACCAATGTCAAAGTGTCACAGATGATTCCTACCCCCCACTTATTAACACACACTAGCTTAACTTGAAAAATGTCTGGCAACAACTCTGGACCTCAGCAATCTGCTAAGGCTAGGCTTGAAGAGCTTAGGCAACAGATCTTGGACGCGGAAGAAGCGGCCCGGATGGAGGAAGAGGCTTTGAGGGCTCAAGAGGCAGAGTGGAAGCATCTAGCAGATCTGGAGAAAGTGAGGCAAGCGGAGCTCTGGATCCAGCAAGCGGAAGAGAAAAGGCGTCAGGAAATAGTTAAGGAAATGGTGCGTTTCAGATCCGTTTGCTAGTCTTTCACTAACTTTTTGGATAGACTCAGAAAATGTCTACTAAGGAGGACGGATCCTGCGTGCGCTGCTCCGGAAGGGCATGAATCTGTCAATGGATGGATGCCACTGCTAATCCTTTGGTGAGTCGTCCGGATAGCTTTGGATCTGCGTTTTTGACATCCGGATAGGTCAAGTCTTGTGATGCTTGCCGGACGGACAAGGCCACTTGTCCTGGACAGCCCGGAACTGTCAAGGCTTCCAAGGGTAAGAAAAGGCAGCATGCTGCCAGATCTCCTTCCCCCAGGGGCAAGGGTAAGAAACGTCAGCAGAGTCCCACTCCAGAGGCTCCAGATTACATGGAGTATGATGACCAGGCTTGGGTTGCTACTGCTAACAACATAGTAGTGGAGCTGGCTAGGACCAACGCTCTCCTGGAGAAGAGTATTGAAGCAGCCAAGGGAAGTAGGGCTGCCATGGAGCGGATGTGCTCCAGGTTGGAGTTGTTCCTCCAGCAACAGAGGGAATTCCAAGCCCTCTTGTTCAAGGAGCTTAGGCTTGACCCCCAGATCGCTTCGGATAAGGCTCAGATGGGTCCGGATGAGGAAGAGGAAGGTGATGAGGAGATGGAAAATGTGTCTGGAAGTGAGCAGGGCAGATCCGGAGGGGATGAGGGGTCTATGGAGATGTAGATATTTTCAGATCCATTTTCTTAACTTCCGCTACTTGTACTTGTAGTTTCCGTTATGTACAATCTGTATACTTCAGTTTTGAATAGGACCAGGCTTGTCCAGATATGCTGAGTGATAATCCGATACTAATTCGTACACATTTCCGAGTTTTGTAGCTAGTAACCATGAAGTCTCTTCATCCATTCCTTCATATCCAGACCATTGGACGAGGTATAAGAGCTGGCATTGTCTTCTTCATCGGTCTAGCTTAGAGTCTAGTATTTCAGATATCTCATACTCTGGTTCTCCGTTAACTTCTACTGGAGGCAGAGGGGGTTGGATACAATTAGGAATGGTGTTCGGTGTTGCAGGTTCTAATTGGGACACATGGAAAACAGGATGGACAGAACGCATGGAATCCGGTGTGATGCACAAACTTGGCTAGGTAGTAGGATCACTCCCTAACCAATATGTGGCCAATACCCTGCCTAGCTGCTATGTCCTAGAAGACAGTGTTTGACCCTAAAGGGTTTCTGATCTAGGCTCAAGCTCAGAGGTAGTGAAAACTCATCAAACTTCAGACTGGTACTGGTGAAAGGGAAACATGCTTATATAAGCCACAAATGTAAAGAATGTAAAGTAAGTAAGTAAAGCTAATATCAGCCCAAAGAAAACTTAATTGTCACACCGGAAGTCAGACAGTGATGGAATGTGATCCCGGACGAGCTATAATCTCAAATGGACCTAAGTTCTTTTCCAATAGTTTCTTGGATGGACGAGTGGAATGGAAGTATTTAGCTTTCATGAATACTTGTTCTCCAACTTTGAAGTCCGGAGCGGGTATCCGATGTGCGTCCGCAGGTCCTTGATATCTCTTCTGCACAAGAAACATTTCTTCTTGGAGGAATAGGTGTAGTTTGTTAAGGTCTATAGCATAGTCACGGGCGAGGGCGGATGAGAGGTCATGTTCTGGATGGATGGATATGTTTGGATGGTAACCCTTATTGGCGAAGAATGGTGAAACTCCAGTGGTAGCACTCAGAGCATTATTATATGTGAATTTTGCCAATGGAAGGAGTTCCGACCAGTTATCCTGCTGATAATTGCAGTAGATGCGGAGGTATTGTTCTAGGGTTTGGTTGGCTCGTTCCGTTTGTCCATCTCCTTCCGGATGGTATCCGGATGTGAAGTGGAGGATCATATCAAGTGCCTTTCCTAGAGAACGGAAGAAATGGAATATGAACTCCGTACCTCGGTCCAAAGTGACATGAGAAGGGATTCTGTGCTTAGAGAATACATGAAGCAGGAATAGTCTAGCGAGATCCAGAGAGGTAATGGTATCATGGGTTGGGACGAATATAGCTTGCTTGGATAAACGATCAATGATAACGAGGATGGCTGTATAGCCGGTGTAAGGAATCATAATTCTGTGGGCGTGAAAAGGCCATATTTACACGAGCTGTCAATTGATCATTCGCACTATGGAGTTGCATGACACTTCCCTGTATAGCACGCCAAAGGCGCACGCTTTCCCGCGCTTACGCGCTTCCCGCGCCTACGCCTTCTCGCACCTGCGCTTAGCGCGCGTTCCCGCGCTCTATTGCCTATCATCCAGGAGGACCGATCCATGTCCGAGCACCCCTCTAGTACGTCATACTACATGCTGCACGAGTGTAACAAGGACTGCAGCGCTATTACATGTCATTACATACTATCGCGCATGTTCTCCCTATCCCTTCCGCGTCCGATGAGATCTTACTTAGTATAAAGCCTGATGGTAGCGCTACTATTCATTACTTCCCTTTACTGTATTTCCCTAGCGTTTGGGTTTTACTTTAGAGTAGTAGTCACCATTAGGGCGCGCGCCCTGTGGTTATCGCGTTTTGGCTTAGATTAGATCACCTAATCAAGCCTTGCTTTTTGTCCGCTTCACCTTTGCTCTCGCTTTACATCGCGCTCGCTTTACATCGCGCTCGCTTTACATCGCGCTCGCTTTACATCGCGCTCGCTTTACATCGCGCTCGCTTTACATCGCGCTCGCTTTACATCGCGCTCGCTTTACATCGCGCTCGCTTTACATCGCGCTCGCTTACATCGCGCTCGCTTTACATCGCGCTCGCTTTACATCGCGCTCGCTTTACATCGCGCTCGCTTTACATCGCGCTCGCTTTACATCGCGCTCGCTTTACATCGCGCTCGCTTTACATCGCGCTCGCTTTACATCGCGCTCGCTTACATCGCTCGCTTTACATCGCGCTCGCTTTACATCGCGCTCGCTTTACATCGCGCTCGCTTTCACTCACGTCACTTCACGCTCATTACGAATCCCTACACCGCTCCTTGCCTTCCACATCACCTGCGCGCTTTCACGCGCCCACGCGCACCATAGGCGCGCGCCTTCCCGCGCTTCGCTTACCTTAGCGCGCGCTTCCCGCGCTCCGCTTACTGCACATTTCTCATCGCGCGCTTCGCACCTTTCTATATCCTTGTGCGCATCCCCTGTCTACTTGAGTTCTCTTTATTCCTGGTTCTGTGTGTGGTAGCAGTCCCCTTTAGGGTCGAACGCGTCTGTCTCAGACATAGCAGCCTAGGCGCAGCGAGACCCGACATACTGCCTCACCAGCAGTGTTGTTGATCTCACATCTAGAGATTGATTGCGCACGCCACAGTCAGACTTTGTTCCTTCACCAGATGAGTCCGGAAGTTGTTCGATGAAATCCATGGATATGGAATTCCAAGGTCTTTCCAGTATGGGGAGTTGTTTCAGTAATCCGAATGGCTTATGTCTCAGAACCTTGGCTCGGGCACAGGTAGTACAGGATTTGACGTAGTCCTTAACATAGGTGCGTATACCGGGCCAGGTATATTCGCGTCAGATAAGCTCTAAGGTACGGTTCTGACCGAAGTGTCCTGATAATGGATGGTCATGGGTATTCCGAAGGACGCGAAGCCTAAGGTCATTGGATTCTGGAACGTATATGCAATTATCACAATGGAGGAAACCACTATCGTCCACAGTCCATCTATCGTCCAGAGGATCGGACATGCGCGCGGATCCGATAGGGTCATTAGGGAGTGCGGATAGGATATCCTTATGAAGCTGTTCAATATCCATAAGCACAGCTGCACGGAGCACTGGAAATACTAAGGTTGAAGCTCATAGGGATGAAGCTAACTGTTCGGATGTGAATGTGGGATGGAAATTATGAGGGTTAACTTGAGCATAGTCCTTATCCCCCTCTTTGGGATAGACGTCCCAGCATCTAGTAAGGGAATCCGGTTTAGCTCCAAGTTTTCCGGGACAGAAACAGATGATCATATTGAATTGGTGGAGGAATTCCGACCAACGAGCCTGACGGTGAGAGAGGAGTTTGGTAGTCGCGAAATACTCAAGGTTCTTATGGTCTGTGACAACGTCAACAGGCTCGGACGAGCCTTCTAGATAGTGTCGCCAGGTCCGAAAAGCCTCATGAATAGCTAAGAGTTCCTTATCATGGGTATTGTAATTGAGTTCCGGAGGGGTAAGGGTTCTGGAATAGAATGCTACTGGACAGATTTCAGAATCTGGACATACTATGGACAGTATGCCAGTGATAGCATAGTTCGAAGCGTCCGTTTCCACAATCAAAGGAACGTTCGGCATCCAATGCGTTAGTATTGGAGCTGTAGTGAAAGCTTTCTTGAGCATTTCAAAGGATTTCCAGCACTCATCTGAAAAGTTCCAAGGTGCATCCTTGCGGGTAAGCCGCATAAGCGGAACTACGATATCCAAGTAGTTATAGATAAATCGACGATAGAAATTTGCGAATCCGAGGAAGGATTGGATATCCTTAACCTTCCAAGGTTCCAGCCAGTCTACGATAGCTTGTACTGTCTCGTTAGACATAGTAAGGCCGTCTGGAGATAAGAGATAACCAAGGTACTCCACGAACATGGAATGGAATTTGCATTTCTCGGGTTTGGCATAGAGCCAATGCTTGTGGAGGCATCGAAGTACCTCTTGGACGTGATTCTTATGGGATGCGAGGTCTTGGGAATATATAAGGATGTCATCCAGATAGACGATAACACATATGTCTAGCATATTGGTGAAGATGCTATTGACAAACCGCTGGAACGCGGCTGGTGCATTGGTGAGACCCTCAGGCATAACCAACCATTCATAGGAACCATAGCGCGTTCAGAAGGCAGTCTTCCACTCATCTCCGGACGTGATCCGGACGAGATGATAAGCAGAATGGAGGTCGATCTTCGTATAGATTTTGGCGCAGCTAGGGGATTCTAATAGGTCGGATATGAGAGGTAATGGATATCGGTCTTTCTTGGTTATCTGGTTGAGGCCACAGAAGTCCATGCAAAGGCGTAAGGAACCATCCTTTTTCTTAACACAGAGGACAGGTGCTCTGTGAGGAGAGGAAGAGGAACGGAGGAGTCCGGTAGCGATATTTTCATCAAGAAACTTTTTAAGAGCTTCAAGCTCTACCAGGGATAATGGATAAATAGTTCCAAGGGGTGGGGTGGATCCTTCCTCCAAATCGATCTTGAGATCATATGGACGATGAGGAGGAAGTTGACTAGCCTTTCCCTTATCGAAGATGTCCACAAACTCATGATAATCCGAAGGCACTCTGGATAGGTCCGGACCTTTGGACGAGAGCTTAGCGGAGCGGAGATCTACTCCAGACGGATGAAGGTAAATGCTGAACTGGGTGGATCCTTCTAATTTACAGGCCCTGCAAAAGGCTACTGCATTGATTAGCAATATATTAGGAACTGGATTATCAGCGGATGGTTCTGGCAAAGTTGGAGGGTGAGGTTCCACTGTAGGAATGGGATCCGGAAGTGGAGGTGACGTTGGAGGGGTCGATGGCATTCTATGAGATGTCGTCCAGAAGTCGATGCTGCCTGTAACCCAATCAATCAACGGATTGTGTAGGGAAAGCCAGCTATATCCAAGGACGATAAGACAAGATGAATCCAAAGGAGTAATGTAAAACATTTCGGAGGTAACTTTGCTGGAAGAGAAACGAATGGAGAGATCTATAGCTTCGGAAATGGTAGCATTACAAGTACCGTCAAACAAGCGGAGTGGAATAGGAGGAATCGGATATGTACAGAGTTTTTGATTTCAGACGAGACTAGTTTCTATAAAACAATGAGAGGAACCACAATCTACAAGAGCTGGAAATTCAGAGATACTAGGATAGTCCGGAAGTGAAACGTATGGACAAAGTGAAGTTGGATTTGAAAGCGCGACAGCGTTGAGTCTTAACTCCTTAGCATGGGTCGAGTCAACGCGACCCTCATCCCATGCGGAGTCAGGAGGGTTGTGGACTATTTTTTTGCTTCGGATGAAGCCTCCTGTTTAGTTTCAGGAGTGACCGTGGCTGCACGTCCTTTAGCAGCACGAGAGGTCGACTTAGTGCAGTCCCAAGCAGTGTGCCCAGGTCCACCACAGAATAGGCAGAGTTTCTTATCTAAACGTCTTTGACATTCCTCGGCCGTAAGCTTTCCGTCCTTACCCAGCTTGGTATTAAGATCCGGAGCTTTAGGAGCGGATGAGGTAGACACGGATGTGGGTTTAGTGGATTTGTTCTGTCCGGATCTGTGATTTCCGGATCCGGATGGATGGGAACTAGCATGGTCGGATGTGGACGGTTTCAGCGGATTGGATGATGAGGATTTGGTTTCTCTAGAGATCTCACCCTTATGTTCCCAGTAATGGGCATCGATAGTGTGGGCAAGGGTTTTGAACTCTGAGAGGGTAGCAGGTTTACCCATGCGACTGATTTTGTCCTTGATACAAGCTGGAAGTCCGTTATAAAATTGGCGACGTAAGGCTCCATCACCCCATCTGTGGACTTGTGAAGCAAGCCTTTGGAATTCTACAACGTACAGTGGCTCAAAAAACTGTCCGCATGTTTTGACATTTTTCACTATCTATGATATTGTGTGAGAATGAACAAATTCCTCAAGAATATACTTATACCACATTGTAGTATGGCTTCAGGGCTTTCATTTGAGCCCTACACCGTGGGAATCGGTGGAGATATAGTGGAGATACAAGGCTCACAAAATGGTGACTCATGCAGACAGTTTTTTGACTCAAGTATTTTACAGTAATAACCAGGTATTCTAGTATTTTGTATGACCTCCCTTGGCTTTAATTACTGCCTCTATCCTTCTAGGCATACTCTCAATTAATTTCTGGCAATCCTCAGCTGTGATCTTCCCCCATTCCACTGCTACTCTCTCCCAAAGCTCCCATACTCCTTTAGGGGGGTTTTCATAGGCTTGAAGCTTTTTCTTGAGTGTTCCCCAGAGATGTTCAATGACATTGACATCAGGAGACTGTGCTGGCCAGTCAAGAACATTGATGTTATGTTCTTCAAACCATTCCCTAGCTCTTCTGGATGTGTGCTTAGGATCATTATCCTGTTGGAAAATGATATCTTCTTCATCAATCCCTGATTCTGCCAAGCTAGGCAGCAAGTGGTCATTTAAAATGTCCACATACTGCTCAGCATTCATCTTCCCCTCAACCTCAGCAAGCATTCCCACACCATTCCATCCCATACAGCCCCATACCATTAAAGAACCTCCTCCAAACTTGACAGTCCCATTAACCTCTCTGTCTGTTAGGCCATCTCCCTTCTTTTTCCATACATATACCTTCCCATCTGACCCAATCCTATTGATTTTGGTCTCATCTGACCATATAACATGCTTCCAGTCCTCTACAGTCCAGTGTTGATGAGCTAAGGCGAAGGCTAGTCTTCTCTGCCTATGTTTGATGGAGAGAAGAGGCTTTTTCTTCTTTGTTACTGCCTTGAGATGAGCTGCCTTGAGAACATTCCTCACAGTTTGTGAAGAGACAGGGGTAGTGATGGTGGAATTGATATAATGGGTGGCTTGGATGGCATTATCAGCCTTTCCTGTAGTGATATGTTGGATAATAGCCCTTTTGTCAGTAGAGGTAAGCTTGGATGGACATCCTCCACAAGAGTTTTCCTTGTCTGGGTGGCTTTCTTTGATGAACTTGGCCACAGTGGACTTGCATACTCCAGTTCTAGAGGAAATTTGGCAAGCAGAGAGGCCAGCATAAGACAGAGAGAGGATATTATCTCTTTGAGCAGAGGAGATGGCTTTCATGGTGATTAGGACCATGATACATGAGATATTCTGGTTTATATAGTTAGATATAGTCATAAAATAATATAATGACACCACTTTATAATTTATATAATAGTGGCATGATGTTTATGGTGTCATAAATAATGATTTATATAATTTTAATATACACTCAAAAAACTGTCCACATGAGTCATCATTTTATAAGCCTTATATCTCCACCATATCTCCCCCGATTCCCACGGTGTAGGGTTCAAATAAAAGCCCTGAAGCCATACTACAATGTGGTATAAGTATGTCCTTGAGGAATTTGTTCATTCTCACACAATATTATAGATAGTGAAAAATGTCAAAACATGCAGACAGTTTTTTGAGCCACTGTACTTATTGATGTGTTGTCCTTCGCGCATATTGAGTTGCTCGAGTTGCATCTCAGCATCTCCAGATGGGTCATGGGGTCCGAAATTAGTTTGAAGTTCTAACATGAACTCGGAGTAGTCGTCCATCCAATCTGGACGAGAACTTAATCCGTCCGAAAGGAGGTTGGGTTCAAACCATTCGAGGGCCATGCCCTTAAGATAGGACTGGGCAAAGATACCTTTGGCTCAGTCTGAACGGAAGGTCTTGGGTTTACTTTGGAAATTGAACTTGCATTGAACAAAGAATGCACGCAACTTCCTAGGCTTGGATCCGTCAAAGGTATCCAGCTCGCAAACTTTGACTTTGGAATCGTCCGAAGAGGAAGTGCATTGGTTATTACGCACAAGGTTATTGATGGCTTTGGATAACCGCATGAAAATGTGGTCCTGAGCGTTAAGGCCATCGTCTTCATTGTGGTCTGGTTCATCATCCAGATCTCCACCTTCATCATCGGGTGGGTTTCTGCCTGGTGTATCATCGTCTTCATCATCAGGATCTTCATCATCTGGGGCTAATCCGGATGGAGTACACGTAGGGGTCTCTGGATGCCTACAGTTCATCAACTCGGATATACTCTGAGCTGGTCCAGAAATGCTAGCGCGACATTGAGAGAAACTGGTGAAGGTATTGACTGTGGGTGTAGGGTCTTGTCGCGTGGACACGAGTCCAGCGTTACGGAGGGAGTTCTGTGCAGTTCTAGTTGGTGCCATGGAGAGTGTTGTAAGTATACTCGGAAAGGTGTGAGTTCGAATATACTGTTAAGGTCATACTCAAGGGATATCGGATCCGAAGGGCTTCGGCCTCAGCTCGTATGCTGTGCCCCTTTCCTGAGTATAGCCCCTTATTTCAGAATACTATACTTATCATATCCGAAGATCCAGATGGCTATTGTAGCATATCCAAAGGTCCGGACAACTATCGTATGATATCCGGATGTAGAGACAAGTATCGTATTCCTATTTGAAGATAAGGAATAGTATCATATACTATCCGGATGGCGTCCGGATATCGGACAGAAGTATATAGGCTAGTCTAGACAAGTCCAAGACTAGAAACTTAACAGAGTATAGACTATCCATAGATAGAGGCGGATGCGTTAGACTTATCGGATACGATCCTTAAGTCTCGGAGGGTGACAAGAGTTGATAAGACTCGAGTCCGGATGACAGAATGAGGACAATCTAAGATGATATTTGAACTGGGGTGCTATAGGACATATACAAGAGTTTATATACGATAGAACTATGCGAGAGGCTATGCACAAAGTATCGCAATGTCTAAGCAACGCTTATTAGAAGTCAAACATAAGCCGGAAGTTAATCACAAGTGAACAGATCAGTAAAACATAGCTGGAAGTAAGCATAACCGATATACCGGAAGGGAGAATATACCAAATGGAGGAAATAAGCAGTGTTTAATGTTATATGAACAGGATATGAATGAAGAAGCTTATCGTGATGGATCCGGTACGGATCTGTGGATCGGATCTGATCGGATCTGACATCCGGAACTTCGGATGAGAAGTGCAAATGTATGGGATATGACAGAATCCCAAGCTTGTCCCAAAGCTCTAAAAGAGGAACTTGTTTTCAAGGAAGATAGGTACCATAAGGCTCATAAAGCAGCATGTTCTCTTCCAACTTGAAGGAGAAAGAGTCATCCATATAGAGTTTTAAGTGCTCTATTAGGACAACAACACTCACAATCCATGTCACAAGTGACATGAAGGAGACCCAGATCAGAGCTGAGCTGCATCCACTGAAATTGTTGCACTGATTGACATAACATTTATTGTTGACAGTTATCACCTGTTTCAACTGCCAAAGGGGATGCATGGGAAGATGATGGTAAGCTTGCAAAACATTGGATTTGAACATGATGAGGGGAATGTTCCCATGCTCTCATTGGAACTGAAGCAGACTTAAACTGAGTGAATGCATACCATCCAACTTAACCCCAGATGAATCATCCAAGTTGATCATGGAGTTTAGGGAGAACTCTCCTGTGCTGTGGTCTACAACAAGATGAAGTTTATTTGAATTTGGTTTAGGAATGACATGAACCAGTGTGCTGTACATGCCAGCAAGCAAATCCAAGCCAAAGGGGAGTGAGAAATGATTGAGTCACACTTCTTCATCAACCTGTTCTTGAATGAAAGCAAGACACTGAAGGGTGAGCCTCAGCTACAGGGATGAAAAGGTGGAAATGAGTATGGGAGAAAACTCTGCAGTAAGACCTGGGCATGAGGTATATACTCGACCTGTAGGACAGCTACTGAGAGGGAGAACCCCGGAATATGGGCAAGGGACTCTCTTTATAACAAGGAAGGGTGCTCTAAGGTGCGGTATCTGTGATGGCTTGGGCACACGGGTCGTTGTGAGTGCAGATACACAATAAATCCAGTCCTATATTCAGTACTCTTGGAATCAAACTATTGCTAAGGAGTGGGGAGTGTGCAAAGCATGTGAACTGAAGGTCCAGTAAGGTCTCTATATACTGTATCTATAAGCACAAAGGCACGCAGTACCAAACACCTGAGTAACACATGTTCCCACACTTGTTAGTAACATATATAGTATAACATATCTGTTACTAATGAGGGGGGAAAACCTATGCTGCAGTACTTCAGCGATAACCATAGCACTTTGCACTGACTTTAGGAATATAGAGAGGGTGGGAAAATAAATAATAAGGTAGATGCTATTATTGGCCTATGTGATTGATTTATCATCATCCTGGATATCTCCTGCCAGGTGCAATGCTGCTGCTCTGCCTTCTGGTGGTTCCCATGCCCTTCCCTCTCTGCCTCCACATTGTTGCTGATGATGAGCTCGCTATCCCGCTTATCCCTGGTCCAAAACCTGCCATTCTTTTCATATTCATAATATCGTTTGATTTCTGATTGCGCTGCCAGCATCCATTCCATTCCAACACACCGTTCTTTCCTTATCATTGCGCAAAATATCTCCCCCACAAGGTATGATGCTGTCGTTGCTATGCCTTCTGAAGCTCACCATGCCCTTCTCTTTCAGCCTCTGCACCATCCTCGACAATGAGCTTACTATCCTGCTTGTCTCTGGCCCCAATCCCACTCTTCCTTCAATGTGATGGACGTCTGTTGGTATTGCCAACATCTTCTGTATTCCCACATGGCTCTTGTCCTTGACACCATTCTTTTTCTCTGCATCATTCTATTTCCTCTACATCACTCTCTTTCCTCTATGTCATCACTACTCTTGTTTTTGTCTCAATACCACCACCACCATAGTGCCCTTAATGTGCCTCAAATGATTTGAGCCTGCTGCCAACATCGTTGTGCTTTATGTTATTGATTTTTTACAATGTATCTAACAGGTGATGAGTACTATTCTTTGTCCAAGTCCGAGTCTGAGTCTGAGTCTGAACTTGAGCCCAACTCATCTTCAGTGCCAACAGTTGGCTTACTCTTGGGCTGTGACACATGAGCTCTTTGTTTTCTTGGTACATAAACTTGTTCTCCATGTGCCTGCCGTGCGTGGTTATCCTTCATCCTCTTGACATGTTCTTTCTCTGACAGAGAGACCCACTTGCATGAATTGGATTCAAGAGCATCCAATAACACCTGGACCTGGGCTCTTCCACCAACCTTGGAAGGATTTTTCACACCTCCTGACAAAGGCCAGTTGATCAGCTCTATGCCATGATGTTCTACTATAGCGTGCTCATAATTTGTGTAATTCATTTTGACTTTGCCTGACATGTTCTTCTCCATTAAGATGAATTCTTTGATGATTTATGTTAGTGATAGCATAAGTTTGACAGCACAAAGTACCTAGGTTATCTTGAATCAGCTCATGGCAATTACCAATAAGTTTGTTGAGTGGCCTTTGATGGTTAAACATTGTGCATTCATCTTTGGAACCCATCAGTAGGTTGTAGGATGAAGGGAAGGACACTGTACCAAGCTTGCTGATCACAAATGCTTCCAGCTTGAGTGCAAGATGCTGTGGTTCAACACCTAGGACATCTCAAATGAACTTTTGAGATTTCTCTGTGAAAAATATCTTCGGTTCTGCGAGATCTTCAATTCCCCCATGCACTGCTACATAAAACCCTTCCAAACCAGTGCGTGCATGCAGAGCCATCTACTGAGAGCAAATTTAGGTTTTATTAGTAGTGGTCCAATCTCAAGGTGGGTAGAGGATAAAGCTATAGTGGTGATGGTAGGGAATGCACAGAAGTGCCAAGGTTTCTTTAAGAACTCAAATTCTGATGATAGTTTTATATCAAAATGATCTTTCTTGAAAAGCACAGACTCAGCAGTAGCTTGAATCATTTAAATGATGGACTTACAATTTTGCCTTGCAAATCAAGATATTCCAGACAATTGTGGACAGGATCAAGCTCAGCAGGGATCAAGCGAGGTGACATGGACATAGATGACATTGGTTTTAGATATGGTGAAGAGCAACAAAGTGAGTATGGTTGAGAGGTATGCCACGGTGTGATGTAAGTCAGTGAAGATGTAATACTAGCAGTTTCATTATTATCCAGTTTTGCAAATATTGATGCGTACATATGGCTCAGTCAAAGATTGATCAAATTTCTGACTAGAGGAAGACTACACAAGACTATATATTTGCAAACTCATGTTTGTATCAGTAGTAATGTACACTATGAATCCTCTGATTCTGAGAGAAAACACAGTATCATACTTGAGTTCAGATGTATTAAAAGAAGCTGCAGATCAAGCGCCTCCTGATGCTCCAGAACAAACACCTGATTATCCTGTCGTGCTAACACACCTGAATACACTCACACATTGCCTGGACCTCAAAGTCAATGCTATATGCACAGTACAACAGAATATGAAATGCATGAGTACAAATTACAGCACCACTGCTTCCTCAAAGTGCAAATTCTGGGTCTGACACTTTGATGTGCTGTGACAATTAAGTTTTCCTTGGGCTGATATTAGCTTTACTTACTTACTTTACATTCATTACTTTTGTGGCTTACATAAGCATGTTTCCCTTTCACCAGTACCAGTCTGAAGTTTGATGAGATTTCACTACCTCTGAGCTTGAGCCTAGATCAGAAACCCTTTAGGGTCAAACACTGTCTTCTAGGACATAGCAGCTAGGCAGAGTATTGGCCACATATTGGTTAGGGAGTGATCCTACTACCTAGCCAAGTTTGTGCATCACAGTGCAATGAGCAATATTCAAATATTGTGGTCACCCATGAGTGAGTCTTACAGCACTGCACTACTGCTTCATCAATGTGCAAATTCTAGGTCTGACACTTCAATGTGCGATGAGTGATATTCGAACATTGTGGTCACCCATGAATGAGTCTGCAAGTGAACAAAATACACGTAGAATTGAAACTAGATGCAACATAGGATGAAATTTACAAAATAAGACATGAGGACATCAAATCTTCAAGCCTTACTGCCTCCTCATTCACAGCATTATCTTCCTGATTGCCCTCACCATCTCTGCCTTCATTGAGCACTGTGACTATCTGTTTTGTAACAGGGTGTTCACCTGTGTATTGGTCGAGCACATAAATTTGTTGGAGCCACTTGCGATGGATGTTGTTAATATGGTGATGCTTGGCATACAGTATCTTCAGTTCAGTGACAAGTAAAGAATCTGGATCATTAGTGAGGAGTAAATCAATGGCTTCCAAGATGGTCCTGTTCTCATGCTCAACCCAGTTCTGTAAGCGCTTGATCTCAACATTGAGCTGTACAATCTCTTCATGCGATCACACCAACTTGAAATAATTTGTGGCCATCTCACGATTAGCAGATACAGTCCATAGTTTCATAAGGATATTGTGGTGTGAGTGTTTCAGAAGTGAGAATTCACTGAGAGATGCATATCTGATGATTTCAGAGTAGTCGAGCACAGGACGTGGTGGATTTTGCAATGGTGCGAGTTTGCTGTACTTCTCCAAGGCTGTTCGGATGGCAGCCAAACATCGGACAATGGCCTTCGAGACATGCTTTTGCATCTTGTAACCTACATAGTCATGAATACGTCAATTACCTCAAGCATATGGTAAGCACCTACCAGTGCCAGCAAGATTGGCCTTTGATAGCTCAAAAAGACGCCGAACAACTAAACCCTCTAACTCTTCAACCGAATGAATGAATTGATGTTCCTGAGAATATCTGGCTGCTTCCACATATTTTGAGTTGTTTGGTAGCCACCGCTCCATAATACTGTGATGATGCTCAAAATCTTCAACAACATTTAATTGCAGCTCATATTTGCATAGTGCTGATGTGTGTTCAGATTTGAATGCCTTAGAACTGTTGCAAGCAGTGACATTGAGGCCAGAGTCCTGAGTAAAATTTGCAGGAGTGTACATTAGAAAGGGGACAGAAGTGAGACAGCCATACATTGCTTTAAAACATGCAATGAGAAATCAATCAATCACAGGATGTAAAGACGAACTCTGCATGGTAAAGCTTCTCAAGCTGTTCAATGTAGGCCACTGCAATTGCATCTGAAGTAGGTTCGACAGCAACTTTGCAAAGGTAGTCATACTTCTCATCTCGCCAGTTTATGAAGTCTGTGTCCATAATATTATGGAGCCGCTTGAACTCCTTGAGCACGGGCATGTCTGTCTTGATGATTTGAAGAGCTTGAACATAATTATTGTACAAAAATGTGCTTAAAATGGTTAGATATCATTGCTGTGAGGTGCTCAAAGACACATACTAAGGTCCATGTACCTGTCCATGTCCCACTGATTGAAGTGGAGGTCAAGAAACTGCATCCAATGGAAGTATGACGCATGTCTAATCAGGACTGCAGCACTGTTTGAGCTAGTGAAGATGCATTCACAAGTTTCAAGGTCTTCAAGACCTATGCCACTCAGATATAAGGGGTGATTGCAAAGCTGGCATCGGCGGTCATGAGAAAGGCCATGGAAGGTGTTCACAACAACCTGTAAACTTAGCTTAGCTGCCTTGGCTCCAATAGAGCTTGTGGTGATAGTTTTGCGAGATGAACATGCAATATCATGTCCAACAGCCTGGTCAGCGCCACAGACTCCAAGCACTCTATTGACTGCAGCCAAACCATATTTCACACTATTTACGAACAATTAGACTCAGTGCTAATACAAAAAAGAATCAAAATACATACAGTTCACCACTGCATTTCATTTCCATTACACACTCGATGATTCCATGATGACATGCTAACAGAAATATTCCTGTTTGATCGAAAATGGTGTGAAAGACAACTCTAGTTAGAGTGATAGAAACTATCCCCTAACCAGATATATGTCGAAGCTCTGCCCAGCTGTTACACTTGCAAGCAAGAACGTTTGACTTGAGGAGCACACTGTCTGATATAAGTTCGATAGTCAGTACTAAGCAAAGAAAACAAAATCCCAAGGTCAGGGAACAAGTCTGAAGGTATGGTATGAAGTCCGAGGTGCGGGAAATTGGGTCCAATGTGTGGAGATGCAGAGATGTAAGGAGTGGGTTGGAGATGGGCTGGAAATGGTAAGGAGCGTCAAGGAAATGAAAGGTAATGGGTTCGGGTAATGGGTAACGGGTAATGGGTAATGGGTAAACAGGTATATTGAATGGGTAATTCTAGGGACAGGTATGGGTGACCAAGTATCAGGGATTTCTCCCTCCTCCTAAGTGGTAATTGTAATCTTAGTCGCCCAACCCTATATAACTAGCTACGTGAAAATCTGGAGTAGATAGGTGAAAGTAGGTATCAAAACTTTGGGTCTGATAGTATGTAACAAGCCATGAGGTACTGCGGCCTGTGAGAATACATGTAATAGTGCTGCCAACTCAATCAGCAACATGTAACAACTAGATACACACCAGTGGGGTTAAGCGGGACTGGACTGGACATAGGTAGGACAAGTGCGATGATCTCCAAGCGGGTCCGAACATCAGAGATGCGGAGATGGTAGGATGGCATCGGAAATGCAGAGATGGTAGGATGGCATCAGAGATCAACAGGGTTTGACATACATTGCAAATTAAGGTGTTTGCAGGTCAGCCCAAAAGATATCGCCACAATGGTAATTTTATTGTTGTCCATAGCTCTTTCTGCAGTCCAGTTCTCTGTACAGCCATCCAGTGTTGAGTTTGCCATGGAGGATTCACCAGTTTGATGTCAAACATTATCTTTGAATTGATCTACCTCAGCCTCGGGAATGAAATACTGGCTGCAAAACAATCGCGGATCAGCAGATCCTGAACTGTCAAATCGCTTTGCTGAGAAATTGCCATCCATGGCATGGAGCCGTGCTGGTGACAATATTGGCTCATCAGGCTGCTATTAAGTTTATGTAATTATATTAAACAAATCATATAAAACACATAGACACACCTTGAACGCGCACGAAGGACAAGCACCATTCATCTGCCAGTTATCAGGATCTCTATCCAAGATCCAGCCAATACAACCCTGAACTTCCCGCAAGATTTGCAGATAGACATCAAATGCATTTGAAAATTGTTCACAAAACTGTTGAAAATATGTTGCCTGTTTGTAATTCAGTATGGCATCATAACATAAACCTCTGCAAATTTTACATTATGAAGTGAGCACAAGACCTTTGTAATCGCTTGGATGCTGAATGAGGATTGACATCGTCGTATTTGGTGATATAGTTCAAGGCATTCTAAACAAATAGCGATGGTGGGCTGTAGTGGGGAGCAGCCCAAAATCCCCACACAAAGGAGGGCTGCATTTGCCAGTTCATTAGGGCATTGCTGAATGGTAATGGCACATGCAAAATCTGTGAATCAGGGATTGAAAGTAAGTAAGGATCATGCATTAAGAGAATGAAACCTCACCCATAATTCCAACAGCATCAACATGGAATATATTAGATGCAACATTGTTGTGAATGACAGTTGGCACCTTATGTTTCCATGCCAAATAGGCATCCACAAGGGTAGGCATCTGCTCCTTCCAAGCAACATTGGCATGCTGGTGACGCTGTCTTTGGGTCTGAACATCAATGCACCTGTGTACAGAAGGCTTCCTAGAGATAAACATTAGGTACCAACTATGTGAGCGATGATCTGGTGGTCTGTATATTCATAGAATGATTCAGAAGAGTCATGGTGACCCTCGATGATGTTGACATCCATTTTTTCAGGGGGACCATGGTGGCATTGAACTGAGGGAAGAGTGTGTCACAGAAAGACTAAAGTAAGCAGCAGTTAAGGCCGATCAACAAGGATAGACTAACCATGACAAAGAAAAAGAGAGCCATGTGGGAACACAGAAGATGTTGGTGATATCAACAAACATCCATCAAGAAGCTTCAGAAGGCATAGTGACAGCATCATACATTGTAGGGGAAATATCTTGTGCAATGATAAGGAAAGAACAGTGTGTTGGAATGGAATGGATGCTAGCAGCACAATCAGAAATCAAACGATATTATGAATATGAAAAGAATGGCAGGTTTTGGACCAGGGATAAGCGGGATAGCGAGCTCATCATCAGCAACAATGTGGAGGCAGAGAGGGAAGGGCATGGGAACCACCAGAAGGCAGAGCAGCAGCATTGCACCTGGCAGGAGATATCCAGGATGATGACACATCAATCACATAGGCCAATAATAGCATCTACCTTATTATTTATTTTCCCACCCTCTCTATAATCCTAAAGTCAGTGCAAAGTGCTATGGTTATCACTGAAGTACTGCAGCATAGGTTTCCCCCCCTCGTTAGTAACAGATATGTTATACTATATATGTTACTAACAAGTGTGGGAACAGGTATTACTCAGGTGGTACCAAACCGAATAGCACGTGCTCCCAAATATTTAGTGATTAATATGTATGTAACTATATGTAAGGCATGTGCTCTGATCTGAAGTAAACACTTTTGTAGTAATTAAGATGACTCACCAGTAAATCAGCAAGGACAAAGGACAGATAGGTGTGTGGAGATAGGCACAAGGCATAAGGCATGCGAAGTGTGCAAGTATGCTAAAGCACGCACTCTGAGTGTGGTGATACGAGCATTGGTTCAAGCCTGTAGGACCTCAAAATCAATGGGTAGACATGAGATGCTCCTTACAATGCTCTTCATTCTTGAGGGGATGAAAAGAGTTGTAAATCATGGGATAACCATCTATTGCAGTATCTGTGCAGGGCCAGAATCCCTCACTCAGACCTTTGAGTATAGAGTCAACAAAAGGGTAATTAGGATGGTCTTGAAGGAGCTCATGAAAGATATCAACTTTGACTGGTGTGATAATTGCAAAAAAATCAGCGCAATGAGCCAAAGAAGCTAGAGCAGTGTATGAGAAGTCATGAGATCTATCAGAGTACCATCCTGAGAAGACAACATTGAAATTGATGACATGTCCACAGATGATGTCATAGAGTTCAGACTCAGGGAATTCAGAGATAAATGTGGACTCAAGCCATTTGCACCTGACTTGCTTGGGGTTATGGGCCCAATTCACAAGGATGTCATTGGTTTTTGTAATGAGGCAGAGGGTTTCTTTGACCTCCTAACAATGGATGGATCTGTGAGGTTGGAGAGGTCGAGTTTAATTGTTGCTTTTTGAACAATGGTTTGTCATCCTCTGAAGCAGAGTTGGATTTGTCAACCTCTGACTCAGAGTTTTCTTCAGAGCTCCCAATATCTGACTGATTTGAACTGACTTTGTCACTTCTCGGTGTCTTACTAGGATATGAAAAGCAATAAAATCACCAATTTCAATATCCTACCACAGTCAACAGTTCAGACAATTACCAACGGTCAATAACGTGGTTGTTTGTGGAGAATAGGTTTGTTGAGTTCTCTAAGCAAAATAGTAGTGACTAAAGGTGGAGGGAAAATAAGATCAATAAGTGGCTTGATGCAGTGATATGACTTCTCTGAATATAATGATGCAACAGAATATAATGTCCTAAAGCTATATCCTTCTTGGATATTCCTTATCCTCAACAATAGAGATCAAACTAAGATCAAGCACTATCAAGACGACCCAATATGTGACTTCAAAACCAATCCTCTGCTGCTCAGGCACTCACAATGAGTATGATGCAGACCAGGACAGAATACACCCTCTTGATGTAGTCTTAAGTGGCCAAGCTCTTAATATTGTTGACTGACTGCAAGCCTTATTTGTCTTCCCTAATTGCTGAAAATACTAATATTCTCCCCACAGAACTGTTTCTGTGTCTAAAAGAGAACCTGGAATGTACTGTGTAAGATGGCTCAGATGTGGCCTCAGATGCTTTGTATGATGTTGCAAATAATGTCAAAGGAATGGGGGAAATAACTTAATATTTCTCTCAAATAGTCACTCAGATATTCACTCACTGAGAACCTAGGGAATTTTCCCTATAATTCCCCTACTAATTCTTAGGTGTAAAAGATGGGTATTGTTATTGCAAAGGGGAGAAAGTGAGCCCCTTATATACTACTCTACTGGTGGCTATGCTAGAAATTATTGGTATACAAGTAAAATACCTAGAATTGTTGAATAAAGTATTCTGAAGCACTTTGGCAGAGGAACCCATATTTGGCATCCTTGGGTCAAGTAGCAGTGCTTCCTGTGCAGAGCTAACCTAATTTGGAAGTCTCAGGTAAAGTGCTTGAAAGGCTGTGTGCCAAGACTTTGCACTGTCTAGTTGCTGTGCTCTTGCCACTAGACCTGAAATAGACATTCTTAGCACTCTCTTGTTGAATACCTTAATTCTGAGTTTGTTCATATTTACAGATAACACATTACTCAGATGATGTTGTGTTTATTTACAATTTTTCAAAGCAAAATTCCCCACATAGACATAACTATGTCCAGATGTTGAGTTGCTAATGTTTAGATGTTGGGATGTTACTGTAAAAGTATCTCAGAAGATGTGAAAATGTATGAAAAAATTATGAAAGGTGTGGGAAATTGCTGACTAATGAAAATAACAGGGTTTTAAAGCTGTTTTCTGACCAAGATAAGTATTATTGTGAAAAGATAAGTTGTAAAGTAATGTTTATAAGCTCAGAAATTATTGAATAAAATTCTCCTTTGATTAGGAAAATTCAGGACAGTATAGTGGACCATTATAGGGAGCTTGTATAGGATAGAAACTTAGATGAAATATGTCTATGACCATGTACAAAGCAGAATTTGTGCATGTCAATGCAGACTCAGAGATGGCAAGGGAATTGATAATTGTACAAGACTATGAGGATTACTAGGTGACTCCACTATACAACAGTTGCCTGCAGGAAGGGGAAGTAAGTAAAAACTATCTACTGAGGGTCCTTATATTGTAGTGTGTGAAGATGCAGAATACGTAGGCGAAACTTGTAGCAATGTAAATGCAGCATGTTGTATCTGTAGGTAAACAGAACACTAGTGCTGTGCAACACAAGGATACAGGTAATATGACCTGCACCATAATATTTAGTGATGATAACAATGGGAAATGACACACCAGTGGAGGTAAGCAGACATAGACAGGACATGGGAGGAGCGCTGTACTGACATCAGGCCGAATTCTGCATAAGCATGCAACAAGCAATGGCAGCCATGGGAGTTTGTTCAGTTTGTTAGCTTTATTATGATTACTGAGGGAAAAGTGAGTGCAAGCACTGATATCTGCCCAGTGCTAATGTGATTGTCACACCAGATAGTTGTAGTTCAAGGGAACTGAGCTGTTGTCTGGGGGAGGAGGGTAGAACATGTTAGCAAGGGCTTTGCTCTTTTTGGCATTAGTGATAGCTTCAATCAGTTCTCTGTCCTTGTTCTTGACTTTGAGGACTGGGATACTAGATCTTCCTGTCACCATAGGGGGTTGTGATGTATCAGTTTGCTGTGTATACTGATTGTTGGTCCAAGTCCTTTTTTTTTTAATTCCAATTTCTGTCCTATTGAGAGTCATACTCTATGGAGGACAATACTATCTAGTCTAGGGGACTCCCAGCATCCCTGAAGTATCTCTGAATCCGTAAATGCCCTGGTGTGAGGCTAACCCCCACCAGTCTGCCATTCCCACCAGCCATTTTAGACATGTGATCCAATGAAGATGAGATGACTGTAATATACATATGTGCAGTAAATGTGACTATCGTGTAATGAACAATAACGTGTACTTGGCCATTAAGATGGACTGGTACAGGAATCAAAATTGGTTGCAGGAGGTTGAAATAGAAGGTGGCCATAGTTGGCAGATGGTATCTTCTGATGCTGGCTGACTTATACCAGTGGAGAAACATTGGGTGATTCCATGTGGATGAGGGGGGTGTGGTGGTACAGGAAAGGATGAGGGCAAGTGCTTTTGATCTTACATATCAACAGGGAGCGAGTTGACATTCTATGTATATACAGTATCAGCTTGTGGGGGTGTGAGGGAGTGGGATTTCACCCAGAGTTGCTTTCAATCTTCCAGTAGCATTGATGAATCTGATCAAGTGAGGAGCAGCGGTGGGGTTGGTGAGGAGATAGGAAAGGGATGACGCCTGTCATCCCACTGCATTCAACAGGTCATGACAGTGGTGTCGATAATGGGGGCATGCTAGCAGGAGGTGATGTACTGTCTCTTTGACATCTGGGCAATGGTTGCAGAGTGGACTGGTCGCCTTATGGATGATACAGATGCTTGTTGAGTGGTGTATGACCTGTTCAAAGGAACATGTAAAGTCTGGTGAGATGTTTGGAGAAGGTAGCAGATAGTTTGACAAAGGAGCATTTCAGGATGGAGGGATTGAGCCAGTTGAATCTGTAGAAGTGTGGGGATTGATGCCATATATAATCCCAACATTGTGTTGTGATCTTATGGTGTGCCTCTTGGATCGCTGAGATGCTCAATGGCAGTGGTCGGCGATGGAGATAGCATGGTAGGCAGGGGATGGGACTGTTACTTTGGGGACCCTCTGCAGCAACCTTTGCATGTTTATCCACTTCTTCATTACCATGCACTCCAGCATGTCCTGGTACCCAACATATGGTCACTTTAAAGTCCTTGTTCTCCCTCGCAATCCATGTCATCATTCTGTGAAATTGATCCGCCAAATAAGATCCAGGGCATGAATAGAAAGTCTTGTCGGCTTGTATGGATGCCTGGTTATTGACTGAGATGGAAAGGGGGAAGGGTGGGTCACGCTCGGTTGCTATCAAATGCGCTGCTAAGGTTAGGCCAACTTCCTCTGCTTCGAACACCTTATGCTTATCCTCTGTTCCTAGATAGTACTGTCATCAGGAAATTAACCCTGACTTGATATGATCAGATATAATTGGTAATCAAACAACTTGATTACATGTCATGTTTTAGCCTTAGATATTATTATCATGGTGTCACACATATCTAACATATGATATGACTTTACCAGAAAAACATCACCTTGATGTGTGTCTTGGAATTAGACAACAATGCGATACTAGCCTTAGATATCATTATCATGGTGTCACACATGTCTAACATGTGATATGACTATGTCAGAAAAACATCACCTTGATGCATGTCTTGGAACCAGCCAACAATGTGATATCAGCCCTAGATATCATTATCATGGTACCCCATATATCTAACAAATGGTATGACTATGCCAGAAAAGCATCACCTTGATATATGTCTTGGAAGGGGACAACAGCATGGTACCAGTATTGGCATGGTGTCACATATATCTAACATATTATATGACTATGTCAGAAAAACATCACCTTGATGCATGTCTTGGAACCAGCCAACAATGTGATATCAGCCTTAGATATCATTATCATGGTACCCCATATATCTAACAAATGGTATGACTATGCCAGAAAAGCATCACCTTGATATATGTCTTGGAAGGGGACAACAGTGTGATACCAGTATTATCATGGTGTCACACATATCTAACATATGATATGACTATGCCAGAAAAACATCACCTTGATGCATATTTTGGAACCAGATAACAATGTGATACCAGCCTTAGAAGCTGGGGCAATGTTGCTTCAAAGTGCCCCAAAAATCAATGGTGGGTCACCTTGTGCCAACATAGATGTTGGTACCAAGGAAGGTAGTACACTGTGATATTAGACATAGTAAATACAGGTGACAGTTTCATTTCAGCAGTTTTGCTGTTGGCCCCTACAGCTAGCTACTATCTACAGCGATAGCGAAATCTAAGTGTTCATTTCGGCAATTTTACTCACCTTACTAGTAATATACTGTACTATGCTACTAGCTAGTAGTAGAGGTTTATACTATATAAAAAAAGGGGGCGCCAAAATCGGACCACAAAACGTGAGGCATAAGGATAGAACAGCACTCGCTGATACCTGATTTCTGCGCTGTCCTTCCTCATGGTTTCTCCTGAAATGAAGCTATACATGTCATACAACAGGTTTTTCTGCTCTCCATGATCATAGGACACGACAACATTGAAGCGTTCAATTGGACATGAACCAGCAGAAGGTTTCTGGATGTGTTCGCATGCAAGACGTGCCCGCTGGAATAGTCCATCAGCTTTGTCAGCGAGGACTGCGAACTGTTTGTCCCCAAGACCGGACACCTTTTTGAGTTTGTGAGACACAAAAGTACGGATGTCTCTCTTCGAGTCTTTTCTGAAATGTCGTCCATGGATAAACGTAGAATATGTGGAGCATCCTGAAATTTATTGTCGGTATCATGAAGCGCGCGAGAGGTGATGAGAATCCGAAAGTTGAATGGGAGTTCGGTGATCTGGGGAAGACCTTCACGCTCCAGTGTACCGGCAAATATGCGGAGAAGGTTACGCCCTACCTCAACTCCGTTAAGACAAGTTCCACACTCAGCCTAGAAGACTTCTTTAGTGGTTCCATAGGCAGCCTGTGCCACTGCTGGATGATATCTTTTGGTCTTCTTGAGCACATTTGCATGTTCGACTTCATTCGCCAATGTTCGCCTCATCTCCGGATCACGGTCAGTGAGGTCGCGAGCGATAGTGGAGAAGATTTAATTTTTTCACGACGCTTGGCGGCTTTATGGTCCCCGTCAAAGCAGAAGCACAAACCAAGCCATCCTAAGTCGTTGGACCAGTTGGCGATTGTGTGATGGCTGATTTACCCGTACCTGCAGGGCCAGATAGCCACAGCACACAGAGTAGCATCTTCACTGTCGTTAATCCATTCAATAATCTCGGAGAGAATGTCTAAGGCATACTATTGAGATCCAGTTTGTCACTCAGTTCATCGCCTGAAGCGGTATGAGTGGATGGAAAATTAGGAGCATGTGCAAATCCTTGCTCGTACACCGGACGAGATCGGCTATGTCCCGAATAGCTTGATCCCGAAATTGTTGCACAAACATTTCCAAAGCGTTGTTGTACCGTGTAATCAGATCATCTGTCCCCGAGACAGCATTTTCCACGAGTCTCTTCACTGTGATAATGGTGTAAAATTCACCATATGCGAAGTGCAATGACTCGATGACTCACCAAAGCTCTTTTCTTTGAGTAATCCCTGATGAAACGTGCGCACTCTAGAGTCTGCTGGTCAATCCGTCCAGCAATACTGCGCCTTGAGGAAATCTGACCAAGAGTGTCCTTTTGCGACATTAAATCGTGAACTTCTCCTAATTTTTCGAGAAGAGATTGTATCGGTTGGTCGCGTTCCGTTTGAGCGAGAATAATCTGCATAGAGTCAACAGCTGCTGAACAAGGATGGCGAAATTACATGTACTTTAGATGCAGTAGACGGCACACCATCTCTGCGTAAGGACGTACCTATCCGACTTAGTTAGCTCGCTTCCAACCAAGAAGAGTGGCCCATACATTGGCAAGATTCTCAATGACATTGTTGAAAATTTTCAGTGGTTGACGATATGTGGTCTGGAAATTGTCTGTGGTTTTGAGATCTTCTGGACCATCTTCGGCTGCGGATGCCACGGAAAGGAAATGACCTCCGAGTAGTCTCGTACTTTCCATGCCTTCATGGGCACCCCGAAGTTCAGCATCAACTAATTGGGGATCAGGAGTTTCTTCTGCATCAGAAGGAGCGTCGAGAACCTGCATGACCACCAGAAAAATTAGATATGAAAACCAGATCGTTTGGCTTAAGTACCTTCGAGGCAGGTTCTCCAGACGCTCCATGGTTCACACAGCCACGGAGATTCTCAGATGCGGCAGGCTTGTTATAATCGGAAGGATGCAGACGTGACGCCTGGGTGGACCTCATACAAGTTCAAGATTTAAATAATGACCACCTACCTCAATGTTCTGATTGGATGAGGTACATTCATGATCGGCGTTCACGACAGCAGGGGTTTGGTAGCGGGAACGCTCGAAACGTTTCTGCACGATATCAGCTATGCTCTTTACTCCCTCGGAATTCATGTCGACATACAGATACTTTTTTTAGTCGCGTTCTTCTTAAATTTGTGCAGGGCCTGACGGAATCTGCCACGGGGCTGGCTCTGGATGAAGGATGTGTCAGAGGCAGCGACGATGTTATTAGCGCTCGTCGATAGTGATATCATGAGGACACGTACTGAGCTCTCACCAGGAGTTGCCTCTCTAGATGCAGGGGGGGCCTGCGAAGAAGGTTTCAGTCCGTGGTCTTCGTTCATCATGAACAGCCAAAAATTGGTATCAGTCTGAGGGAAATGGATGCAAGAGGTAGATGGCATGTGCCGAATACCCTTGACCACAGGAAGTCTCGAGGCAGTCCCAATCATTCAGCAGGGTCAAGTTCTTGTAAGCCAGTGGGTGGTGCATCATGATCATGCAGGAACCACGTGCAAGCACTAACGAAAACTTGGCATCGTTCGTCATGGAATAAGTTTGAAAGCCTGATTCATAGGTGCGGGTAAGTTACTTATACAAGACAAAATGTTGCATCCATGTCTGGCAGTACTGAGACAAAGTCGTTTGGTAGTAGTATCCCGACGAGCACGGAAGCTTTGATTTTAGAATTTCCTTATGTATTCAAATCACGTATTTCCCCTACCGCAACCGCTCCTGACGCCGCAAAACAGACTAGCCCTTTATCATGTTATAGTCGTGTTGGATGGCGTGTCTTTGTCCGTTGGCGTCGATGGCCTCCATCAGACTTTTGGACAATCACACTTTAAATCTGAAACTTATACCCATTGGAGCGTCTTTCGTCGCTTCGCTGCAGCTCACGATGATTTGTTGCCTACTGCTGCATTCACAGTAGCTTACAGAGTTTGACTGCTGCCCATCTGCAGTCTATTGCACTGACTCTAGTATCCCGCAAAGTCTCGTGCCGCACTAAGAAAAATGCTACGATCTTAGATCATTTCCTCAGCTGGCGAAATGAACTTTCGGTGTTGAATGATGATGTCTCGTTTGCGCAGTTGTCGAATGCCTCTTATTCCGTGATTGACCGATGATTTTGCCCTGTCGAGATACTACAGTATGCCATGGGTGTACTAGTGCCCAGAATACGATAAATCGTTCCGCCATAAACACGAGAACGTGCTCTTAACTCATACCTCTGAGCGATTGGGAATTAAAGTTGGTAAAGATCACGTCATCAAGGCGACTGTTTCGAACGTTCGTGAAGGAGAATGACTGCGCCGAAGGTCAATTTCAAGAAGTACAGTAGGAACGGACAAAAATATCACAGATGGAAACATTGGGAATGTTTATAGATTTATAGAAACTGAGTACCGTTCTTTCCGAAACTCCTACAGCATGCTTTCCCGTTTTCTAGGAGCTGGAAGCATTCGAACTATCATCTGGAAGAACATAAGTTGAACGTCCTGCACGCCAGGAATAAAAATAACTTACATCTTTCTTCAGGCGCCAATAGACAGTCACTTGGCGCGTCTGAACAAGATGATAAGCGCAACTCTCATACATGGCCTGCACATCGTTCGACGGACTCCAGTCGTGATTGTAGAAGATAACAGTGTCTGCTGCAGTCAGGTTGATTATGAGACCACCCACACATGTACTTGAGATAAATATAAAGACTTCTGGGCTAGAGAACGTTGATCAGAGTTGAGGATATACAATTAAGCTAAACACTGACCATGTCTGATATATCAAGACACAATGGTCGCCCTGCCCCTTCAAGTTTAACCAGAGTCGAAGGACATAGCACGCCATGCCGCCGTAAGCAATCGCAAACCACATCCATCGCATGCGACAAAACTGAATGTCAGCTTCATTCATTCTGCTCTCTATCGTTTTAGTAGGAGGGCTGCTCGGGGGTCGTACTAGCCTGAGACGTCGCATTAATTGGTCCGGGAAAGGCGGATCAAGCAACAGGAGGATGTGCGATGCTAAGTAAACATCAAGAGTTGTGGGCCTAATAAGAAGCTCAGATAGTTACAAAAGGCAAAACGCTCGGGCTGGTCTTGCTTACCACTCCCCAAAGAAAAACTTCTGCTCGTTCAGTAACTTCGTATGAAGAGTGGTGAACGATGCCTTCACTTGCGCAGATACCTGTAAGATATTAAACATTAAGTTCGTCTAAACAGACAGACGAAGAGAACTTCACCTTGTCCTGCTCACAAGCAAGTCCATACTTGTTTTGAGTGTCGCTAAAGGAATGTGGTCGATGCAGTTCACGTATACGCGCAGGCACGTAGTAGCGCTGTGGGATCGGATGCATGAATGTAATGGCGGGATTTGTAAGTTTCCAGTAGTTGTCGTCTAAAGAATAGAATGAATATGTCTGTGGGAATGTCAACCGTTGAATTGCCTGCATAGTATGTTATATATGCACTTACCAGGAGGTCCCCAATATTCGCCTCAACATGTAAGCACCAAGCCGTTCACTTTGCTATTTGGCGACCAAGAGGTGGTGTCTTGAGGTATTTCGATATACCTGAAGGTGATGGCCGTGTCGTAGGGCATGCAGCATTTTGAGAACTCCGGTAAGTAGTCGTAAAAATATTTTTACTGAGTGAGGAAGCGACAGGTGAGATCGATCTAGGAAAGTGTAGTACAACCGATCTGAGTGGGCTTGAGGGAGGTAATTGAGCGAAGGGGAGAAGACGTTGCATCAGTATGGTTCTATCAAACAAGGTGGGAGAAAACAAATTCCAGGATCTACTGGATATAGTTGTGTGGTGTCTTGGAAGTTCCTAAATCGGTCAATATCGTATTGGTTGTACGTCGAAGCAGGGTCTGCTAGATTAAACGCTGACGGTCAATACTTCCAAATCAACTTCCACGGCGCCCCAAGACGAAGTAAGTCAATGATTTCATGAGTGTGTGGATATCTAACGATCAATTCATCAGCTGTATAAAAGTATATCTATCGTGATGGTGCTTATGCACCGAGTCACCGACCGTGACAACTTTCATTAGAACCCGCTACGCCCAGGTGTCCTATACTCGACATCTTTTGATGCCCGATAACTTTTCCTTTGCATTTTTATGGTTGTTAGCTTTTTGAAACAACACAGGACGATGGAGCTACTCAGATTACCACGGACTACTGTCTCCGAGTAGGACTTATGCTTCTATACTGTCATTCCCATATTCATCGACGATCTTCAACAACACACTAGTAAGCTTTTCACGTGATCTCTCTCCAGGCCCATGCTCATGGGCACACCGCCACCTCTTTGTATCATTGCAGTTTGTTCCACAAACCTAGCAAATCGCGTCAGCGGGTTCGATGTGAAAAGTGCTGTGTACAATGTTAGGCATATTACCTGGTTGAAATGTTCTCCTAAAACATCCCAAAGATTCAGATACGATTCATGTTGTAGTATGATATCTCCACAAGCTTTTGCAGACTGAATAAACGAGGATGTTGCAATATTCCAGACGACTGAATCTCCTCCCATGAAACATCACAAAAAGCCCTTGCGAAATCAACACTAAATCAATAAGTCAGCATCACGAGGCAAGAGACCTGAATTAGAAAGACGACCTCACTCCAGATAGGTAGTAGCTGAGTGAAAAGACTACGTCTGCTGGCACGGATATGTGAGTCGACCTGTTCTCGTTAGCGAGTTCTTCTGCAGGAAGCTTTTTAGATCGACTAAGGAATGGTCAGCCAACAGTAACGTATATATACAAATCACCCACCCTTTCTTTCCACCGTCCGAAACTTCCACACCGCCACCGATAAGTTGCATATGTTCTAGTTGTAACACGCACGACAGCACGTCGCGCCGCGATCCTCCCAAATCGTTGTTGAGGAATGTGAACTTCGCAGGGAGACTAACAAACGCATTGCGTTCGAGGTCCAAATCGAAGAAGCAAACTATGCGTCTTGAATCTGTCCAAGTAGAGATCGACGATCTCAAGGTCGTCTGTATTTTGAAGCGGGCGGGACAATCCAGCCAAGAAGGGCATCCATACCACGTCAAATATCGGCCGAACATGGACAAAGTGTGACGCACTGAAGTATTGGTCTCCAGCACGAGATCCTCTTCGTTGAGAGCGTATAAGCGTCCTGAAGAGTGCCTACGAGAGATTAATCAGCGCTCAATAGGAACACTAGCAGCTTACTTCAGCCTTGTTTTCCACACCACTGAAAAGCATCACATGTGCTTCCTTTTGAAGGTCCCTCCCCACGTTCGCCAACACGTTGGCAAGACCAAGACCCACCGAAGGTAAGTTGATTGTGGCATTAACTTCGTCTGTCATCCTAATCTCGTTGCTCTGATGTCGTGACTACGCGAGAATATAGGCAGCATCTGTTTGTTGGCAGGTAAGTGACCCGAACAAATTGGGCGGATATCCACAAACCTGCATTCTTGAAGGGTGTTTAAGCATTTTCCGGCGATGTAGCGTTCCACGAACTTGAGCATGAAGCGATCGATCTTCCGGGAAGGCAGAATGCCTGCAAAGACACATGCAAAAACACACATACAGCATCCACGAAGCCTAAGTTTCTGAAATTCAGAAAGTCAACAAAAGTATGCAAGATAGCAACATTATGTTCTCTACAGTACAATGAGAATCGTTAGAGGTGACGATGTATCGAGAATACTTACCCTTCACCAAGGTACTCGCCAATTATACTTTTACTGAAACTATCAGTGGTTGATAAAAACCCTGCGATATCGCGAGGAGGCGAGCTTGGAATGAGTTCCATCTCGACCAAGAATTGAATACCCTAAGAGGAAATTAACTTTGCTCGTTTGCGAAGAGTGAGAGGACAAACCCGTCCGGGCTTAATGTTAAATTTCTTGATGCCCTCGGGCAGGGTTGTCTAGTTTTGCTTCGCACTCTCAAATATGGAGGGATCGTCTGCAGTGTCCAGAGTTGATTGCCGAAACGCTTCCGTGCTTCCAACAGAAGCGATCACCCCACCTAACGAAGGATCAGGTGTCATAGTGTCAGTTGCAATCTCTTCCCCAACCTGACTTCTTGAGTTGGGGCAGTATCGGCAGTTGCGGATTCCGCGGGCGTTTTCCCAGCGGCTGTTCCAAGACATTAGAACAGCCAATAAGCATTCGAGACCCTGCCTTCTGAGTTGCCCCTCAGAAAGACACATGGTGGACATGTCCATGGTACCGGATACCGTTAGTGCGCCTGACACATGCGCCGTCGAGGCCGAGCTCTTAGTCTGTGGCGGGAGCGCCGAGTTTGCAGGGTCGTTCGTCTTTTGTGGCGAGCAAGTATACAGCAATGTAGTACTCCTGTAGATAATGTTCATGAGACTGGTCATCATATTAGCCTGCAGCTTAAATCCTTCATCCTGTGACACTTACTGCTCGTATATATTATCTGTGGCTTCGCTGTCACAGTCATAGTCGAGATATATCTCTACCAAAGCCTGCGGGTCCTGACGAAGTCTGCAGAGCATTCCAATGATTACATCCTTCCGCTTGAGAGTTGAAGTCTTCATTTCCAGGATAGGAATGAATATCTCATGCAGTAGAACTTCGATCTCTTTCTGTGCAACAACATATCAGTTGTGTACAGTTCATGGATAATGGTAGTACCTTGAGCTTCGTTCGCATCCCTGATAACACTTGCCAGAAGATCTCCATGCTGACTTCAAACACTTGAGGCACAGGGTTGACCACGTTGCGGCTCAAGCTGAAGTGAAGATATTGATTGACAGCCTGAACGAAAGTAGTTGCTTCGTTTGTTGAAGAAGAATAGATTATGGCTTTCGAATCGACGAATGGTGCCACATATGAATTAAGGATGGTGAGCACGAGATGCAGGGACAAGAGTTTAGATCTCGTGGCATGGGATTTGAGATTACGCTCCCTGCGCCAGGTATTAAAATCAGCATTCTGCATAATATAAGTAAATGCATACCTCTTTGTGTTCAAGGGCTTCACTGTCAATTTTTCAAGGCTCGGAATACCAAAAACGAGTCAGCTCGAACATCGACTGTGTAGATCTAATACAGACCATCCTGGACGTATATGCTCGTAGTAAGGTCGATCGAGTCGCAGCCACGTGCAGTGGCACGAGTCGGTTTGTTGTGTGACAAGAGTTACTGTTGGGGCGACAAACACAACTTTTCCCTCCCTAAGAAATAAGATGAGGAACTCACTATTAAATATTACAATGTGACAATGATACTGCTACCAATCTTCAGAATTCCTATCCAATAGCCTTGGAAGGCAGTCCGATGGCACGTCTCTATACTACACAATTAGATGTACAGCCACCGAAAAAATCCAATCCCGAGCTTACCTCCAAGTCCTGATATCCATGGACAAGACGGATATATAGGCTCGTTTTTTGATGGAATCCACGAGGAGCTAAAGAGTATCTAAATTACAATTAACCAGAGCAACTGCATGAGAAGGATTGAAGGCAGGAAGCGCGGATAGACTTAGCTTTATATCGTGCGCAAACACAAATGACGTCGGGGAGCTGCTTTCTATACCGGGAGTAATTTAGAATAGATTGTGTTATTGAAATAGGGAGGGAGACAGCCTCGTGTAAAACTAGAGCAATGCTATTTCGAGGTTGTCGGAGAGCATAGCAGATGCAGGCGAAGACAGATACAGCGGGTCCAATGTTTGCGCCTTAACATGCGAGAACCACAGTCCGAGATCGTCATAAAATTATGTTTTGGAATGATACAAAAACTTGTCGGAAGCACGGACACTAGGAGCATGCTAATTGAAAATCGAAACAATAAAAACGGTGGCAGGGGTGGTACAAATAATGTAGGTCAAGTCCACGTACAAATACCATTACAACAACCCACTTCAAATGGGTAATGTGCAACAGCAGGAGAGCATCAAAAGAGCGCAGAGGCATTAGAAGATCCAGATGACGTCGAAAATCCATCAAACCAATCATCAAACCAATCATCAGAGGAGTTGTTGGGTAAACATGATTCATATGTCCCGTCAGAGCCATGAGATGAGCACGTGCCTACATTTATATGAGTGTGAAACTTCAAGCAAAGCTACAAGCTCACCGTCCTCAGTCAACCAAGGCCCCGCAGTGCATGCAATCGCTTCAGAAAACATATCCACTTTGGCCTGTGCGCGATGTTTCTTCAACTCTAAGATATGAAAATCGGATTTAAGAACATCCGGGGTTTTCTCCTTCTTTCCTTTGAAACTATCGCCGATGTTAATACCTAGGAGCTTGGTATCTGCACAGTCGGCACAGGATGTGCTGATGTAGGTGCGATATGTAACGGTACCAACCCAAGACTTCATCAAGAAAGGAAGCGAAAGAAATTGACCACTGGGCTGCATAGTATTAGAATGTAGAGTCTCTGGTGATATGAATAGCGCTCACCCTTATGAGGTTTTCATAAAGCTGAGGAATTTCTTGAATTTGCGGGAAATCTACTAGGAATTCCGATGACATAGAAAGCCATTTCTGGCACTTGAGATGCGCAGCAGTTGGAAGCCGAAAGCCCTCAAATTCATCTGAGTGAGGCGTTTGGCATGCATTTATACACCCGGTGTCCTTTGGCAGGGGTACTGGAGCTAGGAAAAAATTCAGAGTCAGGCGTCATTTCTTAAACAGTAGGGCTTACATGGGTGACGTTTCGTGTTAAATTCTTCGCACAAGTTTGCAATAGCCTTACTGAACAAAGTGACTTCCATCTGAGCGCGATACATCCTCTCCTCCATGTAGCATCGCCCTCCTCGCAGAAGGAATGAAACACATGTGAGCTCTTCTTGCTGGAGCAATTCTTCCATTGCAACCACTCTGAGGCTCACTTGTAGGACAGCTATGAGGTCAAGGGGGTCGACCCATGCAAATAGCACGGAAACCGCGACGAAGAGGGAGTCTGGAAGCTGAAGTTACGTTGTGAGATGCCATTATGAAAAACATGAGAACCCACTGACAATTTCGCGTCCCCTTTTCTGGAGCCAAGACTTGAGGGCATTCTCGGTGTGTTCGATCTCAAGAATGTGCATTGTCGAAGGAGTGATGGAGGTAGGAGAAAACGATGAACTACTATTTAACATGTTGAAGTCGAGTAAGAAGAAATGGGGTTAAAGGGAGGTCCAATACAATTGTTGAGAGCTTACATACAAGAAGGTTTGGCAGCGGCTATGCGATAGCGGTCTGCAAGCAGTCAAGGGCTTTGGTCGCGGTGGCTGTGCAATTTGTAGCGGTCTATAAAAAGACTACTCCATTTAATAATTTGAGATGAGAACCAAGAATATCATATGCGCCTATGAACCATGCCATCAGAGCGCACAACTCATTGTTGGGAAGTTAGAAAAAGCCTGTGTAACACCTGACGATGAGCGACTCAATATGTTACAGCAAGTTTTGATGGATATAGTGCGTACTGACTTAGCGGTGTGAGGCTGCCGTGCTATGGGATCTTATTCTTAACTATCACAGGAAAGTTCACAACACAATAGAGCCCTGTACATTTGCAAACAGACCTGCGGACAAGTATGGAAGACAATTTTTCTTGGGAGGCTCATTTACGGGAAATCCGACAGACATCGGTGTCACTGTGAGGCATTCCTATTAGCTATTAGTATGAAAATCTTTATGTAAACTCACATGATGTTGCAAAAGCTCGCCATGCGGTTCACGAATGTCGGATATTCTGGGTCGTCTTGCTGAGCCAACAGGATATTAACTGCCTGTAGGAGTTCGTCATAGATTTGGCTGACTGGTGGATATAACGATAGGTTGATAGCTGGGGACTCCCCCTTTTTCGACATCACCTTCAAAATATCTGTCAACCACTGGAGGATGGCGCTGTAACACTGATAAAACAAGATTGCTTAGATGCAGGAAAGCTTCTAGAATAGAACTTACGGAGGCCCCCACAAACGCTAACGTCTCTGCGGGTGGGTGTGGGACGTTCCTGAAGATATGCGGTGCAAAATCAGCCATGATTGTTGAGATATGGGCCGATATGCTGCGCCGGAATACGAGATGAAAAACGAGCGATTTCGCGACCTCCTTGTTGAGAAACCAAGCAAGGCCATTGTTCTGCATAGTAAAACAGTAAGACTCTGACAACCAAAGTTAGCTCAAAAAACTGACCGCAATTGGCAAACGACCCGAATCCGGAAGCATGAAATGTTGCAGCAGGGCCACGCATCTCTCAGTGACTAGTACCCGGGGGCATAATTCTGCGAGGGCAAAGCCCAGGGACGGTCGAGGATCTGAGATTGCGATTTTCGCGAAACGTTTGATGTCGGAAAGTAATGTCGACACCCATTTACCGGCCTGTTCAAGGTGAGACAAATAAACAGAAATGATGGAGAAAAAATACCATTGCCAATATATTCTCTTCCGTCATTTTGGACTCACCATCAGCCAACTTGACTAGAAAAGAGTCAGTATCTGCGGAACGTAGTAGATCAACGAGTTACTGACCGGAGCACAGGTTTGCGCGAGTTATTCCAACTTCAACCAGGCTTCGATCGAAGAGGTCGGCAATAAAACGAACTTTATGGTCTCCACCAACTGTTTGGGTGAGTAAGAACGGGTTCCCGTACTCCCCGCAGGATAGAGCAACTCTCATGAGAATCCACAAGCGAACCAGCACGGTTTGCCATTGTGGATACCTGAGCTGGATATTATGCAAACTGTTGGAGTCGCTCAGGGTGTTTGGGTCATTCGGTTGGTTATCATCGCGACTGCATGTGACAGAGGAGGGCCTGGCAGAGTCTGGTACAACTGATGAGACGACGGAAGAGTCTGGAACAATTGATGGGGCCCGGGAAGAGTCTGGGACAACTGAACCTTCGTGATATGGATCCGGCAGCTCCGACATTTCTGTGAGTGCATCACGATCAAACTCGAGATAAGCTTCAGGATGGTGTCCAAACGGAAATAGAGCCTCGACGATGATGGTGTTATGTTCATTGCCCAATGAAGGCTTTAACGTTGTCAAACGAGATAGCTTTTAGTATTGCTAGATAAGCTTACCCATGCATACACATGTAGAAGGGTACCATCGTTGCCCGGCCTTGACCAGAGGGCGTTTAAGTCCAAGTTCACGGGTGGGTCGTCGGGCAGATAAAGATTCTACAAGACTTATCAGTGAGAAGGCGAGGTGCAGTCCAGAGCAACTGAATACCTTGACGAATATAGGTACTTCTACGCACGCTTCCCATACGGAATGGTGAGGATTGATTGGCAACACAAACGCTATAACTTTGACGTGCGACTTGAGCTATAAAAAAAATCAGTATACGACGCTCACAAAACAAACCACCTACAGCCTCAAGGCGGATGGCTGAGCACTATAGCCCGTAATGAGACACGCCTAAAAATTCTGAAGGAATACTCACATAGAGCGCATAGAGGACTGGTTGAGGCCCAACCACTAGATATCCGATAAAACAGAAAGGCTTCTGTAAGAGAGTCAGGCTGCCCTGGAGTAACTGAGTTAGCAACGTTGAGATGAGAGGCCAAAAAAAACACACTGAAACAGGCTGAAGGCTTGACAGATCGTCCGGGAAAAAGTACGAATGGAAAATTGGGGCTGCCATATCGTCCGCAGAAATGGATCCGAGAGAGAAAACAGATACTTTAAATGCGATTACATGCCTTGTAAAAGTTTGATGAAAATGGAATCAGTTATTACATGTATGCTGTGGCGCTTGGCCTAGAACGATTGACCGCTGTAGCGATGCCATACAATTTTATGTATAACATGCGAGGCGGTGATAGTGAGTGCTCGCGCCGTGAGCGCTATCGATCAACTTTGCGCTATCGATCAACTCTGTGCTATCAATTTTGCTCGAGCAATCTAGTTCTCGTAATCAAGATCTACCTCGCTGTCGTACATCTCATCGAACTGACCTAACAATGATTCGTTGCTAGAACTGAACCATCGCTCAACATCTGATCCACCCTTAGTATCGTCATCTTCATCTTCATCATCTTCACTGTCCTCTTCATCCTCAACTTCATCTATTTGCCCGACATCTTCAACATCGTGAGTAAAAGCCGCATGCGCTGCACCTTCTGGCTCTGGCTGGGTGGGGCGATAGTGAGAGTATACATGACCCACTCCAAGACCAAAGTAGAAGCGCATGAGCATGTCCCGGTCAACAAACCTGAAATAATGAGCTCAGTGATTGTGAAGTGATGCCCCTAACTTACCGATTAACATAATATTGGCACCAATCATCCTTGTCGCCCGCACATGCCGAAACTCCCAAACTATTGGGATGTCTCTTGCCATCGGCGAATGATGGTATAATATGACAGCCCCGAAGTACGTCAGCTGGATCAAGAAAGTCGAATGAGAACTCATCCGCCATGCATGGAAAGCTGAGACGATCTAGCATCGAGGTTTCCCAGCCGGCGAGATCACCAATAGGAGTGTACCAGCGTACCCATAAAAACTCCATTCGGATAGGAGTATAGTCGACCATACCGTTTCCTATGAAGATTATGTTGACGTGGTATATACCAAGTACCTTTCCGTAGATATATCTGTAGCCTTGGCGCCCAATGTCGTCGTCAGCGCGAAGAACCATGATATTGCAATGGGGAGTTCTGGGGTTAATAACATCTTGAGATCTGCGGACATCGTACGTCGTGTAGTTGAACCTAGCGATGTTGTGGCGATACATGCGATCGTCCTTCAAAATAATTGAATTAATGTCGGTCTCTTCTCCAGTACCTGGAAGATCTCTGGATTGGTTGAATCGGCGCAATATGTGATCCTTCAATTTCGGCACAAAATTCTGCAGGGATGTTAGAAGTCGCTTGAAAATGTATGATTGCACTTGCAGTGATGGCTGGATCACCTGCATGGTTATGCAGGTACGATCCTATGTGCACAGGGAATTTCTGTGTGAGACCGATGTGATGGTGGACATGTGGGCTTCTCGCGGTCTCTGCAATTTCGAGGTGAGGGCGAGGAACAATTCTGTCCCTGATACGATGAATGCGAGTCTGGCGGCGTTCTATACGAGTAAGTTGCTTGACGAACGTTTTGCGATCGGTACGACTGTATCTGGACTTGGGAGAACGGTGTTCAAGTTCACCCTAGATAAAGTGAGTCAAATCCAAAGTCAAACATTATGGAGCTAACCGGTTCGGTACTGTATGAATCAGACGTCCCATACCGGCGGATTGTAGATACGTAGTCTCCCAAAGCATGAAACTTGTATGTCTGAAAGTTAAATACTTTAAGTCGCTTCGTATTTTTGCTTGATTTTTTCGGTTCTGGCTCCATAGGCGGAGCCCTTTGCTTCCCTTTCTGCCCTCCTTGTTGCTTTGCCGCCTTCTTTGCATCACGTCGAGTACGAGATTCGACCTCCTGAGGAAGTTCATGGGTTTCATAGGCGGAACAAACGGTAGCCTTGAAATTACGAAACTGATGTCCAACCGCTGTCGTCACTTTATCCATTATTTCTAGAGTTGGATCAGTGTGCATACGGAGTTTAGCCAGTCCGTGCCAATGAGCCATGGTAAATAACAACCGAAGAACAATGCTATTGTGTGGTTCTGGGAGAAGGCGGTCAAAGACAGGGATAGAGCACTTGATTTAAGTGACGTCAGGCCACGAACTTCATCAGTTATTAACTCATACCTGGAGGAGGTCTTCGAAGTTCCGAGCCGCCATCCGTTTCATCTCGGAAGAGTTGGCGGAGAACTTTCGGATGGTAGCCGAGCCAAACGTTGGAATTTGCCTATATCTGATGTAGGTAGTCAGTGTGGGTTGAGTAACACAAGACGATGGACCTCGCCTCTGGTCTAATGTATGTATAAGGTTCTTGTCATGCGCCAATATGATACGTAACAGGTGCTTAAAAAGAGTCTTCCAAACGCCAATCTCGAATTCGTGTAGTAGATCTACCACAAGCGCATGGAAGATATTGAAACCAAAACAACTAAGGCGGTCGGAGAATGCATTCTAACAGATTGTCAGCCATTGTCAGTGATAAAATTTCAAGACTTACGGAGGTGGGAACCCATGACTGTAGCTTAAGAATGCGTTCTACAGCTGCGCTACCAACCGCATAGTTCTGCTCATAGATCAGTGAGCGCGCTTCGCTCACCATCATCCTTCTTCTCTCATCATCGCGTCCCAAAGTGACACGTTGTAATCTATCCCGAGGCATACCCATGTTTTGTATTCGTTCCTTGGGGATCAGACAACGGGGACACGGACAACTTCCTAGATTTCGAACCGTTGCTACAAGTACTCTAGTCAAATAAAGATCAGTGTAATTCAAAGCGCCAAATTAGTTTACTTACTTCTCAGGATAATCTGCCGAATAAGTGAAGATCCTGGGATAGAATCTGCGCTGAATACCATCGCAGCAAAGAACAACGATGCCATGCTCGTATGCCTCCACGAATTCGTCGTCTAACAATATCTTCCACTGTTCGTGAAAGAACTCCCTATGGCAATGTGTTGCACAATCGCTATTGATTCCTTTAGCGCCTGCAAAATCTTTGAATGAATCAGGGAGCTGGCAGCATGACTTTAAGTAGACCGTATATCAAACTCTGCAGGAATACATACCGTTTCGAAGTAAGCAACGTGATTGCTTAAATTGCATGAAGGCTTGCAGCGACGATACTTCGATTCATTACCGAAGTACATATAGGTAGGCCATAGTTTAACATTGCCAAAGGAAGTGAGCTGTGTCGCATCTGACCAAAACATAAGGCCAGCTACAACCCGGGGTAAGTCACATTCAGGTTCCCCAGGTGATTTTTGCAAATCGCTGTAAGCTTCGTAAAAGGCTGGGGATGTGTACAGATCCCCGTAGATGGAGACTTCGCCATCCAAATGGGGGGGAGCCCAGCGCAATTGATACGGCTCGTAATGAAATAACTTGACATCTCGGGCGTTGGCAAGCTTTTCGCGCAAAACAGCTATGAGAGACCGATAATACAAATGTGCAGCTTGATGAAGCCATGGGCCCGGTAGTTCGGTGGTACGCGAAAAGGGCACCTGGATGGTGATGGCCGCCCTTTTCCATCCCGCATCTTCGTCCTCCCATTCTTCTCCATCTCCCTCGTCGTACTCATTGGTTCCCAGTTGAGAATTGATTTTTTTCCAACAAGTGGAATTTACGTCGGCCACATTGAAGGCACTGCCGCCCAAGATCTGCAACAGTTTTGCATAGTCCGCTTGCGACTTTTGTAAACCTTGATTCCAGTACCAATCACCAAGCTCGAAGGATGAGCGATTGGGATAGGGATGATACTGTGAGTCACTGGTGGAGGCGGCAAGTGCACTCGATCCTTCGATGGCTTCAGGGCTGCCCGGTATAAACGAGAGGTCCGTGATAGTGACGTACTCCTCTGGATCGTGGGATGGTACCTTCGAGGAGAAGTATTGCCATACTACCCCAAAAATATTTGGGGGGGTGCGAAATACAGCGCTATCCGGTGAAGCAGGCCGTTCTGGAGTAATGAGAGACCTCACAAATTCTGGCAATCGCTTGCGAACTTCCACAGGTACTGTTGGTGGAGGCTGAGGATGCACATCCCTGAACCGCATAGGCAACTGGCGGTTCTGCCGTCTAGGACGGCGCCGTGCCAAACTTATGTCATCCCCTTCATCTATTTGCTCTCCCTCACAAGGGGTCACATCGCCTCCTGTAACAACGAGCGATGGGAGGGGCAAAAGGACGACTGGAACTTCGGGATGTTGTGATGCTGTGAAAGCCTCAACTTCGCCAGAGGCAAGGTGGCTAGTGGATAATACATCGTTCGACTCAACGAATGCCGCAGGCCCAATCTCATCATGTGAGATACGCGGCTTTTTCTTATGGCTTAGAAGCTCCTTGACAGAGGACATCGCGGATGAAAGGCGCTTTCTCGTTTGAGAGCATGAGCGCTGGTGTTGGCTAAAATAGTGTTGCTCTGTGAAAGAGCGCTTGCAAACGCAGATGTAACGAGAAAGTGACATTAAGGAAAGACCGGAGAATCTGTGATCAACAAATTATAAGGCCCAGCCAATACGATAGAACCGCAACCGAATAGCTGGACAGACAGCGGTCGCGCTAGCCGAGTCGCCAAAACTGCTGACCGAGTGACCCAAAATGGCGATCGCGCAATAACTATTGATCGAAAGAACTGCGAGACTGTATAAAGACTCTGTAAGTTTAGGGCATCTACACCTGTCATCCGTAAAATGACAGTACCTTCGTCTCCATCCTCTACATGCTCAGAGCTCGAACCAACGGAATTCGTAGCTGATCCCAAGGTAGTCAGACTGCTGGTCCAAATTTTAACCTGCCGTCACGGTATATTGCATTATCACGGCCAAACAGAAGAACTGGCGACGTATCAGTGGTAAATTGATTTTATGGGAAGATACCCTACGCTGACGCACTCACCCAACCAAAAGGCCGACCGACCGTCATGGGCAAAAAATCCACCCGTCGCAATTTCATGCTTATCGTCAGCAGCGTGCGTTTCGCTACCCTTGTTGCCTTTGCGCAAGGGGTGGTACCTATGTTGAGACTTCGATACTTCTGCGAACTAGAGGACCAAGTCTAGGCCAGTATGTTGCTGAATGCGCAACCAGTACCTGCGGCTACTTGTGCAAGTTGTTTGATTCAATATACAGAATGGTAGATGGCTAACATTTAATATAGTAAATATAGAAAAGTTCTTTGGGAGAGCGTGCGTACCGGCCGTGTATTATCCTCGAAGAGGTGCACGCCATCTACCAATAGACTGATTGACGTAGCTATAGCATACATATCAATACTCAATCCTGAATTCCAAATGTAACTCGCACCATCAACAAAATCTTGCTATGAAGCTCAAGTAGACTCCCTCCGAAGCGACTTCTCAATCTCAAAACTCCCGCGATTCCAGGAGCCTCGCCCGCTCTCGACATTGCCAATTCTGGCACCAGCGTCGCGTGACATGAGTACGTGTATGGGCGCAGGTGCAGAATTTTCTCGCCACACTGCTGATTTTCAATCAGTCTGAACATTGCGTTAAGTTGTTGATCACAGGGACGGAGAACACCTCACTATTGTTGTGACCGTGCACTTGTCCATCATTTCGAACGTTGCGGTATTAAATTTTGGATGCTCATAGTTACTGAGTAATCCACAAAACACGACTTCAAAAGACTTGACTCCTAAAAGTCTATGAGGCCAAGATTTACATGTAACACTAAGTCAACTACATTACAGCTATTGACTACTTGTTGAGGGAAGTGGTCAGGTCGAAGGTCGGAAAACTTCACGAATGCGATAAGGAGTGGTTTATATATTGACTGACTATGAATCAAACTCCGCCAGCAGCACCCGAACAAACCCCTACGGTCACTTCGTGACCCACCGCAACTTCGTGAGTCACGCAGATGTCACATATAGTCACTGACGGTCACTCTGGCCAAATTCAGAGTCCGCTCGGCGTGCTCGACAAGATCGAAACTCGAATTTACCATGCAATTATTAGATGCTACTAATACTATGTTATGAGTTACAGTATGTCTGAATTATATGGATTGGTATGTGTATAATGTTATGGGGGATATTGTTGAGTGAAATATGGATGTGGGTATTGATACATGAGGGAATTGTGACTCGGAGCAGGCCACTGTCCAGAAATGTATGATGGGTGTGAAGGATGCGTGAAAACTAGTGATGGTGGGTGTCCAGGATGAGAGGAGCTTGATGTTGAAGAACTTGGCTGAAGATTCTGCTGTGATGCCACAAAAAAACTCGATGATTGTGATGATGTTGCAACACCCAGGCGCTGTGGGACAGATGAAGGTTGGACCGAGGTAGAAACTGCTGCTGCTACTGTATTATTTCGTTTGCCCCCAAGGAGCGCAGAAAACCGTTGCTGATTGGCACAATCAGGATTTGCTGCTAGATATTCCTTGATTCGTGCAGTTAATTCAGTGATTGTCCCATCTCTGGGCAGTGAAAGAGCACCAGCAATAGTGATGAGATCGTCCTTGCGCTTGTATGATGCTAGGGAACCATCGAAAATTTTTGTCTTGATGTCTTCCTCAATGCGCGAGAGTCGGGCGTCATTATCAGCTTTTTTCTGGGCAGCCTTTTCGGCTTCGACCTTTTCCTTCTCGGTGCGCTCTGCTTGTTCGGCTGCAAAAGTTTCTTTGAGCTCCGGATGTGTGACAAATTGTGCGTTAAGCTTCTTTGACTTCCAATGCTTCTTCTGGGTCTTGTTTGCAAGCTGCTCATTCAACATTGAAATTTGATGGCTTGCAAGAGTGCAGTGGGCCTCTGCAGCTGCAAGATGGGCACATTGCATTGAATACATCTTGAAAAGTTTTTTGTTCTGACTGTAGAGAAACTGAATGCTGCTCCACAAATCCTCGCAGTCACGGCTCATCACATCGTCATATGAGAGGATCGGGGAAAGACTTGCAGGTCTGAATTCAAGTGCAGACTCAGCTGACTTCGAGCATGTGGTATGCGAGCTCTCTGAGACAATTGGGGTGCTGTCCGATGGAAGCAGGGGTGGTTCCTGTGACTCGAAGTGACTCAGGTGGTCTTCAGTTTCCAACTCTGAAGCAGAATTCTCCTCGTCAGAAGGTTCATCTTCACTCGGCAGGTAATCTGAATCCATTTCCTCCACGTCGACCTCCATTGCTGAACCTATGTCCTCGATATCACTTGATGCCAATTCTGTGGGAGCAGTGATAGGAGAGCTTGCTACTTCGTTAGGATATTATGGTGGGAGATGTGCAATTGTCGAAGAAGTAGTACTGGGAGCAAAATCCCGATCATCGAAAATGTCAGGGTTAAGTGGATGAATGCCACTGTTTTTGAATGCCTTCTGAACCAGTGATGGTGTGATAACGTGTCGTATTGATAGATATTCTTGAATAAAGTTATAATGGGTGATTCTTACTCCCTGAGCAAGCCATATGTCACAGTGAGAAGACCACTTGCGCTGCAATGCCAAGAACATGCCAACATCAAGGGGCTGAATTTTGTGGGTTGTTTTCGATGGGAGTGCAATAATGATGATGTTATGCTTGTATGCAGCTTCTTGAATTTTGACCGTCTCATGTGAATCATGACCATCAATTGTGAGAATGATAGGCTTATCATTAACCCGATGCTTCTCAGCCTCTGGGACAAAAACCATTGTGAACCAGTGTTCACAAATCTCCTGATCAGTCCAACCAGATGGTGACGTTGCAACACTGAGTTAAATTAGTATAATAAAACCCCTATTATTGAGTCAATACAACTCACCCGCCCATTCCATCAAGCCTCGCATCTTCACCATCAGGCAAAGGGCCATCAGAGAGTACAAAGTAGGGAGACATTGTTGCACCAGCTGCATTTGCACACTCCAGAATTGTCACAAGCTCTAGATTATCGCTATGTTGACAGTAGAAATCCTGGTCCATATTTGCAAAGATAAACTTCGACCCATCACCATTCCGACCACCTCCCATCTGATTTCCTTTCTCATCCATATTCCAATTGTGCGCAGCAGGAATTCCATCATATTTCTTATCAAGATCCCCTCGAAGCTTGAAGTACCCAGTGACTGTTGTCTTATTAAAGTTCTGAGCACGCTTTGGGTCAAGGTGTCGTGGTTTGTGTGTAGAGAGAGATTTCTTGTGGTGAGTGAGGAAACGGTGATGCCAGTTCTGTCCAGGGAGCGTTCCAGTAATGTCATTAACTCGGGCACGTAAATCGCGAGGGTGTAGAGGGTGTGCTGCACCAGATTGATGAACTAGCCAAATTTTGACTGCTACCTCTTCACTTGGCTTAAGGATCTGTCGTGAGGTGCTGTAATCCTTCAGAGACATATGAAGACCACTATTGCGATCTTTAAGAGTCTGCCGTGCAACCTGTAAAATGAGTTTAGCATTCAAGTGTAGGAACTCGAAACCACATTGATTTTACCTTGTATGCCTTTGCAGCCCTTGTGATATTCTTGTGCATGCCATTTGCAACATCTGCAAGTGCCGCCTGGATCTGTGACTCATACTCGGGGTCAGTAGATGCTGCTAGCTTCCCCCGGCGACATCCCATGGCATAGCAATGAATCCCAGCTTGTAACAATCACGAGGGCGAGCGTTCTCGGTGAATTCAATGTCCGATATCGGCAGTGTTGGCAGGTGACACCAATTCGTGACTTTTCCTGGTGTCACGTAGAAAATACTATCTCTATCATTTCTTTATGAAATTGCTTCGTTTCACTTGGAATAGGATATGGGAACATGTTGAATGTATTCAGTGAAGTAGCTAAGTGATTGGTGTAAATTCGAGGTCTGTAGTTGAAAATCACGAAGTAGTGGTGGGTCACGAAGTGACCATAGGGGATAGTAATTCCGTGACAGTCCATTGTTTTGTGAGTCACACTATGACATGTCACGAATAGCAACAGCCAGTCACACTGGCCGAATTCACAGGGACTCAGACCGGAATCGCCATACTTTGGACCCAAGGGCAGCACAGCTTAGTCAGCACATAAACTAGGTTTCTGAGTCGTACTACAGTCCATGCATACCTTTTTTGGCATGTCTCAGTAGCTGCAGCCCACTGTTTGGGCATCATCTTGAAGGAGATCCACGCAAACTCAGCTCTCATGTCCATAAACAAGTGGAATTCAACATCACTGGAGATGTGCATGGCACGGGCATCGATTCTCGTCACAATGGTGAAGAATTGCTGAGAAAGGGTCATCCCTGGGGGCCTAGGAATAGGTGTGAGAGCAGTGGTACCAGCAACTGGGTTTGGGGGAGTGGAACTGGGTGTGACTGTGGGAAGCTGACACTGAGTGCTGATGCCAGTGTCCATCGGCTGTTGTGAGGGAGCTTTGCAGTATGGTATCCAGCTTCTTGGTTTGAGGAAGTGGTCCAGTGTGACTGGAGAAGTCCCCTGTAAATGCAGATCAGAGGTGGGTATAATGAGAGGGGGAAAAATAGGAGGGAAATGAAGTTTTTTGTACAAGGCTACAGATTTATCATTAAGATGAGTTGTTCATAGGTAGAAGGGGAAGAAGGGAGGGGGTAAAAATAGGAGGGAAATGAAGTTTTTCATATGTAAGGAAGGAAGGAGTGAAGAGTGTGCTTACCTGTGATATGGCAACTTCTGGGACATCAATGCTAGTGGCATCTGTCATATGCCACATGATCTTGTGTGGTGGCTTGCGTGCTGCTGCCCTGGGTTGGCCAGAATCTTCAGGTTCACTTTCTGAGATGACGACGACATCATCTGCCTTGCACTTCGTTGTTGGTTGGGCCAAATGAGAGTTGGCCTTGCTGCCAGTGTCAGCTGCTGCTGCTGTGGGGATTGCTCACAGCAATACAACTCACTGATTACTGCACCACAAGCACATCTTCTTTGCAAAACACAGGACTCCCTTCCTAAGTTGAGTCCCCTGGGTGAAGAATTTATATCTGAGTCAATACTGGTAGTAGGTGGTGAGAAGAAATAGCTGCAGAGTTCAAGTACTCACCATCAACCCCTTCACAAGACCTCCGATTTCCAAGAGAGCGACCCCTTTGCAGCTTTCCCGTGCACCTGTGGCGCATGACCCCTTTGCATGACCATATTTTCAACTGTTTGGACCATTTGAAAGCACGTGAGGTTGAAGGTCACGTGATGCCAGAATTTGCCGTACTTACAGAGTCAGAACATGGGCATGCACAGGGGGGCGAGACAAAGCTCAAAGCAGTGTGCATTGCACCCCCATGTCTGTTCCCATTCTGAACAGGAACAATTGATCCTGTTCTCTACAATCTTGTCTTCAGCAGAATAATATCATTGATCCTGTTCTTTCTACCTACAATCCAGCAAAATATATATTGTTCTTCTTGTTCTCTACAATCTTGTCTTCAACAAATATTTAGGGCCTGCTGCACACACGACACATGAGTCGAAAGTCAAATGAAACAAACAGGACAACAAAAACAAATGATGGCATTGGACAAACAGGAATGGACAAACAAACAAACCAAATGAATGATGGACAGAAAATGAATGAACACATGACTGAATGAATGAATGACTGAATGAATGACTGAATGAATGACTGAATGAATGACTGAATGAATGACTGAATGAATGACCAAATGAACAAACAAATGGAAACAAAAAAAATGGGGAGGTAATTAAAAAAGGGGGGGATCATAGGTCGGTGCAAGAATTGGGGAGCTGGGGAGGGAGCCAGTCAAAACTGGTGAGAGACGAAAGAGATCTGCATGCACAACTCACCAAAAAAACCTTACTGCTGCAGATAATTAATCCTCAGCCACTCCTCACTGTTGCAGGAGACAATCCTGTCACAGGGAGTGGTTGGGTCGGTGATGAAGCCCTTGAACAGTTGGAAAAGCACCATGTTATCATGTTATCTGACTCATGAACCTTGGTGCATGAAATTAACAGCTTCAATAATGCTTTGGTCTCAAGCAGGTCTGTCTCTCCTGGTCCCTGCATGAAGACATGCTCATAGACATGCTGGACTGTTGACTTCTCTCCCATAGGCACTGCACATATTCGACGACCTCTGCCTCCCACCTCAACTCAAACTCTGGATGTGGGTGGTTCTTATGGTTACAGGATTCTTTCCATATGCTGACTTGTTTTTCAACCTGTGTTTTAGGTGTCTGTCATTCAATGAGTCAATGACAACATCCTCTGACAGCCAAAAAAAAACTTGCATTTACAGTCCAGCTTCTCTCAAAGGCATTTTTATTGATAGGTGGGATGGATGCCAAGTTTTTGAGGAGATTAAGGACTACTTTAGGCTCGAATACTGACATGTGTCTGAAGTTGTAGTTACTATTGGAGGTGGAGCCACAGATGTGTTTTAGGGGGGTTCTGAGTCCTCTTTTAACCTTTGACAACTACTACCACGCTAGTGTCTTTGACATGATCCCTGCTATACATATATTTTCTCGACACAAGCTACTGCCATTGAAAGAATATTGTCTGAACTTCTGATTGGTGGGTTGAAATTTTTGAATTCACCACATTGTTATTGGAGTGCACACTGATCATGTAAATTCAGGGAAACTAATTACTAGTACACAGTAGTTCAATTGCTCAATGGCTCTGCACAACACCCATATTCACTCCTGCACAGGGAAAGCTAGCACGCACAAAAATGCAGAGAGAGCACTTGATGTGTTCACCAGTGGCAACAACACTGTCAGAATTCAGCCAGATATTGTTACAGTACGCTTAGGCCCTATTCATTTTCTCTTCTGTCTTACCATTGTATTACATCATGATCGCTTACTACTGCCGTCACTAGATGACCGATATCTCCTTTCTTGGATTGCTTACCTTTTCTCGCGCATACATGCTTAATTAGGCGGTTGCTCTTTGTCCCAGTACCTGCCCTAAATCTCTCCTAGGTCCTCTATAAATACGCGCTCTTGTACTATGTAGTTCTTTACTTTAATCTTACTGGGTTTTCACCAGATACTTGATTTCCTTCGACTAAGCCTTCCAAGCTTAGTCGTCTGAACCGATCTCTAACTTAGAGCACTCCTCTTCGTTAGTCTAAAACCTCTGAACCTAACTTCGAGATCCTATCTTGTCGTTAGCTATTAGCCTCGCAAGCGGACTTCATTGTCATTGCGTAGCTAGACCAGACTCAACCCCAAAGGCTCTTTTCTGAGTCTAGGTTGTTTAGAACCTATCCCAGTTCGTAACAGATATCCAGGTTCATCCCGCCGACATCACACACTTCATGCAAGTTGGATTCAATGAATAGATCAACTCTTTTGCAAACTGCTCAGGCTTTCACCCATCCGTTATTCAAGACATCTACAAAAATGTGAGCAGCTACAAAGACACAGAAGGTGGTGAAGGCCATGCACATTGCTGCCATGGAGTTGGCTAAATTCAAGATCCAACAACTGAGGATTCAGAGACTGCAAGAAAATTCAGACTTGGAGGACTTGTATGAGAGGCCAGACAGGGCCGAGGTCGAGATGGAACTCAAAGATTCAGACTCGGAGGACTTATATGAGAGGCCAGAGAAGAGGCCAGGACAGAACCCAAAGAAGAAGAAAACAATTGAATTGGTGAGTAAAACATGCACTGTGATACTGATTCTACTTGAAGCGGCATTTGTAAAGCTATGGTAACTATTCAATACACTGTTGTTGTGTACCACAAATACAAATGAATAATCAAATTCACCTTGGAGATATGGCCATTAGAATAAGGACTGGGCCGATGGCTGCTCTCCATCAAATGTCAAACATTGTGTTGAAACCGACTCTCTTAGTCTTAGTCTTAACCAACATTCACACACTAAGTAAATATGGAGGGTGCATACCTAATTGACTGGTAGCAGCTCAAGAGCATGAACCAATTGGACAAGGGTGGGATATTCACAGGACCTACTGGTAGATAATGATAATTCAGATAATGATTGAAAACTCAAAAATAACATGAAAGACACCAACCTAGACAGTGGCCGTCCTCCCTGTGATGAGACTCAGCATCATCAGTAACAACCTCAACCAGTGACAGATGAAACAAGGGTGCAGGTTGTGCCTGTGCCATAGGATGAACAGGCTCCCTGGGATCATTTTCCGGCTTTGGAAGTTGGAGCCCCTGCGAACCCCTTGGAATCTTCTGGGCTCTGCCTGTGGCAAGCCCCCTCTCGCCATGACCAATTTTTCAGAGGTCATGCAAATTCTATCCACCTCATGTGACAGATGTGATGAAGACAAAAATTGTTCTATGTGTTGCTAACAGTTTTTGATGTGAGTAGCAAGAAATCAGATTTCATTGTGTACTCAATACATCTGATTTCTGTGTGTCATAGCAATGAATTTTGTAGCTATTTGGGCTCAAACCCAATGGGTTTGTGACCCAAAACATTGTTTCAAACGTCCAGGATGAGCCATTATTCCCAAAAACCAAGGAGCCCAGCGATGCATTAGGTGCAGCATGGACTCCCTTTTTTAAGGAGAAGGGTGACTAAATTACGAACCTTGTCAATATACAGGGGGCATCATGTATCTGGTGAAAGGTTCCAAAGCTAGTGAGCCTTGCAAGTATGGCACTAATATTAGTGTGTGTTTGTGCAGATAACTTGTGAAGGCTTCACCCGACCATCTTCCCATAGTCTTGATGACATCAAATGGAATTCCATGCAATAAATATTCCAGGGTTCCCCCAATTTACAATCCACACCCTTTCATATTTCCAAGGCCCGCACTCTTTATTATTCTGCTAACCTGTTTCCAAAGTTCTGACCTAGTCAATGGTCTCGCTCTTTTACAGTGTTTCCATGTAAAGACTTGGAGGTGAGCATTTAGTTCTGGATTGTTAACTGTGAAATGATTAAGCATGGCATCTTTAGGGTCTGTGGCATCTAGTGCTGCTGCAGTCTGGTCCAGAACCACAGTTCTCATGTCAGCCAGAACCAGACTGGAAAGCGGTTCTGGGTTCTGGGTATTCCCAAATGGTCTGGTTCTGGTTTGACCTTTCTGAACCTTCCTGAACTGAACTTCAACTTCAACTTCAACTTCAACTACAACAATGATGGTGGCCATGCCAACATCAAAATATCATCTTCGAGATTTGCATTATCAGTTAATCAGGCTACTGTTAGCCTTTTTGAAGGTGAGTACTAATCAATAAACTTTTAAGACTCTTACTGACTGACATATGTTTAACTATATCACAGATATCTACCTGTTGCAGTCTATATGCTTCATGGATCCTCCACTGGCTGTCAACTCTAATGGATCTCCTTGGATATTGTTGCTCTGGGGTGTTAGGGTTTGCTCCATGCATAAAACAAGGTGCCAACAACAAAACTGTGAGTTATATGCCTGACGATGTCTGAAGACTGCTGTGCTCTCAATCCTGATGGCTCCCTCAAGGATGCTTCTGAAATTACTTTCTTTAATGATCCTAATAATGAAGTACCATTGCCCTAGGTCTCATCTTCCACCCAGCCATCATCTTCAACTGCATCTACAAAGGATCCCTTCTCCATTCTGCTCAAGGCTGGATGCACCCCAGCAACAGTCGCAGCTGGTTCTCGGTGCTCTGGTCAGCCTTCAAAACCATCAGCTTGTATTCATGATGCTGACAATGCCTGCAGGCTGTCTTCAACTTTGGACACATGGAAGTGTGCTTTATTAAGCATTATGGACCATCCAGCACCCAAGAAAATTGCCATGTGATGAATCTTGTCTCCTCTTGACCCTGAAGATGAAGATGTACCTTCTACACCTGCTTCTATGCCTGATCTGGGAGAGTTGTCTGCTGACAAGCTGATCCCCCAACCAGAGGATGACAATGAGGCTGATGAATCTACTAAGTCCGAGAATGGGTGTGCTACTTTGACTGTACATGCTCATATGTTTATTGTCTTCCTTGAGCCTTGACTTATGCCTGTATTTAGCTTTCAAAAAGTGAACATACAGTGGATGTTAGGACTATATTTACCCACTTACCTGATAAGTGGGTCTGTACATTGTGCAAGTAAGTGGTCCATTTTGTTTTCAATATTTCATTTAATAACTTTCAAACAAGGGATGCTGGTGAACCAGTACAGAAGCATACACCTTGCAGAGGTATTTTAATGCTATGCATGCACATTGTCCATCACAAAAAGTCACATTTTCAGGTCTATAAGGATCTAACCCAAGGGTAGTCTGCAATGTGCATCTGTGCCTGTTGCGCTCCAGCGCTTGATAGTGTGAGCAAAGATTCCCTCCATGTCAGCAGTGTTTTCAGTCTTGCAAGTAGGAGCTGCTATAACACAGAATAAAGTTTGTCTTCACCAAAGCATGCAACACTAATGACAGTGACCTCCTTCCCAAGGTGGACTTCCTGGTTGTGAATCTTGTGAGCAATTCTAACAGTGGAGTCATATGTGTGCAAGACTGGATCAACAAGGTTGGAGTGCTTCCAACAAAGACCACCAATCATGTTATGCTTGCTGAAATGGATCGCCATCTCTTCAAGGGCCATTTCATCAATCTTGAAGCTGACACCACATAAATTTGAGATGCCCTCCCAAGTGCTGAGAATGATATTGCATATGTTTTCATTGAACTGCTCAGGACGGATGGGACCAATGGTAGGTGTAATAGTAGTAAAGGTAGAATGAGCACAAAGAGTGCGAATGGAAGGGACTCAGATACCAAGCTTGTGATTGAGTGTGTACAAAAGCTGGTGTCCTCTGAGGCGATATACTAGAGTAGCGATGTCAATATCACTGGAACCATATCTCCGGGGGCGATATACACCCTCAATGGCGTCTTCTAACTTGTTGATGACCTCCCAGACACTGGCACCATTGTCCATTGCAATCTTAATGACTTTGTGAAGACGGGGGACATCATTTTTGGATATCACCATCAAGAGGCAGCTGTAGTTGTCAAGCTGTGTGAGGGACGTCATATATCTGTGGGAATCATTGCAGGTCTATTTCTACTCAGTAGGTGTAAGGATTGAACAGTTCCTACGCATGGATCAAGCCTTAATCAAAGAGCTTGAATCCAAATGGTCTATACCAGTCACGTTGTCTTCTTAGATAGATGATCTATAGATGGAACACCTACAAAACCAATCTATCTCCACGGTCAGCGATCCAGACAAATACCGATGACTGATAACGTGGTTGTTCGTGGGTGGTTCTCTAGTGATACCTAAGCTACGGTCAGTAGAAGGTACTGTGTGAGGTCAGCAATGTGTGTGGCTATGACTACGATGATGACAAATGAAAGGAAGGAAAACAAAATGAAAAACACGTACTCGTGTCCTGGACGAAGGATGTCTTGAGACAATCTTATCCCAACAGACTGTGTGGAGTTATAACGATCACTCCCTCAGCGCAAAACAGGTAGGACCAATGGTCAGGACTAGTCAATGCTTAGAGTCTTTACGTACTACTGAACCTGCTGCCAAGGTACTCACAATGAGTATTAAACAGATACAGGAACGGACGTCCTTGGCGTTCAATACCAAGTCCCCTTTCAGTAGCTAAAGCTGTGGCAATGAAACCCTGGCTCACTCTCTCTACTCAGATGTGTGAGGTCAAGCGTACACTTATCAACTCCTAACGTCTCCCCCACTAAGCTATTCTAAGTCTTAGGTGGTCTAAAGAGACAACACAAGTGTGTGGAATATCTTATGCTTGAAGACAAAGAAATCCAGAAAAATAAAAAAAAGAAAACAGAAAAACAAACAAAAGGGACAGTACCAGGCCTTGCTGGTTGTGGAGGACAATGAGCTCACACTAATTACTGTCTCACTGAAGGGTACCTTCACCAATCTTACAGTCTCTCACTGTTGTTGGCTATGATCACACCTCACACTAGTAATTGGGGGTCAAAAGTTCTCTGGACTCACTGCTCAAAGTGGGCCCTTTATATAGACAAATACATGTGGCTGTGTGGTACTAGTACAATATAGTTTGCTACTGGCATAATAAGGTTACTAGGAGTCATTATGAGTCATATGGAGTCATAAACCTTAATCTGAGTCATATGGAGTCATGAACTTTAATCTGAGTCATTTGGAGTCAGGCTGAGTCATATCAAATGAGTCACTGTGGTTTATAGCTGAGTCATGTCAAGCACAGGTAAATCATGTGACTTTCCTGTGGCCTAACAGAGGCAAAGCAAAAGGTCTAGAGCTGGTTACATAAGTTATGGACTCTCTCTCAATATTTACACTTCTTAGTTGTTTATTGCAATGGTTTTTCAACATGTCCTTCGTATTTAGGGTTTTGTGCCTTTTCCCACAGGACAATTCATGCGGGAAATAATTTTCTAAGTCACCTGACATGCGTGAGATTCTTTCTTAGTCATCCTCACAGCCTTCGGAGTAAAACTGGTTACATAAAAAAATCTTCAAAAATAATCAAGCCTAGAGGCAAAAGTGAAAAAAATGGACTATTAATGTGTGCTCTAGTTTATAGGCTTAGGGTGAGAGAGGATTAGTCAGCCATGCACCAAACCAGTTTGGTGCAGGTCATCCAGTGGAAACTGAGAAATCAATCGTCCCCGATTGTCAAAATGGAGGGGTTGGGGTATCTGGTGCCAAGCTGGCAATGTTGGGTTCATCTTCCGTATTTGGGAAAGGGTATCGTAAGGGATTGGTCATAAGGTTGTTCAATGGCAAAGGAGGCAGCTCTTCAAGGGCCTCACCCTCTCGAGCTCTTCTCAGCTCTCGCTCCACTTCATCTATCATGTTGTTTAATTCCCGTGCCACATTGAATATGTAGGTGCATGTGGGACATCTCCATCGCAACAGGTATGAGCCTCTCATTCGGATCCCTGCATAGGCACGCAAATCAACTTGGTAGTGAGGATCTCCATGCGGGTGCATTTCCATTGCATGCCATGTTAGCGAGCTTCCCAAGCAGTCTATTTGGCTTTCTGCTATGGTGAGCTGCTGCCGAAGGTGTTGCTCATTAGTGTAAATCTTGCCAAGGCGAAGATTTGTAGTGGGAAGGATTCCGGGCTCAGGACAAGGGTTTGGTTCATGACCGAGTGCAACCCAGGTTGCCCTATTCATCTTTCTCCAAGTTGGATAGTGGTAGTGGGGTAGGTGCGGTTCCTGGTTCTCTTCAGATAACCAGTATGTCGACTGGTGAAAACGAAAAGTGCAAGCGTGTATGTAGTATACAACAAGATGGCGCGAATGGGCATGTGAGCCGGTTTCTGTCTTACTCTAGCTTTCGTAATCCAAGGTTACGTAGATGTCCAAAATGATTTAGCTACTAAAGGAAGGGATAACAGGCAGTAAAGAGAAATATTCTTCAAACTACAGTGGGGGTAGTGGGCCCAGGTTTCTAACTTGACTCAATAACTCATCCAAACGGTGGTCCTGAGAACTGCGTACCAAAATTTCTCCACCTTCACTTTGTCTGCCAATTTCAAAACTCTCAGCTCCCTCAGCTTCTTTCTTCAAGTCCTCTAATACCCGCCGGATTGATGCAGAGGTGGGAGGGTAGTAAGTGTCAAGGCGAATGGTGCACTGTTTGATCCAACGCATGAAACGAGCGCTATCTGGAAGGCGAATTATGCCAAGAGGCAGGATGAGTTGGACATGGGGGCAAGGGTAGGGATCATTGGGATCATGGGTGACTGAGGCAATGCTGACAATCAGGACATTGTCATAGTGCATTACTACATGAGAGATGCGCCCAATGAAGAAGTTGCGGAAAGGGGAGGTGTCTTCCAGGCATACAATGCTATGGAAGGGGATGGGGGTCTGGTGGCTTTCCCGCATGCGCTCATATGTCCACCGCCGTTCCGTTGCTGTGGAGTATGGCTCTGGCTTGGTACGAATAGTGGGGTACCGGTGTGCTGGGTCAATGAACAAAGGAGCAGAGCGGTGGCGGCGGCGGCAGAAAAGTGTGTTTAGAATAGCCATAGGGGTAGCAAAAATAGATTTAAGGGAAAGAGTGACAATGAGCAGCGCTGTTTTCTAAGCAGCGGAAAACTGGGGGGTCGCCCTACACTGGGTGTTGATTATATAGGTGCTCTAGCAGGGTCTCAGGGTGCTTCTCTTTGGGGATCGGCACTTATTACTATATTGGGCGGACGTGTGACTTTACCGCTGATCGGAACCCTGAAGGGACCTAATTAATGTTCTGCCACTTTAAATTAAAACTGCTAAAGTTTTTAGGTTTTAAAATGAATCTATAGATCTGCCAAAATTAAAGTTCTTTCATTTTGTTCTATTAAGGTACCGAGTCAATTTCCTGTCCCTCCGCACGTAACAACCAATGACATAGTAGGTAACATGTGACACACTGTCTTCTTATGAGTCGCTGATGTCCAAATTCCCATAAAATAAGTAGGGTTGTTAAGTAGCCTGAAGACATAGTAGAATGGGAACAGCTTATATGGTGTATTAACAGGGTCATGCAGGCAGCTTGTGTCTCAAGCAACAGGTGTTCATCTGAGACTACTTGTGCAACTATTTCTGTGTTAGGGGCATTGTCTAGTCCAGGGGAAATGTCACCCATGACTGAATTTCTTCCTTCTCAATTTCTTTTAGGTGTGATTCTGCGTTCTGGGCCCAGTGTTCTAAGCTAGCACAAACTGGGCAAATCCAATTTGGTTGAGTGAGGAATGAATCCCGCTCTTCTAGGTTTAATGATTCCGTAATGTGTGCGTTTCCAGGTTCCAGCTGAATGTTCTGTTCGTCTCCTGCAGTTTGGGTGTGTTTGTCCAACACGTGGCTAACCCAATTAGCAGTGATATGGAGCAAGTTGGTACGGGCCTTCTTCCGCCATACCTTTAACTCCTGTGGGGTGTAAGTAACTTTGCTAGTCATTTAAAGCCTCAAGTTCAGGGGCAAAACTCTCCTCCTCTGCTTCTTCAAGTCCTTGAGAGAGTTTGCGCAACTTTTGTGAGTCTCTTGTTATGTATGGTAGAAGTCTAAAGGCGGCTATTCCTCGGCGCGATATTGTGCCATCCATTTCACTTAGTACGTACGATCCTCCCCGAGTTCTCCGTTCTACTACAAATGGGCCAAGATAGCGGGGTTTTGTCTTCCGATTTAATTCCTTCTCAATCCGGGTGTTACGTACTAACACCAGATCTCCTGGCCGATACGCTTCTTTCCTCATTCGCTTTGCATATCTCCTTTCAAACTGCTCTTTAGACTTGAACCTAGCCTCTTTCAAAGTCTCTGCTGCTCTCTCTATATCTTCTGGACGTCTTTCTAACTGGCGGATTCGGAGGGCTAACAGATCCTCTGAACTCATTCCACTCTTGAATCCATCTATCATAAAGGTAGCCTCTGCCAAATCAAATGGCAATACGGGGTGAACTCCGTGCACTAGGTAGAATGCAGAAAAGCCTGTTACCCGACTAGTGGTAACTCGGTCTGCAAATAAGGTTTGGGGGATCTTCTGAGGCCATTGCGTAAGGTTATCATCACATGCCTTCACCAGTGCTTCTCGTAATATGAAGTGCCCCCTTTCAACTACTCCGTTTGCCTGGGAGTTATATGGTGAAATTGTAACATGTGGGATGTTAACTTTATGCATAAGGGCTGAGAAAGCTCCCTGGACTTCGGGTCCATTGTCAGTTGTTACTTGACCAATAGCTCCATAACGACAATACAAATCTTCCCAAAAGAACTTACTAAGGGCCTTGGCAGTGGGTGCCTTCAGGGGTCTCCCTTCCACATACCGGGATAAGTCATCCCTTGCCAGGACAATATACTTGAATCCTTGGGCTGGAGGCATATGCATGATGTCAATGTACACTTTCACAAAGATTGTTGAAGGGGTAGAAACTGTGATGGGAATGTGCATTTTTGTGGTGCTTCGGATCTGACAGGGGTGGCATGACTGCACATGATGTCGTACATCCAGGAATAAATGGGGCCAGAAGAATCTCAGTCTGATTGTCTCCCAGGTAGCAGCTTCTCCTCTGTGCCCTAACTCTTCATGGGCTTGGGTTAGTATGGTTGCACGTTTTTCTGGGTTGAATACTACTAATAATGGTGGCCTAGCCTGCATCTTTTTGTACATCTTTCCATTTTGCACAAAGAACCTGACAGCCTTCTTCAAGAATCGCTTCTTTCCAGAAATACTTTCAAAGGACGGGGTTTCTAAGGTAGTCAGGAATTTGAATATATCCTTTAGATTCTGCTCCTGGAAGCTGGTTCCCATAAATACTGCAGATGGAGGCAACTGCTTTTTCTTAGGTAATACTGTAGTCCTGAAACAAGCTTGGGACACTCCACTGTAGAGTGCCAATTCATCTAGCCATGAATCATCTGGTGAGTCAATGATTTCTCCTTCTCCTAGACCTCTCCTTGATAGAGCATCTGGTCCTCTGAATTTGCTAGCAGGAACATGAATGAGTTTAAAATCAAATAGGAGGATTCCTTGAATCCACCGGTTGATTGCGGCGTTGGGTTGAAGGTCAGGCTCATTTAGCATTCCTTTGATATACTTGGCATCTACTTCCACATGGAGCACTTTCACTCCAATAATGTACAAGCGGAAATGACGAAGAGCTCGGTAAAGTCCATATAGTTCTAATTTCGGTTGCGAATAACGGGCTTCTACTTCATTAAAGGGTAAGGATCCATATCGGGCTGGTCGCTTACGTCCTTTTTCATCAATCTGAGACAGAATGATCCCCGCTGCCATGTAACTTGAATCTACTGATAAGATAACTGGTAGTTCCGAGGTATAGTCAATGGATCGCAAAGCAGGTGCTGAGGCTACCAACTTCTTCAAAGTCTCAAATGCTTCCTTTCTCCTTTCATCCCAGACAAACTCTGTATCCTTTCTCCATAACTCACTTAGGGGTCTAGCCAGTGTGGAGTATCCTGGAATCCATATACGAACTGTTCCACATAATCCCAGGAATGCTCTAGCTTCTTTAGGGGTTGTCAAGTCAGGCCAGTTAAGGATCTTGTCTACCTTAGTTTTGTCAGGGATGCGCCCTTCAGGGGTGCAAGTCTGTCCAACAATCAGGACTTCTGGGAGGCACAGCTGAATCTTAAGAGCTGAGAATGTGGCACCAGCCTCTTTGATACGGTGCATAATGCGATGAACATCCAAGGCATGGAGCCATATGAATTTACGTATTCCTGGATTTTCTTTCAGGACAGAGGGTTGACCATGCTCATCTGGGAATGTACTTGTGGGCCCTTTGATAGGGAGGTCATCTATAAAAATATTGGCCTTCTCAGGGATCTCATCTTTCAGCACAAAGGTCATGCATTTCTGAAATTCTGCTGGAGAGTTTGTGAATCCAGTAGGGAGTGAAGTAATGCGAAGCAATCCCAGGGGTGTCAGGAAGGCAGTAAGGTCTCTACTTGATGGGTGCAGCTTCCTTGCATCAAATCCCCAGAATAAGTCAAATACTGTATAACATTGAGCTCCTGCAAATGGCTCTACAAAATCATCGAGAATCGGAGGTAATCCTGCATCACGAATGGTAACTTTGTTCAAAGGCTGCAGATCATGGACTATCCTTAGCTTTCCATTCTTCTTGACTACACAGAACCATTGTGATCTGTAGGCAGACTGACTGGCTTCATACACTCCTGCATCGATTTTTAGCTTGAGAACTTCTATAACCTTTTCTCGTATCCCTGGTGGAATAGGGATATTCTTATATTCCCATGGAATATGTGGGACAGTGGGAATAATGTAGGGTGAGAAATAAGATTCTTTCAGAGTACCCCTATCAGTATCTTCAAAGGCTAGGGCATCCTGATGTAGCCACATAATATGTCGAAACAATTTCTCTTCTTCTGGGAGTAAAAATCCTTTTGAATTAATTTTCAAAGCCTCCACTCGCTCTTTGGTGAGCTTTGGCGTATATGCTACCTCAGGAGGATGGGGGGATAGGGGTATGAGGGTGTCTAATGGATCATATGGGACATTTCGGGTCACTTGGGCTTCCTGGGGAAATACTCCCGGAACCGGTTTTACCTTCTTATCGACTCGCTTATACATTGTGAAAGATTTTGCATTGTCCTGGTCTGAGGGGTCTTTAGGAGTCCAAAATAGCCCATCATCCTGGCTATTGAGGGTCATAGCCCATATTGAATCTCCTGGCTCAAAATGCTCAGCAACACTATCAATCCATATAGATACGTCATCGTTGTCATTCCCCGAGTCTTCTTCTGACGGGTCTTCTTCAGACATTTGTGTGTGGTCCACATAGCTCTCCTCGTCGCAGCTATCTTCAGTACTTACTCGTATATAGTATCCATGGCACAGCTCTGCACGTTCAGGGTACTGTGCTAAAGGCTGGGATTGTATGGGTTCTGAGGTAAGCGCTAAATACTGTATTGAATGCCGTACACTATTGTGTCTTACGTCCCTGCTCAGGTTCGCATGACACCATGTTACTAGGCTCGGTAGTATTTCATTTTGGTTGTTAGGGGTACGTGTCACTAACCCCTGTGTTGTATTGAATAGGTGTAGGGTATCTGTCAGTTTTGATATTGCTGTCTGTCTACGCAGTTCTGGGGTACTAGTCCCTACTAATACATAATTTGATATACCCTTAACTAGGGTACTCTGATGTTGAGGCAGCTCCTGGTGCCTAGCAGTATGTGTAATTATTGCTTGGATACAGCATTCTTGCTTTAGTTGAGCTCCGAGACTGGTCACGTGACCAGTCGCGGCGCGGAATTGATCCTTTGCTTCATTGAGTGCCGTGCTGCTTATTTCTCGTGTGAAGGACTTAGACTTAGGCCCATGTAAGTAAATCCAGACCAGTTTCACTATGTAGGCAGTAGACCATAGGGTGACATTCAGATAAGTAGTAAGTACATAGGTAATCAGCATAATGGTAACATACACCCATTCACTTGTCATAACCGGAACGAGACGGCCAATACAAACACAAACTATTTGATCACGCATACTATCGTACATAGACAAAATACACTCATTCGGAATTTGCAAACCTCGGACCCAGGCACGCCGATCATGATCGAACAAATCTTTCCAAACGCGTAAGGTAAATGACGTCGTGCGCACCACAACGACAGGGCGTGATATCATAAGTACAAGATACGAGAAAAAACTAAGTACCAGATACGAAACGCAGCAGTAATCCAAAAAGACGCATGTCGCAGACTGAAACGAATGAATTGAGACGTTTGAATGTGTGATGAAAGGAAACGTACCCCGCCTAAGCCACATAGTAGGGACCTTCACGCTTCGTATTGAAGCATAACTCCTGCTGAGACTCGGCACAATGTAAGAGGGCGTTGACTCTGATGTTCGGCTTGACGCCGGTACCCGCGGAGCTCGTCGAGGGAATAGTTTTGCAGGAGCTCGTGAACCGTGTCCTCGTCTGGGAGGGAGAGCTCGAGGAGGTCGTCAATGGTATCAGCGAGTTGAAAACTACCGTAGAAACGAAACGTGCCGGACGCCGTGCGCAATGCGGCGGTTTCTTCCAAGGTGAACAGAGGGTTGGAGGAAGGGCAGAGCTGGAGAAAGAAGGTAGCACGGTTGACCGTGGCGGGGATGCAGCGTACACCGTCGACAACGATAATGAAAATGTCTTTGAGCATGCATTCCTGCGACTGAACTGGGGTGAGTGTGGCGTGAACGAGGTGAAGGATGGTGCATGCCGATGTACGCATGTCTTTGAGTTCGAGCAGGCGGGTGTAAAGGCGGCTGTTCCCCCGCGGGATGTGCTTCGCGTAGTCAGTAGCGTTATAATGAAAAATTGAACTGGGGCGGGTGGTATGGAAGCTCGCGAGCTCGAGCCCAAGCTCGCGGGTTCCTTGCTGAGCCATGGCACCGGCTAAGGTCTGGCAGGCACGAATCAATCGATTGACGAGTTGCTCGTCGTATTCTCCAGTGAATGGGAGTGGGTCATATTGTAGTTTGTCGTAAGTGAGCCCGAAAGCAACGGGGGTGTTTCTGGGGGTAAGGTCAAACTTCTCGTCCTGCTCCTCCAGCGCATCCTGCGCGTGGTTGAACGTAAGTGCAGGCACGAGCTGCGGCATCACGCGACGTGAGAGCGGGTCTGCGAGATCATGGGCGAGGTGGGCGAGTCGTTTCATAGCTGGGGAGAAAGCGGGGTCGGTGGGATATTCCGTACTGGGAGGAAGTTTGGCGGCTGAGACTACGGACGAGGCGACGTCGCTCTCATAGTCAGAGACGCCCGACACGTCCTCTGCCTCTTCTTCATCGTCCAGCAATTCCACCCATCCTTCAATAAGTTGGGTGCTTCTGGTAATATAGTTGTTAGTGGTAGTAGACGGTAGTAGCTTCGCGAAAACAGGATCGTATACTAACGGTCCGCACTTAGAGACAGGGCCGGTCTCGGTCTCCTCAGTGGGCGTAGAGGGCGGCGGGCTCGGGCTTGACGCTTTGACAAGCACGCGGGGAGGGGTAGGAAGGTCGGTAGAGGGAGAGGAAGGTGGGGAGACTGGGGGCGTCTTTCGACGCTGGTCATCCTTAGCATCCGTAGCGTCTTGCTGTAGTCGTTTAGTATTCCTGCAAAATTTAGTTGTTTCGTCAAACTCATCCTTGGTGGTCGTTAGTAAGGGCGAGTAGGTCAGGCGTGGGTCAACACTTGGCTGAGCAGCATCCTGTGAGTAGATAGTGTCAGTAGAAAAATTAGTTAAGAAAAAACTTACCGAAAAATTGGGCTCGAGAACATCGGGGAGCTCAATAATGTCGTCCTCTGACATATGGACTAAGTCAGAGAATTCAATGGTGGGGAGAGGAATAGTTCTAGTGTGAAAACGGCGGAAGTCGTCGTCGTATTGCTTAAGGAAAGGGCCAGTTGAAATACGTTTGGCAAACGCAAGTGGAGTGGGTGATCGGATTGATCGAGCGTCGAGAGGAAGCTCAACCACGGGTATAGTGACATTCCCATAATGGGAGATCAGATCGGGTTCTGCAAATTTGGCGCTAACTACTATACTTGGTAAGAATTCTCCCACGTGACTTGCTTCCTCCCGCAGATCTTTGAACTGGGAGCTATTGAGTACTAAGTAATCGGCCTCGTGATTACCATTTATGGAATGCGCGTGTGGGATATTTGCAGTGTGCCGATACACGTGATGTCCGGGATGTGTGAACCGCATCTCATGAGTAGATCCGGCGTACTGAAGCATTTCCGGATTAGGTTGAAATAAGGTGATAGCGCGGTTAGGGGCCATTGTGACTGATGGGTATGATTCACACATTTCCTCTCGTTTTCCTTCCTCTTTTATAGATTTGCCCATAGTAGTACTATCTATAGATTGTATAGTACTATTAATTAAATCTACACAATTATCTACCATTTTTGAGACTTGATCGACGATACTGTATTGAATTTTCTTGAGTATGCGTCTGCAATCCTCGTGATTTGCCTTATTAGGCAATGCCAAAGCAACCGCGTCCGAAGCGGTGATACTATTTTTAAGTGCTTCTTGATCGGGTTCTTCGGTCCCGGAACTTTCCGCGCATGTAATCTGCCAGCTCTTTGCGCCGTTCTCACGGCTTCTTCTATTTTTGGAAGGTACTACTAACACTTCGGATATCTGATCATTAGTAGGGCTATTACCAAATTCGAGCCACGTGCCTGTAGGGCGCTCGTGTATAGATACTACATTATGAATTTGCCAAGGCCTTCCTAGTAGAATATCAAATGGCACGCGTTTTCCTACATACATTTCCGCAATAGTAAGTACGGACCCAATAAAAACGGGTACCTGGGACACGAGGCCCTTTAAGTCCCCTTTCCCGCCATTTGCGTCTTCGAGTATCAGCGTCTTACTCCGGTTGATCGGTAAGCTGACAAATTGTTCATATATTCGCTCTGATACTATATTTAGCTGACTCCCGGTATCTATTACCGCTTTTAGATTATTCCCGAGAATCGTGATCGGGAGTTCGATTAACGGCTCCTTCGTCCTTCCCTCAGATATTTCCGCAATTCGAAATCCCTCAGCCGCAAACCCATTCCTTACTGGTAAGTCATTTCTTAAGTCTGCGCCCTTCTTATTACTTATTTTGGGTTTGATTGACTCGGCCAGAAGCCCGGCCAATTCTTTCGACACGCCAAGAATTTCTCCCGCGGTTAAAGATACCGGTACGTCTAATATCCTATTTAGTACATGTCTTGCGCTGATGCCTTCGGCGAGTTCTGATCGCCTCATTCCTGTTTTAGATTCGACGACTTGATCCGAAGGCTTAAAAGCCTTCGGATCATTACTAGGTATGTGTCTTAAATTGTCTCTCCCCTGTTTCCGTACTGACTCTATCTTTTTTTCTTTTCTCAGCTTATCATCTTCCATGACGACGTCGTCGTCCTGCGCATCATACCGCGCCTTCTCGACGCTGGGCGCAATCCCGTGCGCTTCGCGCTTCCACTGTGTCTTAGGTTCGTTTCTTTCTCTTACTTCTGTCCTTCTTTCTTCTCTCTGTTCTTTCTCTACTAAAGGTGCGTTTTCTTTTTCTTCCCTGGGGTTTCCCTGGGGTTTTCTTACTGATTCAGAACTTTCCTTAGGTTCCGCCAACTTAAATTCACGCGCTTCGGGCACCATCGGTTTAGGCGGAGGCGGCACGCTTGACTTTCCTAAGGTTTCACTTAAAGGCTTGGGTAGTTTAGACACAGGTGCGTACTGCCTTCCTCCTCTCAACTCATATCGCTGACGTTGCTCTTTTTTCATTTCCTCACGCGCGTCCCGTCCCTTTGACGGATAGACGCCATCGAATATTTCTGTTCGCTTGCGCGCGCCCTCACGCTGGGTCCTATATGCCGGGTAAGCTCTCATTCTTTCTTGCTCCGTCTCTTCATTACTGATATATCCGTCTTCCCAACAGTTTTCTGATGTATTTGCCTCACTCTCGCTATCATCATCACACGCATTCTCCGTCCACTTAATAAAGTGAGTTTTTGCTGATCTAGTCCAATTTTCGTACGCGCTAACTAATGTTTGGCCCGGCCATCTTCTCAGGGGTATCTCTCCCGGCAACATTACTAGTCCGTTCCGCGTTCTGATCAATTCTCCCCTAGTAAGTAATTCTTCTATTTTTGGACATGTAGCTAATCCATGATTTTCTTCTCCGCACCCATAACAGGTAGTCCGCTCGGGATAGGGGTTTGACTGATAGTTAGGGGTACTACTAGCTCTATTAGGCATGTTACTGTAGTTACTACTGTTGTTGATTCCCTTGGCTATGTTACTGGTTTCCCTCTCTCTCTGTGTGAATCTAGCACTAGGAAATCTAGTGTCTCTTAAGCCCATAGCATATTCTTTCCTTTTTCTCTCTAAGGGACTCTCAATGATATCCTTGACTGCGGGATCTAAAGTGATAGCTTTGTAATATAGTGTACTATAATTAGCATCACCTATTTTCATCCTGCCCAGTTGTTGAATCAAATTCTCTACTTCCTCGTGTGAACTTTGCTTAGAGGCTCTTTGCCGGTGTACTGCTTTGCGAGTCTTGCTGATAGGGGTTTCTTCGTCCTCAGAACTATAATCCTCAAAGCGAGTCTTACGTATAGCAGTCTTACGGGTAGGTAAGTGTGTCTTATACTTTGCTCTCTTTGAAGACTTAGCCTGCTTCTTATATTCTTCTTCTGAACTTGACTCAGAGTCCGAGTCCGTGTCTGTGGAGCTGTCTGATTGGTCGCTCTCCGACCCTTCTGTATCTGAATAAACTAGGTCAGTATCAAAGCGGTCCCGCTGCAGGATCTTTTCTGCTGCTTGGGATACCTCATCAAAGGTGAATGGTGTTGTCATATCTCTTAGTGGTGTCGGTGCCAATAATCGTGCTTCAATCTTGTTACGTAAAGTCCTGGGTATTCCCTTCCAAAAATAGGTAGCATGGTCATTACTTGAAATCTTATTCTTTGCTAGTAGCCATCCTCCTATGACTACAAATTCTCGTGTATACTTCTTCCATTCAGACAGTGTCCGTATAGATGAAGATCGATGCTTGCTAACAAAGTTCACCAAACTGCGAACTTTATATCGCTTGGCATCCCGGTCTGCATCAAAGAAGCTTATGAAATCAGCCTTTAGCTGGGTCCAGTTATGGCTCCTATAGCTTGGCAGGATCTCGATGAGTCGTGTGATGCTTGATGAACAGTATAGGGTAACATTCTCGCACTTCTCCTGGTCAGTGGTGACATGGTACTGAAGACATAACTTGTCGAAGTGACGGATAAATTTCTTGACTTCATTATACTTGCCCCGGAACTTAGCAGGTGCATGCTTTCCTCCTGGCAAGGGTAGTATAAGAGGAGCGTGAACAGGTTGCATGGGTTGAATTGGTGCAGCTACCATAGGATTGGGTGCAGCTGCTGTAGGGTTTGGTGGTTGAGTACTCATTGATGAAGAGGATAGGAGTAATGTTGTTGAGCTAATGTAGGTTGATGATGAGAGAAGATGACTGGTCTGGATGTGCTTGGGTAACTAGTATAGCAATACCACCCCTCGCGGTGGGCTCCAGTAATGTCTTCTTAGATAGATGATCTATAGATGGAACACCTACAAAACCAATCTATCTCCACGGTCAGCGATCCAGACAAATACCGATGACTGATAACGTGGTTGTTCGTGGGTGGTTCTCTAGTGATACCTAAGCTACGGTCAGTAGAAGGTACTGTGTGAGGTCAGCAATGTGTGTGGCTATGACTACGATGATGACAAATGAAAGGAAGGAAAACAAAATGAAAAACACGTACTCGTGTCCTGGACGAAGGATGTCTTGAGACAATCTTATCCCAACAGACTGTGTGGAGTTATAACGATCACTCCCTCAGCGCAAAACAGGTAGGACCAATGGTCAGGACTAGTCAATGCTTAGAGTCTTTACGTACTACTGAACCTGCTGCCAAGGTACTCACAATGAGTATTAAACAGATACAGGAACGGACGTCCTTGGCGTTCAATACCAAGTCCCCTTTCAGTAGCTAAAGCTGTGGCAATGAAACCCTGGCTCACTCTCTCTACTCAGATGTGTGAGGTCAAGCGTACACTTATCAACTCCTAACGTCTCCCCCACTAAGCTATTCTAAGTCTTAGGTGGTCTAAAGAGACAACACAAGTGTGTGGAATATCTTATGCTTGAAGACAAAGAAATCCAGAAAAATAAAAAAAAGAAAACAGAAAAACAAACAAAAGGGACAGTACCAGGCCTTGCTGGTTGTGGAGGACAATGAGCTCACACTAATTACTGTCTCACTGAAGGGTACCTTCACCAATCTTACAGTCTCTCACTGTTGTTGGCTATGATCACACCTCACACTAGTAATTGGGGGTCAAAAGTTCTCTGGACTCACTGCTCAAAGTGGGCCCTTTATATAGACAAATACATGTGGCTGTGTGGTACTAGTACAATATAGTTTGCTACTGGCATAATAAGGTTACTAGGAGTCATTATGAGTCATATGGAGTCATAAACCTTAATCTGAGTCATATGGAGTCATGAACTTTAATCTGAGTCATTTGGAGTCAGGCTGAGTCATATCAAATGAGTCACTGTGGTTTATAGCTGAGTCATGTCAAGCACAGGTAAATCATGTGACTTTCCTGTGGCCTAACAGAGGCAAAGCAAAAGGTCTAGAGCTGGTTACATAAGTTATGGACTCTCTCTCAATATTTACACTTCTTAGTTGTTTATTGCAATGGTTTTTCAACATGTCCTTCGTATTTAGGGTTTTGTGCCTTTTCCCACAGGACAATTCATGCGGGAAATAATTTTCTAAGTCACCTGACATGCGTGAGATTCTTTCTTAGTCATCCTCACAGCCTTCGGAGTAAAACTGGTTACATAAAAAAATCTTCAAAAATAATCAAGCCTAGAGGCAAAAGTGAAAAAAATGGACTATTAATGTGTGCTCTAGTTTATAGGCTTAGGGTGAGAGAGGATTAGTCAGCCATGCACCAAACCAGTTTGGTGCAGGTCAACGTGACTACCAACACTCCTTGTATCCAAATTTATGTAGAAAACACTCCTTTATCTCTCACCTCAGTCTCTTTTTCGTTATCTTACTTTGACCTTGCCGCTCATTATCCCCTTCCTTACCGAACTATTTTCACAGACTTACATGCTATCCACACCCACTTTCAGACTAGTACGACTCCCTGGAATCACTTATATACTGTGCCTGTATATACAGCATAACCAGTGAAAATCCCACAGAGAGATTCCCCATCCAAGCACGACCAAAAGTCCCTTGGAGAAAGCATCTCTACTCAGATCAATTTACACTCTCACTCTTGCCCAAAAAAGCTCATCTTGATTTGCGTTTCGTTTAGTTCACAATTCCCTGTCGAACTCATTGCCAGCCTTACAAATTTGGAGCCCACCACAAGGGAATTGTCTTGAACAGTTCTCTTGCACCCTGAGTTCGATTCGTCGTTCTCCTTACCAAAATTCAAGAACAAAAAAATCTTTTCTTTCCAAAATTACTAAATATTATCACCCAAATGCGCAGATACGTCTCCAACAGGAACAGCCAACTGCGCTGGCCTTTCAGAAAAGTGTTCCTACTCCTAAACAACCCAGAAACCATGCTAACACCTTCACCGCTCCCTCCTCAGCTCACTCTCTCGAAAATCCATCCATCCAGCTCCCTTCCAGACAGACTAACGTATACCAAACACCAACTCGACCAAAACAGAACATAGACATGTCTGATGTTCCTTCTGAATCATCTATCTCCGAGGACGATACCATAAATCAGCTACCCCGATTCAACTCAATATTCCCACCTCTTCCATCCCCTCAGACGTTTCCTCTTAGACCAGCAGTATTTGATCCTGACACACCAGCCCACCCATCCACATCCAACAAAAAGACAGACCTCCCTTCCATACCCCCTCCTCTTATCCCAAAACCGCAGTTTGTTCCACACACCAAACCAAGTCAAAAACCCACGCCAACTCAACCAAAACCCTCCATCGCTCAGACGTCCATCTCACATCTTACACAAAAACTGCACTCAACAAAAACTCCATCCATTATGTCAAATGTCAAAGGAGTATCAGCTATGCCGGGCCCTGGATCCAGCAAAGCCCCATCATTCAGTGGCAAGACATCGGAGCTGCTAGAATTTTCAGAATTATTTGAGGATCTGGCTTCATCATGCGGACTCACTGATGTGGACAAATGCAAAATGGTAGTATGCTACATTAACCAAGAAACTAAAAGATTCTGGGTAACGCTCACAGGATACTAGGGTAAGGACTATGGTATACTCAAAACAAACATCATAGGACAATACCCTGGAGCCGTGAAGGGTGCACGCTACACCATCCCAGACCTAGAATGCATCGTGCTGAACACTGCCGAGTCTGATGTCTCCACAGAGACCGAGCTGGTACAATACTACTGTCAGTTTAGACCTATAACTGTCTGGCTGGTTGCTAACGCAAAAATCTCTGTCCACGAGCGAGACCACTATTTCTGGCAAGGCCTTCCCCAGTCTGCACGACTAGCCATAGCTCAAAGGCTTCAACATACGGAGACTAACTATACCCATAATGAAGTCCAAATCAAACGAGTAGCTTTCTCCCACCCAGCAGAAACCCCCAAAACCAAGCTAGATGAATTAGATGAGCTGGCACAGAAGATGCACAGACTTGATATTGGGAATGCAGCCTACTCTGTATGTTATATGCGTCTTGCCTACCTAGCGCCAACAGCAGCCCAAGTCTGGCCTGCTCCAAAGATAGGCCAAGCAGCCAATGTGAACGCGGTCTCGACCGCCAACCCTTGCCTTATCTCCCCCTTCCACCTGCTTCCTCACCCTCCCATTATCAGCCGAACGCCACATGTTTCTTTTGCGGTGGATTGCATGTTATGCGAGCATGTCCAACAGCTGGCAAATACCTAAGGGCAGGAAGAATTATTCGTGACAAACAATAATTCGCCTTCCCAGATAGATCCCGGTTACGACGCTTTGGAAATGAGACCTTCAAACAAGTGATCGACACTAGGTACTCAGTTGCCCCACCTGCGACTCCCGCAACAGGAGCAAATTCCACTCCCATTAACACAACTTGCATGGACCCTTCCCCACAACTTTCCACAGAAATCCCCACCACCACATTCATATCTGAATCCTACTTCCTCCAGTATGAACCAGTTGTCGAGAACCACGTCATTGTTACAGTTGAAGATTCCTCTGATGAGGATTATCAATCCGACATTAATGCAGTCACCAGATCCAAGGCCAAGGCATCTGCTCCCACTGAGTCTGAGTCAGACTCGAACCCCAAACTACTGAAAGTCCCTCAGGCCCACCCTCCCACAATTGAACCAGCTCTCAAATACCCTGCAGTAGAATCCAAGAAGCCGCCAGCATTTACGTACGAATCCAAGGCCACAAACCCTGATGCGATTCAGCGTGTATTCAAAGGTATCCTTGACGTAACAATTCCCAACATAACTGTTGTGGATCTCCTCGCCATCAGCCCAGAACTTCGAAAGGAAGTAGTTGAACACTGCCGTATGCACCAAGTCTTGCGCCCACTATGGCTCTCTCAACGAATACCACAGCTTCCCTTCCCCCTGCACAGATAGAGCAAGCTACACCCTTACACCAAATCCATGTCACACTCAACGGTACACATTCAGAGCTCGGTCTACTGGACGAAGGATCCGAGATAGTTGTCATCAGAGAAGATATCTGGAAGAAAACCAGGGCCCCCATCAATCCGGAAGCACGCATGAGAATGCAGACGGCTAATGGAGGATCACAAGAAATGGCCGGATGTGTGGAGATGCTAGAGATAGAGGTAGAAGGAATCAAAACTTGGGCGCACGCTTATGTAGTACCTAACGTGCCTTACCATCTCTTACTGGGACGACCATGGCAGCGACTAGTCCATTTATCCAAGGAAGAAGACACCGAAGGGGTGTATATATCCGTACACGACCCTATGAACCCTGCCAACAGTCGAAGGATATCCACTACCCCACGCCCACCACCCCTTGCATCTCATGCCCTCACCACAGCCATTCTCACCAATGCAACTAACGATGAGAAGGTATGTGTTGAGCCCTCCTCAAATCTTCTTCATTGCCCTTGGCACTTGCAGAACCTAATGGTCAACACTGACAATGCAAAGTCCAAATGCGAATTCAAGAAGTTTACCCAGAGCATGGGTAACAAACAGGATGGTTGCGCCATCAAATCTCTTGAAGCACCTGACTTCAAATGAAACACTTCTGCCTGCTATGCCCTACCCTCCATTGTCAACTCTCTCTTGAAGACCTCCTTCAATATCAATTCACCCTGCCGCGCCCTTGCCTATAAGAAGGTAGAAAACAAGGTCAAACCAGTTGCTACCACAATGCTGGCACATGCACACATCATTCGAAGATTCCCGAAGACCCACTCGCCTCCCTCCCTCCCCTCTCTCCTAACCTGCCAGATTTCTCACCTGGCAAACGCCTCACCCAGGAATGGATGAATGAACTCAGCATTTTTGCCAATGAGTTCCTCTTAACCGAAGAATGAAAACTCGCAGCCCATGTTCTCTCAAACAATGAGTTTGCCCTGGCATGGGACAAAATGGAGAAAGGACGATTCCGTGATGATTATTTCCCCCCCGTTGTTATCCCTACCATTGAGCACATCCCATGGATGCACCGACAACCACCCATTCCCCCAGGCATCAAGGAGGAAGTCATCAAGCTAATAAAATCGAAGATCGCATTGGGAGTATACGAAGCCTCGAACAGCTCCTATCAATCACGTTGGTTCTGCATCGCACAGAAGAACGGCTCCATTCGCATAGTGCATGACCTACAGCAGCTCAACTCAGTAATGGTAAAGGACGCTGCTTCCATGCCTTATGTCGAATTATTCGCAGAACAATGTGCTGGGCACACAGTATATTCCATGATGGATTTGTTCGTTGGATTCGACCATCGAGCCTTAGCGCAGGATTCATGAGATATTACTACCTTTCAGACTCCCCTTGTCACATTTCATCTCACAGTCCTACCCCAGGGATGGACCGATTCACCCGCAGTATTTCAGAACGACATAGCTTTTATTTTACAGGAAGAAATCGATATAGCCCCAAACTCCAAGACGACGTTAATGTTTTGGGACCGCAAACGTGATACAAGTTACCTGACGGATCATATGAGTTTATTCCTGAAAACTCAGGGATCAGGTGATTTATCTGGGAACATTGCCTCAATGCTAACCGCATCCTCCATTGACTTAAGCATGCAGGTGCCACGGTATCAGCTAAAAAGCTGTTCCTATGCATCCCTGAGGTTATCGTCGTGGGACAACGATGCACGTATGAAGGCCACATACCTGACGAATCCAAAGTAGCAAAAATCGTTCACTGGCCCCCTTGCACTACGAAGACAGAAGTACATGCGTTTCTCGGAACCGCGGGAACCGTCCACAACTGGATCAAAGACTATGCAACCATCAGTCGCCCCCTCACAAGTCTCACATGCACAT